>CALYLW010000615.1:376258-437939 GCA_944989445.1 Ampullaceana balthica | reverse complement strand
CAGGGTGAGATGTTAGTAAATCAGAAAGACTGAATAATGCAATGTTAAACAAAGCTACACCTATTTCATTTTAGAGTCATTGGGAGAATGAACAAGGAGAGATTCATGGAATTTAAGTGCTAAATATTATTGAAAAATAGATGAATATTGTGAAATAGGAAATTAATCTTGGAAAGTAAAGTTCAAATAGACATGGAAACTACAGGTCAAATAGACATGGAAATGGAAAGTACAGACTTCAAACTTCATAAACAGCTAGAAAATATCTCACATTCACTCAAATCTGACATAGTAAAACAATAAAGATGCCCTGGATACTGTAACATATATTGAATGAATTATCTCTGACTAGAATTAAAAGGTAAATTAGTATTATTTAGCAAGCTATTTCACCTTTCATATGTTTAATGCAATCATTTCTGAATGAAGCTATTTTCAGTTTTTTGTCCCATGCAATAGATGCAAACTGTACATCTATTCTTCTTGGTGAGAACTATTTAGGCTAAAACAAAACATACATACATCTATATATATATATATTTCACCTAAACGAGTATGTGCAAATGAGCATGACGAATGACCCTCGCTGGGGTCGACCGATTACTGTTGGCAAGCATAGTGGGATGAAAAGATTTTTAAAAAGCAGCAACAACTTTTATTGCTCTAGCTTGCGTTGTTCCTTCACAGAATAACATGTGATTCGTAGTGTAGTGGTTATCACGTCGGCCTTGCACACGGAAAGTCCTTGGGTTCAAGCCCCAGCGGGTAAGATTTAAAAAAAATAAAATTTAAATGTTATTTTCTGCCCGTTCTTTTCCCCATTTTTTAAAAACAACCGCTGTGCACATGTCTCCACGTTTACTCGCTTTTTTTTTCATTACTTCGTGCTGCTGTTTGTGTCCATTCTCTCCCCCCCCCCTTTTCTTTGCACTATTTATGATGAGCAAGTCTGCGGCGCGGGTCGTATCTTGTATGATTTACATTACATATCTGATGTAAAGTAGTAATAGCACTGGTCTAGCACTATAATGATGTTTGTAAATGGCACTTTACATCATTGGTGGGCAGATATAATATAAAAATAATTTTCTTCTCGTGGCATCAGAAAAAAATTGTATGAAAGAACTATGTTTGAAGACAATTTACACTACTGAACTTACTTGTTTTTAAAATTTGAAATTATTTTTAAAAATTTTTTATCTAGATTTTTTAATCTAGAACTAGACTATGTTCATTTTGTTGATGTTTTAGGAGGGTATGGAAGGTGACAGTGAGTAATAGTAACAGGGAAAATGTAAACTTATAAATGGAATTTTTTAATAAATAAAAAATATTTTCCAAAATTTCATTTCTAATCAGCATCTTTTTACAATAAACTTCTGTATGGATAACACGTTGAACAATGTTCATTCAAACAAATTTCTCTAGCTATAATTTCACGAAACCATGTTGTACAGCACAGTAACATTATGGATAATGTTATTTATCTCACATTATAGCAACACTGTGTTGAGTATATACGGTAATGTTAAATGTTTATTCATCGTCAGTCAAGTAGTAAAAATATTTTAAGCTAATGAATTATTTTGTTATGATATTTTACAGAATCAGAAAAAAAGCTAACTTTTTAATATATCTGGGCTACTGCATCCATCCTGAATCAAATATACATCATTCATTGAATGCTAAAACAAAGCTGTAATCATAGAGTACCAAGACAGATCAGTAGTATAACAAAATCTGATATTACAAATATATATATATATATATAAATACCTACATAGCCATCATGCTAGACTTATTTCCTTGGAACATTTTACTGTGGGCAGTGGTACGCGGATTCATTGATCCCTTTCAATCAAAATCATTTTACAGATATGTTCTTGAAGGATAAATTATTTTAAAATCCTGTTAATTACGTGAAATGAAGCCAAGGGTCTCGCACGATAAAAATAGCCGTAGCTTCTATTCCCTCAATGGGGCTCATGTAATACTGCATATAGTTATGGATTTTCTACTCAGATATTTACAAGTACTCCTTAGAGCAGACACCCCCCCCCCTCCCTGATCATATATGGATTTCAAACTTCAACCACAGGCATTTTTTGTACAATGCATCCCTGTTTCAGAAAATTTCGATGAGATATTTTAAGTGTTTTTTTTTAAAAAGCTGCACACTTGGTGTTGACAACCTGAGCTGAGTTTCTTTTAACCCTTTGCACCTGTTATCCCAATTTATCAGCCTGTAAGTTAAAAAACCATAGCCTGCAAGACCAATATATCGGTCGTTGACACTAACCTTAGAGTAAATTTTCCCCAAGGAACCCAGGGGAAATGGGGATTCAAGAGGGAAGGACCCAGAGTTCATAGGGTCCTTAAGTTCTGTCAGAGAGATCATCAGCATGGTTACTCGTTCCACACAAATTATAAATTTGGCACATATGTTTTTTAACATAGTTATGGAGATGAGATACATTGATTTTTTTGTTCAAACTGTATTTTTAAAATCAACAGGTACAAAAAGATATGTCTCTGTCCAAAAAAAATATTGTGTTTCGAATTGAAATTTTGGTTATTACTTGTTTTATTTTTAACTTTAACAACCTCAATCTCAATCATGCACTGCAAAAAAAAACAGTTGTGAATTGGGTTTTGATTTTACAATAAGAATTCAATAAATTCTAGAATTGCCATTTTGTTTCCTTTCTTCAAGTCAATAATGACACAGTTTATGAAAAAGATAACAGTTTATGAAAAAATAATAATTTAAAAGATCAGTTGAGAAATTTCAGAACTTATTGCTTAGTCAACAACAATTTACTAATACACAGTACATTAAAGTTGAAGAAAAATAATTAAAAAAACTTTTATAAAGTTAGTAAAAAAATAATAAAGATCAAAGTGTTAGAAAAAAAAATGTGGGTGGGAAATAGAAATAAATTGTAATTCAATTGCATAATATTTATGTCAGACAAAACAAGGGTATTTCTTCTAGTAGTGTGTAATCACAACAGACCCATGTCAACAGTAAGACTATTTCGTAAGTACTGGTAAGTTCATGAATGGCACTTGGTAAGACATTTTACTCAGCAGAGTATGGCAAGACATTTCAAGCTGTGGTCACATTTTATCAGAAAATATATTTGAAAATATTTTAAGTGTGGGGGGAAAAAAAGGACTTCCCAACACATTTAAATACTATAATGCAACGTCCATACCTAAGGTAGAACAAATTAAATTTATTTTATTTCCAATTTTCTGTGTCAACAGGGAATCCTGATGGGGTTTTCCCCCACAGACCATTATCACTTTAAAAAAAAACCAAAAAAACAGGCCTGTGAACGCTTCACACTATTCAGCCATTAGTTGTGTCTCTTTGGTCTTTACACCACAGAATGTGCCATCAACATTTATTGGTACAAACAAACAACAACAAAACTTCAACATTCTTCTAAAGAATTACATATTAGTGTCGTACCAACGGATTTACTTTCTGAAACATTACAATGATGTATAGAAATGGATGATTCCTACAATGGCCTGATTAGAGAGGTATTTCTCAAGTTTATAGAGAATTTGTGATGAACGAATGAAACATTTTTTGATGGTTGGTCCCCGAGGAAAGAAAGTGGGTGGGGTTAGAAGTCTTGGGTGACCTCGGCCCTAATAACAACCGTGTCATCCTTCAGGTAGTTGTGTGTCCTCAGAGATCCCAAGGACAGGAACTCAATGTAGCCGAAACCCTTGTGATTGCGATGAGTGGTCGGCCTTTGAAAAGCCGCGAGGTGGGGCTTGGCAGTCAAAGTTTCCGTAATGTGGTTGCTACGAGCTTGGTCTGGGTTTTGATCTATGATGCTCAGCACGATTTTACCACAAAACGGCCACGACAGGTACGAGTCATTCTGGCCCTGCATGAAGTGGACGAAGAGAGACAGGTAGTAGCCCGGGTCGTCGGGGCTGCTGGTGGTGATGTTGGCGCGGATACACATCTTGTAGCCCCAGGGGCTGGTGTAGAAGGGGGGGCTGTGCAGCATGCTGGGCTCCCCCGAGACGGCCTTCATCTGGTACTGGCTGAACTCTGGGATCTTCCAGTACAAGATCCCATTGAAGAACCGCCCTTCCCTGTCCCCCAACTGAGACTCCAACTCTCTGACTCTGCCTGCAAGGTCTGAGTTGCTCTTCTGCATGCCCACGACTGTCTGCTGGAGTTCTTTTATCTGTTGCTGGTGAATGGCTGTTTTTTCTTCAAAACTCAAACTCAGTTCTTGAACTAGTCGTACAACTTGCGACAGCGTGGACGACCCCGACGGGTCGTCTTCCTGAAAAAACTCCCTAGCCTGACCATTGGCAGAGTCTTCGGTGAATGGAGTGTGGGGCAGGTAACTGAGCCTGCACACAGGATTTTTGCCTCGGGTGGTTGAAGGAGGAAGAGACGTAAGAGGTACGCCAGGGTCACTCAAGTGGAATGGTACTAAGCTGGAATTACTGCCGGCCGCATTTTGAGCCAATGGCAGACTAGATGAATGCATCGTTGTGGATATTCCATGGTCTCCATCTGCATATTCCCCGAGGGAATGTCTTTCACTTCTGTGAGGACTCGGCCCTCTCCTCCTCGGCCCTGAAGCATTTTCTTCCATGTGGTGGGTCATGTAGGAGCCGTCAGAGGAAGTGACACCAGGTTCTTGTGTTGCTTCTGCAAAGCCAAGTGTCCCAGAGGAGGAGCTGGCGTTAAACAGTTGAAGCAGGGTGTTCATTGTACCGGTCAAGCCCTCCTGAAGGGAGGAGACGGGTGGTTGGAGGTTGCTGCGTGGTATGCCCAGGTGGCGTGCGATGCTGGTGACAGCACAGCACAGCTGCTTCATGTGTGTGGTTGCCTGAGATTGTAAGTGCTCGTTCTCCACACTTCTCATCATCTGGAATTTGAAGAAATGTTCACATTCAAATATAAATTATTTTTTTTTACAGTTTAATAATGTTAACGAGAAATACTTGTAATAAAAATTTTTTCTCATAAGCTGATGATTCAAATTATCAATTTTTTCATGTTATAATATTGAATATCATCTTAAGCAGTGGCGTAGCTGGGGTCCGCCCCGGGCGGCACTCATTTAGGGGCGGCATTTGAAAAGTACAACCATTTCCTACAACCGCCCTTTTTCTTTTGTAGGGGGAAAACCAAGGTGAAACAAAAATATTCGTAAGTTCAAGTCTTAGTTAACGGATTCGCACAAGATTTGTTTGATTACATAGTGGATATTATAACTAACGCAAAACTGTTCAAAAATTTAAATCGCTCAAAAAGGTATCCATTTGTTTGGAAAACTAAGCGGTATAAGTCACAGATGAAACTTTTATAAGAAAACTACCCAAAATCACATCACCGCTCGGCCGAGTAATATGTGCTATTTATATCGCCACGACAGTTTTTACGTGGAATTTCGACTTCGCAGAATGATGCACGAACGAGTACCTACAAGGCATGGTGGTTCAAATATTGTGTTTTACTTGCAAATAGTAAGTTATATTACTGTTTCAGTTTTCAGTAAATTATTGTAAGGTAAGTTATTAAAAATTAAATGTATTTTGTTTTTATTGCATTAAAGTAGCACAAATAATTTGTGTTTTTCATTAAATACGGTTATTCATTAAAAGTTTTACGCCTATCCAATTAAAGTAATGTGTAAATAATTTGAATTCGTATATTTTATGGACCATTATTAAGATTTATGTCAAGAATATGTAAATATTCAAATTTCTCTGTTAATAAACATCACAATAGGCATAATAATTTCGAACAAGACATACTTTAAAATGTCAGGCGTCTTGGAAAAATTGACATCTGAAGAAGTAACTAGGAAAACGAGATCAGATGCTGGAATTTTACTTAATTCAATGCAATCTTTTTCTCTACTATGTTATCTCAATTTATTGGAACCCGTCATTTTTTAAATTAATGCAAAGCCATCGCATGGAACAAAGAGATGTGCTAATACAAAATGCTGTTATATCAGCCAAACAATTTGTGAAGATATAGAGATATCAACTGAACGCTGAGTTAGAAGGAGGAAAAATATGAGTAGTAGAGAAAATTCAACAGTATAGATTGGAAAATTCTGTACCCAACATTGTAATGTTGCTATGAATTATTTCAACTATTGCTATCAGTGTCGCCAGTTGCAAAAGGAACTTCTCCAAACTGAAGTTGATAAAAAAAATTATCTTCGTTCCACAATGAGCGATTAAAGACAACAAAATCTTGCAATACTGTCCATAGAACAATTTTAATTTTGATAGCATAATACACGATGGTTCTATTATGAAAGTTAGGAAATTAAATGTATAAATATGTTTACATATTAATGTATACAATTTTTTTGTAAAAAAATCATTTATTTATAAATACAAAATAGAAGAATAGTAATTGGTAATGTTTTTTGAGGTGTGTAAATTTGGACTATGTTTTGTCTCATTGGGGGTGGGGGCGGCCTGCGACCTCAGTAACTTTCTTGTGGCCTTTAAAAAAAGTATCTTGTATTTTTATAAATGTGTATTTATAAGTATATAATCTTATGAGGCCTCTTTTATTACTACTTACATAAATATGGCACGCACCTTTACTTCGTTTCAATTAAAATTATTTATTCATGTTTTTTAATTTATAAAAACCATAATATAATCAACTAAGTGGCCGCCCATAAATGACATAACGCTATTTTGCCCCTCGTCACAAAAACTTAGACCCCTTCTTCAATAAGACGTCACAAAGCTTTGACATAAAAGCCGTATTTTATGTTTCAAAATGAGCATGTATCAAATAAATTTTTTGCCATTTAAGTATGTTTTTAGTCTAATGCTGCATTCTAATATCGTAACACGCGATTTCCATAAACGCCATTAAATAAAGTGTCAGTAATCAAATATTTAAGTGGAAATTTATTTAAAGTTGCGCGTTTTGACGTGACGTCCCATTTTTTAAACACCCCCCTCCCCTCGTTACATATCGTCACAAACGTGTGACTCCCTTCCCTCCCCCCCCAGGTGCGTAACGTCATTTATGGACTGCCCCTGAAAAGGACTGCCACGGGCGGCAAAAGTTCTAGCTACGCCACTGATCTTAATCATGATTATTTATTATGTCTATATAAAGGTAATAGAATATTTAAAAAATACAAAAAAATTTTTTTTTAAATTTAGGTGCTAAGCTGACTTTCCTAATAATCAAACTTGGAATGATAAAACTAAATAGCACTGCTTAAAAAATTTAAAAATTAAGTTGTACCAACAAATCAGGCCTTGTCACAATTTTACTGTTACCAAACCATATTTATTTTTTAAAAATCCTTTATATTAACTCGTGGTGTCTGGTTGCGCCCTTGTCGCCAAAACTTTGGATCGATTTTTAACCCACTTCCTCGTAAGCTAGCGAGCTGAAATTTTGCAGGCCGTTTCATACCGATGATAAAAACAATGTATCAAAATTTCAGATCAATCGCATGTACCGTAATTAAATTATTGATTTTTTAGATTATTTTATTTATTCCTATGTATCATGTTGTTTTTTTTAGATAGAGTGTCGCGGTGCGTATTATATTGAACAACCTTTCTGTCGCGCACTAAGGTGCGTATTTTATTGACAACACTTTTCATTAACATATTCCTGATCGGTGCGCATTATATTAAACCTGTTTTACGACACAACTACAATTTTGTATTTTTTGGATGGTCTTGCGCTGCCTATTATAATGAACATTCTTTTAGTTACGTCTCACACATAAAGGATTTAGTCAAAAACTTGTTTTTTACAGGTTTTTTTATTCATAGCTGCTGTGGTAACAAAGCATAGCTTTTTTTTCCCCTTGCTATTTAGTTTCGTTTTTATTGAGTATCATACATTTTTTATATCATAGTGAGAAAGGAATAAATTTTAAATAATCCCCCCCCCCTGAGACCTTCGAAAAAGAAGCATGACAACATTTTTGGATGGTCCAAAGTGAAAGTTTTGTATACTTACAGTGTGGTCACATCCAAACTGATAAAATGGACATCGTATCTGAATACTTTGACACTCTGTCTGCTCATGGGCACTTAACTAAAGGAAAGAAAGAGGATTTGGGGTGGAAAAAAGAGATGAGAGTTCCTCCATCAATGTGTGTAAAATACATAAAGAGTACAGAAACTCAAGGGGAAAATCATGATTATTATCAGATGACTTGACAGTTGACAATAAAATAAAAAAATATTTATTTCAACACTGAATATTTTTTGGTAGCTGTATCAATGAAAGGGCTTGAATTAACTCTTTTTTTGTGCCAGGATTTTTTTTTACGAGTGTAATTTTTAATAGTTCCCAATTTAGGCCGAAATATGTAACCAAAACAAATTAAGTACATGAAGATCCCTCGAAGTCTAAAAACTTGGAATCGCAATAAAATTTCAAGTAAATTTTTAGTTCAAAATCTAGATGCTGCTCAAGATTCCCAATTATGGCAAGCACATTTTTGGCAGTTTTTGTGTGTGTATATTTCTCAATTCAGCTGTTAATAAAAGAGGCATTGAAAGCAACTCATTGGATTTTTAGCCGATCATTTCTTGACTTTGTGCCCCTTTTATAAACAAATTTATTTTGATGTAACAACTTTATGTATCCACCAAAACATTAAGAATGGATGCACATGTGTGGTGTGGCTATCTCACAGAAACGTTAAGACTGGATGCACATATGTGGTGTGGCTACCTCACCAAAATGTTTAGAGTGCCTTGAGCCCATGTCAAGTTTTTTTTTAAATTTAAGAGCCATCATAACATTCTCAGTAACAATGAACCCACATACCTGATCTTTGGCTGTTTCTTGATGACAGTAAAAACATATTACAATAGCTTTTGGGCAAACCGCCCCATGGCTCTGTGAAAGAAAAATAGTGATGGAAAGACCTTTAAATAGAAGTGTAAGTAGCTTGGCAAATACAAAAAATTGTAAAATTTTCTCTGTTAAATCCAAACAACTAAAATGTCATTTTTAAAATTTAATTATTTTTTTTTAAAACAGCAGTTTCAAATTTAGGTTTGAACAGACAAGACACCAATGGTCAAAAGGCAAAATAAGTATAATGATATGGTATCCGTCCGCCCTGCTCCTCTTCCCCCATCCCCCCCCCCACCTTTCATGGCGTGGTAGAAAAAGAAGGAGGCCACGATAGCCTAGGCAATGCTTTGAAGAAAGCCAGCTGTTTCCCAGGCAGGCCCTCTCTCTCCACGCAGATGGTGATTACAGGGGAACAGCTTAGCTGATGCAACAAGGTGCCATCTGCGTCGCAGGAGCTGCCAGAGATATAGCGCATTCGCAATAAAACTGCCTAAGGGACTCCCTCTGCTGATTTTCTGTTAGGGTTTACTCCCTTAGTCTCTCCATGAACAGGTGTAGCCGCGAGATAGCGGAGGTTTGAGATTGGAGTTTTCCTCTCCTAGATGAGCTACCTATCAAAGTTTACGAGCCCCATCCTGCCCGAAGCTGCTGGTCGTTGAGGACTTCACGTTGGCTGTGACTATTCCGCAGCCGGTTGCTATGGGTGTCGCTGTCCGGTTGTAGATGTTCGTGACGAAGATTTTGACGTCCACTGATGATGCGCTGATGGTCAACCTGTTGACAATGGCTGGTACATTCACTCTGAAGAGTGTTTCTCATGTCGGAGATGGTGAGGCCAGTTTGGGTCATGCCCTTCAGGAGCTCAAAGGTGACAAGTCTAAGGAGATAGATCATGGACAAGTCTGGAGAGAATGGTTTATGCTCAAGTCTAGAATGGATCAAACTCAATCGTAGGGAGCCAGACCTGGTTTCAAGTCATTCGAGAAGGGGGACTTTGGTTAGCAGAGGCTAATTTTCAATTTTTACATGAGATGATGTTGTTCGATGTTAACTTCCGGATTAATATAGCCACAAAATACCAAATACTAATAAAATACAGCACTAGACAGTTATAGAGAGAATTCAATTTGTTGAACAATTTCTTGATGTCTTTGATTTCCTCATATTTCATTTGTACTTTGTAAATTTCTTCAGCGCTTGTTTACTCTTTTATTTTATAGACGGCAAAGAAATTTAGTTTCCACCATTTTGATATAACGATTGTAAATTTAATCACCTTCACTAAATATTGACCAAAACCACTTCCGTGTGGTCCATGGAACTCAGAGTTTTCAATTATGTTGGTATACAATTTTATCTTTTATGCTTGAAAATTAAGGATTTTTTTGTGGATTTTTTTTTAAATTTTAGAGATTTTTGATGCAGGGTTAAACAAAAGAGTTCACAAATCAAGGGGAGTGAATTTGTGCACCCAACTAACCTCCATAGCTTTGGCCTTGACACTGGCCTTACACTTGTCACAACACACTGTGCGCATTTCACAGTGCTTATCCATGTGCTCATCCAAGTCACAGCGGTGTAAAATTGATGCACACTTGAAAGGACAGGGCACCAGGGCATGGGGACAAATTTCTAGATGGTGCTGTCCAGAAACAATAATATTAAAGGGATTAGAAACAGAGGGGTTTGACTCGATTACATCTCAGGATTTAGAGTACTGGAAATGAGTTCTTTTTTATCTTATTTCTTCATGTAAGGAAAACATTAGCATTGAAATTTTAAAAAACACACACAAGATTCATTTTTAAGATGATAAGAACGAAGATCAAATCAATTCACTACAGGGAAAACATATTTTAAGAAAGGCAAAATACATTACTTAAATTTGAAAATAATTTTTAACAAACTATGATATCAAATAATATGAATGATTTGTTAAATGTGTATAATGAGATTATTTTTTTCCTAGCATGACATAGTTTGTTGAAACAATTTTTTTAAATATAAAGACCATGCATTATTTGAACAAACCTGCAATTTGCCAAGTGCAAAAATTTTATCACATCCATCCTTCCTGTTGGGGCATCTGATGTTAAAGTTAAGAATCTCCCTTTTGGCAAAATTGTCAGGATACACATCATTCTCCATAAGAGGCTCATTGTCCACAGGACATCGTGTGCAGGAGTCTCTGTTATCATATGAATAAAATAACATAACCGCTTTTAAATATTTATTCAATTTAGATGTGAACGGGGTCAGGCTGTCATGGGCTTGGTGTTTGGGGGAGGGGGGGGGGATTGCTGACTCAGGGCGGGCTATGATTGGTTGTCAGGATAGCTAACAAAAAAAGATGTATGAACTGTGGTGGTTGCAAGTGAGTTGTCCTTTCGGCCTGACATGTGCAGCTAGTGCAATCACTGGTTGGTCAGCGCATCCAGAGTTGCCTTAGTGTGGAACCTTCAGTGTAGAGCCATGGGTCATCATCACAGATGGGCTGTTTGGATTGGGGATATTTTTGGGTATGGGAATTTCTTTGTTTGTTACTTTGGATATTAGTGGGTGTCTAGATCAAATATGCAAAGCAAGGCAATTCACGATTACGCTTTGACCTTGACAAACTGAAAGACCCAGAAATCGATGAGGTGTTCAAATCGCCGAGGTGTTCAAGACAACAATTGGAGGAAAATTTGCCCCACTGACCGCACTATATGAGTCAGAGACGGACATGGACATAGACCTAGTCACTGATACCTTCAATACCACAATAATTGAAGCAGCAAAAGAAGTACGTGTACTTGGTAAGAAGCGAGCAATAAATAAAATGAACAAAAAACTTTTTTAAACAGATGAGGCCCAGCTGCAGTGAGGAATGTAGAATCTTGCATGAAAAAGCAGAAAATAATTTTCTAGTCACAAACTAAGTAGTCACACAGGGAGACTATCTAGGGGCCATAATATCCGACAAAGGCTCAAAGCCAGAAATTCTTGCTAGATTGGCCCAAACAACGGCAGCACTGAGTAAACTAAAACACATCTGGCAATGTAAGAAAATCTCCCTGAGATCAAAGATTCTACTACCGTATTTTCAAGCATATTCCCCGCGGGTTATACCAGATTTTACAAACCCCGCAGCCCCCGTGCGGGGTATCTCCGTGGGCGGGGTATCTGAATTTTTGTTTTACTGAATAATGCATCAATGGCGCTATTACTTGCAAAACACGAATATAAAATTAGATTCTGTATAACTTTTGATAAGTTTGTTCACAATCTACCTTTAATCGCTTGATATTAAGTATCTGATTTTCTAACGTGGTGAGCGATAATATATATATACAGTTCATTCAACTAGAGTGGTTCAGCGTGATATGACTTCTCAAATGTGGTAGGATAGTGCAGGGTATAAGCGTGGGCGGGTTATACTACAATATTTTTACAGGATCTAAAAATTCTGCGGGGTATATGCGTGGGCGGGTTATCTGCGTGTGCGGGGAATATGCGTGAAAATACGGTAATGCGCTCTCTGGCGATGTCCGTCTTCTTGTATGTATGGTTGTGAGGCTTGGATGCTCACTGCAGACCTCCAAAGAAGAATCAATGCGCTAGAGATGAGATGTTTCCGAAAGATACTGAACATCTCCTACACAGCGCACATCACAAACAAAGCGGTCCGTAACAAAATAAGTGCTGTCATTGGCCACTACGAGAACCTTCTAACCTCAATTAAGAAGAGGAAACTACGATGGTCTGGAGGTCTTGCAAAGACTATAATGCAACACAGTCCAGGGAGGAAGGAAAAGAGGCAGACAAAGGAAGAGATGAGAAAACAATATCAGAGAGTGGACCAGCCTGTCATTCAGCGACTCTCAAAAGGCAGTACAAGACCGGGACAAATGGCGTGAGATAGTGTGAAGTTCACGATGGTACCCCAACGACCCGACGGGTTAAGGGATAGTTCAGTTCAGTTCAGATGAGGGTGAATTGAAAATGGCCAACCTGGTAGTCAAGCTTCAAATGGTCACTGTAACAGGAACCCTTGACCTGAGGTCCCAGAGTTTCTTCTTAAAAAACCATTTGAAAGTGCAGCAATTTCTTGAAAATAAAAACAAACAGAAACTTTCTTCTGTCATGAACAATATGTATATCCTGAAGTTAAAGAGTGGGTAGAAAACTTGTTCCATAGAGTTTATTGAATAGTTTGATACCTGATTTTTTTATGCCTCCTCATAAACTTGCGCTTCAAAGCTTGCGGAATAGTAGTGGTGCCACTGAACCATGGCTCAAGAAGATGTCTTTACCCTCGCACCTAGCTGACTGTCAAGCAAATGATTTTTTTCTTCTTGATCTATTTATTTGGGGCCTAAGATCAATATTCATTATGGCTCCTGTAAAAAGTTGAGGTTCTGCATGCATATCCATGAAGACAATACCTTGTAGGGCTGCTCATCAGGGTATTAGTGACTGGAGGTTGGGGAACAGAAGGCAGTAGACACAAATACGTCAATGGTTGTCGTCTCAACTGATCCTCTAGGAAGCTTGTTCCAGTCACTAATTGTCCCTGACAGCTCCTGTATTGGGTTATTGTTTTAAATAGCCTGCATTGCCTATCATGGCCTCATCTCTGTCTGAGAGAGGTGGGAGAGGAATGAGCTCTGATCCCTATACCTGAGCAGAGGACAAGCCCTTTTTTTTTAAATTTTAAACTGCATTGTTAGCCTGGCCAATTTTTGCAGTTTTTTCAAATTCATTGAACAATTCTTACCGAATCTTTCAAGGTACCAGCATATGTATTCCAAGAGTTATTCTTCCATTAACTGAGGGTGAACTTCATCATCATCATCATTTGTCCTTTGAGTTCCTTGTGGAACATAGGGCCTCTGTCAAAGCTCGCCACTCTACACGGTCCCTTGCCAGTCGCTTCAGTTCTTCCCAGCTCTTCCCAGTCCTTCCCAGTCCTTCCAGCCTCGTCCAACATGCTCCGTCTCCATGTACGCTTGGGTCTTCCTCGTTGTCGTTTGCCCTGGGGGTTCCAATCTAAGGCCTGCCTAGCCATGCTGTTATCTTTCCTGAGGGTGTGTCCAATCCATCTCCACTTTCTTTCCATGATTTGTTGTTCTACTGCTCTTTGTCCACACCTCTCCCACAGCTTGGAGTTTTCGACCTTATCGAACCATTTTATTTTCAGAATATTTCTGAGGCATCTGTTAACAAAGGTCTGGAGTCTATTTTTTGTTGTCTCTGTCGTCCGCCATGTTTCGGATCCATAAAGTAGGACCGTTTTAACATTGGTGTTAAAGATCCTTATTTTTGTTTTGACAGAGATGTGTGTAGATCTCCAGACTTTTTTCAGATTGGCAAAAGCCTGTCGCGCCAAATTTATTCTTCGATCGATATCCTCATCTGTTCCCCCTGATACACTGACCACACTCCCAAGGTATACAAAGTTGTTTACTTGTTCAAGGTTACGGTTTTCTACTTGGATGACTCCATCTTGTAGGAAGTTTATTTTCAAAAATGTTGTTTTTTGAATTTTTATATTGAGTCCTACCCTTTTCCCATTCTCGCTCAAGGCTGTGATTTTGTCTTGCATGTCTTGGAGTCTGTAGGACAGAATGGCCAAGTCATACCCAAACTCCAAATCTTCTAGTTTTTGCATTAGGTTCCACTGGATTCCTTTTCCTGAGCTTGCATAAGCTTCTTTTGTGACCCAGTCTAACACAAGAAGGAACAGAAGTGGTGAAAGGAGGCATCCTTGTTTGACTCAAGTTGTGACATGGAATTCATCTGTTAGTCTACCATTATGTACTACTTGGCAGGTGAAGTTTTCGTACGGATTTCGGATGATGTTAGTTATTTTGTTTGAGGGTGAAATTCACTTTGTATTAAGATGAAAATAGCTTCCTTAAAGACATGCTTTTGCTCTGACAATGAACAAAAACAAAGCACAAACACCCAATTCAGTTTTGTATTTACCTCCAGTATTCAGCAATGGAAACTTTATGTTTCATTTTTAGGAACATAGTCATTTTATTTCAGCCAGTTTAGGGAAAAGTCTTAAACACTGACCGAATTAAGGTAAATTAAAGATGGAATATAGAGTTAACATTTTCTTCAAAGAAGATTTCACTCAATACTTAAACTTTTTAGCCAGCTTTTGCTTTGTCTATGAAAATGCTTGTTACCTTGAATTTAAAACAGGTACTTCCTTTTAAGATTTTGCATCATGGTTTTTCTGAGCATGTACTGGTTGTGAATAAAAATAATAACAAAACTCTGTAACAGTTATCATATGCATGCATAACAAAAAAATTCTTACCGCAGCCATCGAAATATGCAATCTCTACAGAATCTGTGTCCACATTTGGTTTGCCTGGGTTCTCTGAGTATAAGCAAACATATGGGACATTCATATCTTTGTTCAAGTGGGGGAACAAAATCAAAGTCATAGCCTTCCATGGACTGCGAGAAAGAAAATGGATTTTCATTACTGCAGCTGGATGAGGTCCCACCACTTCTGTAAGATGGGTGTCCAACACTGCTGGTACTCATGGTTTCTTCTGTTATGGGATGATAAGAACAAAATTAAACAACCGTAAAAAACAAAGTTTTTGACTATAAATCCCTTATATATGAGACATAACTAAAAGTGTTGATTATGTTCAATATAATACGCACCTCACGACAGACTAGCATAAACATTTACAGATCGGGAAAATATTTTAAAAGTTTGTTCAATATAATACGCACCACGCGACAGAATAGCACAAACATTTACATGTTACATAGAGATATCTAAAAACTCATTACATGTAATTTAATTATTACGGTACATTCGATCGATCTGAAATTTTGACAGAATGCATTGTTAGGTGACAAAAGTCTATGTGAAAAATTTCAGCTAGATAGGATCACGGGAAGTGGGTCATTTTTTACTTTTGTTTTTCCGCGGGACCCGACAGACAGACAAGGCGGTGAAGTTAAAATAAGGGATTTAATAAAATACAACTCTATCGGTATTTTGAAATTGTACCCATCATTTTTTTTATATCTTTTCAAACGTTATAAAGTGATTTCACATATCATTTTTTTCTGTAGGAAAATAAACACAAATTTTTTAAAATATTACTCTATTACTATCAAATTTATCCTGTTACACTCCTTCAACTCTTTCATTGGATTTCTCACAATTTTAGAAGAACATTTTTTATCCTAAAGCTATTTTTATCAAATTTTATTATGTAAACCCTTTTAACGCTTGGTTCAATTGGTAATACAGCTGATATATTTGTATTATTATTTTACTTATTGAGATGCCACAAGCCAAAATTTCAAACTGTTTTCTTTTTAAGGGTGAGGCTCCTAATACTTTATTTTAAACACTTTGTTAAAAGATCTATGAGGCACACAATAGAAAAGTAGAAAATAGATGAAATGTAATAATATGCAGGGAAAAGTTATATGTGGTTTATTTTCTTTTGAAATATTATTTCACAGACTTCTGCAAATTTCATTTCTGATAGAAATTTGCTGTTATTATTTTTTATTTGCTATTTTTTTAAAGATTTAATCTTTAAATTCTTATTCCCACATCATTCACCACTCAACGCTTACTTCAATTGCCTCCTTTTTTACATGTTCTGTGTGTGTCTGTTATGTCTGCTGTGTGGTGTCTGGCAGATAGCTGTGTGGCCGCTAAGCTTAGAGGGAACATTTGTCATAAGCCAGGTAGTATATGATCAGATATGTATTACTACTAGAGTACTTAATGCTATTAGTAATTACTTCCACTGCCAAGGATATGAAAAATTAATCATACTTAGGCCTATACTTTATTTAAGGATCATGGGGTCTATAAAATTAGGAAGAACTTGTGATTATGATTATGTAGTTCTTCAAATTTAAACTTTCATTAAATTAGAACATGTTATTTTCACTATGATTTATATTTTTTTAAATAACAATTGTTTAAAAATACTTAGCAATAGTCTATAGCAACAGTCGCCAAATGGTGGCTCGTAAGCAGCATGTCGCTATTCTGTGTTCACATAGCGGCTCGTGAACAATTTATGAAACTTAAAAATTTTGTTTGAAATATATAATATCAAAAGTTGATGAAAGTTTTTTTAGTTTTTTTTTAAAAATCATGACGGAAACAAATCTTTGAAAAATAATTTGAGCTACATCTAAAGAAAGAAAAATCAAGCTTGCTGAGATAAAGTCTGGAATGTGTTTGAGCAGACACTACTTTCTGCTTTCAATAAAATACAAAGTACACAAACAAATTGTGCAATAAAAACAATAAATTTAAGCTTTATTTTAAACTAAAACGACAATAGACGTTTTCGGCTAATGCCTTCATCAGTACAATAACATAAAATAGGTACTAACATAAGTATTATTTAAATTATATTTCAGCACAGAAGGTTTTCACTTCAACTGAGGCAAGTTATGCCATCGCTTGGAAAATTGCTCATGTTAAAGAAACATATTCTGAAAGAACCACACCACAACTACCAAGCTTCCTACCAGATTTTTTTTTAAATTGCGAGTTCAAAGGTTTTTCGGCAGAATCATAACAATTATTGTTGACTATATTCATGAGTCTATATGTAGTGAAGTGTGTTTCTATTCATAATTTTTAAATATTTAAATATATGTTAATTGTTTAACTGTAACACATATATTTCTTCAACACAAGTTTAGTTTACAACATTGGAAAAGTTCAAATCATTAAATATGAAAAAAAAATTCTTAAATAAATTAAGAGTAAGAATATTTCATAGCAAGTTGGGTTGTTTCCCATAGTGCTTCAATGCGGCTCTCAACAATTTTTTTAATTGTTAAAATGGCTCTCACAACTCTCAGTTACTACATGTCTGGCAACCTCTGGTCTATAGTCAATGTTCCCTCTAAGTCTAAGGTTTGTTGGTTAGTGTGCAAAAGAGCACACAAAAACTTGTGCGCAGATTTCACAGTATCCATTTTTTTTTCAAAAATTTTACACCCACAAACCTAGATATTATATTAGCCTGATCAAAATTTTCTAAACAGTAATTCTAAACTGCTGCAGGATATCTGTCAGATATCTAGCAACCGAGCAGCTTAAAGGGAACATTACCAATAACACAGTCTATCTTTATAGTCTATATACTAATATTAATTATATTAATTTTTTTTATTAATGTTACCCACGCCTATGCCTATATCTTTGTCTTAGAATTGAATTATAAGTTAGACTTAGTTTGTAGAAAACTGACTATAGTATACACCAGTGATGGCAAATCTATGGTACGCGTGCCACAGTCGGCACGCAGAGCCTCGTCAGCCGGCACGTAAACAAAAATATTTTTCCCTATAAATAATCACAATGAAATAATATTATGTAGTTTAAAAAAGTGTTTTATTCTCTTTTTCAACGCTTCACTTACAAGGGTACTTATGCCACTGGCATAGGGCCTAAGCCTAGATATAAGATTTTCATATATCGCCATAGAAATGATAAACATATTCATTGACCCAATTTTTGAAGTTTCAATTGTTTGGGCCAGTCATATTACTAGTTACATGGCAAAGAATACGTCAAAGTTGACGCAGCTAATGTTTGCTAAAACGAACTCAAATTTATTGCAGACTGCTGGTGAGTTTTAATACTTTATTTGTTAAATAAATTCCAGTTTTCAGATATAAAACATTTTTAGGTAACCTATGAATAACTATAATTGAATGTCCTAAACGGAATGTACAAATATAATTTAAAAACATGCAATTTGATAATATAGCAAAACTCGAAAGCTTAGCAGGGAAACCAAGCTTATTCACATGCGCTTAGCCAAAATAAGCACGATAAAGCCGAAAAGGAGCATATGAAATCTAAAGTTAGAAGTTTAGAAAAGAGATGTACGGGTTAACGGTTACTATAAAAAAATACTGAACAAGCAATCGCAAAGCTTGGGAAAAACGCCAGAAAGAATGTTTTGCGACATAAAAACCTTTTAAAGAAAATGGCATGTGTTTTAAAGAGATCTTGCAAGTGGGTAGCTGAAATATTTTCCAAATCTAAAGATGCATCTAGAAATTTCTACACAATATGCACCCAATACTTCAAGTCATGAAGAAATCTACAAAGAATTTTCTAGCATCGCAGCAGCTGCAAAGGAGAATTTTACTGACAGATTTCTACAGTTCCGTCAGATGGAAACAAATATGTGTTTTCTTTCTTCTCCAGATAAATCTAAGTTTGAAGAACTTGATCTTTCTTGCTTACAATGGTTAGATCTTGAAAATCTTGAAATGGAGCTATTGGAATTTGAAGAAAGCTCTATGTGGAAAATAAAATTCTCTGATCTGCGTGCAACACTTGAGAAGATGGAGTGTAAAGAGATCACACATGAAAGCACAATTGATAGTTATGAAAATGAAATCCTTGAAGCGTGAAATAAGTTTAAATCAATTAAAACAATTACGGGTGCTATTCTTACTTTCTTTGGATCATCTTATGCGTGTAAACAGCTGTTTTCAGCTTTGAATTATATCAAATATGACACAAGAAACAGATTTGACAGATAACCTGAGTGTATGAGCCCAGGTTTGACAAATTAGCAGTATGTATACAACAGCACAAATCCCATTAATTACGCAAAACCTATATATTTCCTGATATAAAAGTGTTTTTATTTTTGAAAACTCTCTTCTTGTTTTTTCTCTTTAAGTCTTAATACAAAGTGTATGTTGTTTTGCTAACCCAAACCCACATATTCGGGTTTAATTGGAGCATTGGCATTTTGCTATAAATAAGTGGATTTTGGTTGAATTTAGGGCACGATGCCCCAGAAAGGTTCGCCATTTCTGGTAGAGACCTATTAGGTACCCACCTACTAAAAGGCCTACTAATGTGCTATTAATAATGACTAATCATTACTGTTTAAGTATAACTTAAGAAAATATAAATATAAACATGCTTTATAGCCTATATTATAAATAAATGGTAACCAAATAAACTATACTGTCTATACTATAGCCTATAGCCATGCTATAGTCCAGGGGTTGGCAACCTTTTGGCACTTTTGCTAACTGTGTGCCAAACTTAAGGTTTCAAATTATTCAGTGTCAACATCACATATCATTTTATACAAGTATAATCAACTTTATACAGGAAATGTGAAGAAATTTGAAATTACTTGGTGTGCCAAGTGTGGCACGCATGCCATAGGTTGCCGACCTTGCTACTGTCTTCTATAATAGTAAATAGGGCCTAACTAAACTAAATGATGATAGATACTTAGATAGTAGATAGGCTATTAATTATAATACTAATACTAATTATAACTGAATTGTAGAATTAGAATCCAACTCAACACTGATGGCTAAAAATGACTAATGATAATATTTTATTTAATTAATTACTCTTATACATGTAGTAAGTATACTAAGACATACTTATCTTAATCTTTCTTAGTTACAGTTTTAGACTTACACTGAGAGTGAGAGGATGTGATGTGACTTATAATCTTATGATAATGGATAATTGACATTTATTAGATTATTAGGGCTACGGCAAGAGCTATGTGAAAGTGGCAAGGGCTATGCGCTGCAGGTAATCTAGAATCGATGATGACATTTTCATTTACTTAGACATAGTCATAGGTCATAGTCCTCATATTGTATAGACAGTATATAGGCAATATAGTTTGAATATAGGCTAGTTGAACATTCATTCACTAAGTTACTAAGTTAAGTTATCAGTACTATTATTATTAGGCTAAGTAAAAGTATTATTTACAACTCCACTGATCCTAATTATGGCATCTCAACCAGACTCATTTTTATAACAAATTGAATTGACAAGAAATTCAATAATAATAGCGTTTTTTTTTCTTATTCAAGGAAACTCATTTTTTTTTAGACCTACATAATAGTGGTAAAACTAAAACCAAAGAATGATAGAAAGATACTGAAGTGACTTACTTAAGTGACACTCATTAATCATAAACTGAAGTGACTCAAGAATTAACAGCTCTGTCTCTGTGGACCATGTTGTGGCAAAATTAAGTCTAAAAAGTTTAATGTTTAAAGACGGTTTAAAAACGCTTTTTATTATAAATCATTGTTTGTTATTATTAATTAGATTTATACTACTTAATACTACCTTTTTTACAAGTACACGTCACGTATTATATATTTCAAATAAAATTGTTAAAATAATTTAATAATAAATATTAATAATTTTGACATGATTTATCCATTTGGGCGGGATGTTTAACTGTGTATATAACACATACATACAGCTAAACTACAAATGACTTTGGTAATCACTATCGGCCGACGAGACGATGGTGGGCGCAGGCACAAAGTACTCTGGGCACGGCTAGTGGAATATCCGTTCGCACAAACACTGAGAGCAACGCAGACGCCCGAAGCAGTGCGACAGAACGAAGGCACATACCGATTTAGCTGAGCAAGCATCGAAGGTAGACACTTACTGAGGACGGTAGCCTAATATACATGTGTTAAGTTAAAATTTAACGTTCATTCATCATTCGCTTGTTGAAGTGTACAGTCACAGTACATGTGCTTTCATTTGCCTAAATCACAATCTTTCGCTTTTTAGGCCATATAACTAAAACGTAAACATACAATCCCATGCCCACATTCAACATTAAAAAATTAAATTAATACAGTTGCCATACAATTTAGGACTAATTTTTACCCCGCCTCCCCCCCCTTTTTTTACACACACACCGGAACAAAAATTATAAATTAATAGTAATTATAATAAAAACATGTATTTATAATAATATAGTCATTATAGTATAGTCATTTTGATTCTCTGACTTTGGTGTACAGTGTACAGACTTTAAATTAAAGAGTGATGCACTGATTCTGAGTGTTAACTGTTAAATAGCATTTTGATTAACATCAACATTATTTTTATCTATAATTAATGTAGTATACTATGGTCTAGTCCTCAACATAATAAATTTTGACATGTGCCAAGCCAATACATTTCCAGGAAGTAAAATAAGATTGACTCACCGTTGGAAAACAGTTAGCCACATAATACCATATTGTATCCTGGTTTGATATCCGCAATCATATTTGAAGTGGAAGCCTCACATAAACAATAAACCACTAAATAAACTAGGCTATGTAACTATGTACCATCAGTATAGTACAAGTGCAGTGTAAAATATAAAGTGTATTCTGTTGTCACTATTGTGGTAATTTAGTTTAGATATCTACACTCGACATCAATCATTCAATGCCGGTCAACGTGCGGGGGCATGTTAATCTCAAATATACATTTGTAAAATATACAATTCGAAGCACAATCCTATTCAGTTTTAAAAATATGATAATGTACCGAAGAATACAAGGGTTGAGTGGTCCAATTTTATAAAGATTTGCTTTAACACAAGACAATGTATGTCGTTAGCTAGACTCGACAAAGCTAAATTTAACTCGGGATTTCCTGACACTCTACATCGTGCTACCCCTATCTGGGTCATTCAGGTCTTCGGATTGGCACTGGTGGCCGTGCTTGTAGTTTTTTTTATATTTTATTGTATTAGTAGTAGGGTCTGCTCTAAGACAGAGAGGCCGTACTTTGTGGGGTTAGGCGTGTTAAATTTTTAAGGTCGCTGATCCGTAAACTTTTTTAAAACTCCACACACATTTTAACCAAATGCTTGCCGTGGCTCTTTGACTCAGCTGCTTTGGGAGGGGGTGGGGCAAATGTCCTGGGCGGCACTATTGGTGTCAATTCCTCGCCGTTTATTAGCTTCTTCAAGGCTGGCCCTAGACCAGGGGTTCCTAACCAGTGGTGCATGCACCCCCAAGGGATGCATGAGCAGGTTCCAGGGGGTGCATGAACGATTCAGATTTTAAAAAAGAGGAAGAAAAAAAAGAAGGAAAAACTAATAATCTGAAAATGTAAACCATAAGCAAGGCATGCAGCGTCAAAGGGCGCCCATATACAAGCTTTTTGATAGGTACTTAGATACTCGTTCGCGCATCTTTCTGCTGACATCTTCACCATCTTGAATGAAATGAACAAATCTCTCAAAGGACCTGCTATGACTGTAACTGTAATGGATGCTACTGAGAGATTGCAAGCCTTGCTTAACAAACTGCCACTATTCCGACGACGACTAGAAAAGTCCAACTTGGCCAACTTTCCACTCTTGGATGAAGTTGTAATATCTGCTGCAGAAGGAAGGACTGAGGGATCACTGCCTGACAACACCAAAGGGGAAATTTCAGAGCACCTTTCAACATTGCAACGGTCCTTCGATGGGTATTTCTGTCAAGAAATTGCTGGGAAAGACCTTTGGATTTGCAATCCTTTTCGCTGTGACTTGGACACCATTGATGACAGTGACCTTGATAAAGATGACCTGATTGATTTGAGAACCAGAGAAATACTGAGGAGTGCTTTCAGTTGCAATAATTTGATTGAATTTTTGTGCTCCCAGCTATATTCCTACCCACAACTAGCCAAGAGGGCAGTACTGGCTCTCCTTTCATTTGCCAGAACCTATCTCTGTGAAGCAGGATTCTCCACTCTTTTGACGATTAAAACCAAGGCGAGGAATAAGTTGAATGCAGAGGATGACATGAAAGTTGCTTTGTCCAAAACAGTCCCCAGATTTAAATCGCCGATTGATCATAAGTAGCAACAGATCTCTCAGTAAATTTCCTGTTGCCTATTTTCAAAACTGTTGTGTTCCTAAAATAAACATAGTTTATTATGCATTTTCTGCAAGTTTCATGAGGGGGTGCATGAACTTTTTTGGGCATCTGAAGGGGTGCATGAAACCCAAAAGGTTTGGAACCACTGCCCTAGACTATGCCGGGCCAAAGGCATTATCATTAAAAGATGAGCTCAGCCCCGGGCCAAAAAGGGCCGTCCATTAATGACGTCACGCAATTTTCGCCAATTTTTCACCCCATTTCGCCCTTCGTCACACGTGGTCACAAAACGTTATACACCCTCCGATATGACGTCACAAAGCTCGGGTGCGCCCCCCCCCCTGAAAGCCGTATGTCCTATTTAAAAATGAAAATGTTTCAAATCAATTTTTTGTCATTTAAGTATGTATTTAGTGTAATGCTGCACTCATACTCATATATCGTAACACTAACACGCATGAAGCCATATAAAACGCCATTTTAAACAATTGTAAGCAATCAAATATTTAAGTAGAAGTTTTATTTAAAGTTGCATGTTTTGTTGTGACGTCACAGTTCTTTAACACCCCCCTTTTTTCCCCCACTCGTCACACATCGTCGCAAATGTTTGACCCCCTCCCTCCCCTAGGAGCGTGACGTCATTTATGGAAGGAACCAAGTCAATAGACGAGGAGCGAGACCCATGCACAAATTTGCATTTCTACACATATTAAAATAATGGGAATTAACAAATGTAATTGCTTAAAATGTTTCCTCTATAATCATTGAAACACCAATTATTACTGTTTTATTTATTTAATTGAAGATGCTACAACTCGTAAAGATATTGATAACTACTTGTTTTAAATGTTAATTGACATTATACCTATATATAGATATTTATTTATCTTAACGTTATAAACTATATACACTAGCGTTTGTATCTTCTACTTCCACCTTGTTTTTACCACTTATAGTATAGGACAAATTTTGAAGCTTTGGTGGCTGTAAAATCTGAGATAAGTAGCTACATTATTGTCAAGATCTTTAGCAACATCATTCTCAATTGACAAAATAGCTAAGTAACTGAGCCAATTTTGAATCATTCTTGATCGCATGTAGGTTTTAAGAAGTTAGTTTCGAACAGCTTCTTTCTTTGGAAGCCGTAGTGAAGGGAATAGTTAGAAGTAGCCTATTCGAAGTACAATGTGTGTGTTAGGAAAGTCACTGAAAGAAACTGCACAATCTAAACAGGATAGTTGTAGGTGACTGCAGGTAACTTCAGACACCATGAAACCATCAACATCCTTACTCTTGCAGGCTGTTAGCCTTTTCTTTAGATTCATAATGCAATTCAGTAGATCATTTTTTGTTCAAAGCGACTGCCCATCGACATGACATTCTATTAAAAATCTGTTTTAAAAACTGTGCGAAATCGTTCTTGTGCATCTACAAATCCTTCATCTTCTCCTTCATGTGTTTTTTTTCTTTTTCGCACTCTCTACTCTTTGGAAATGGTTTCCACCGTTAAGTCCGTGGCTATTTCTTTTGCAATTGCAATTGCTGTTTCAAAACCGCCATTTCTGTAGTATTTAAAACATTTGCAATTATGTCCCATGCTGTCAACTGCAGATGCTATAGATTTGAAGAAATACTTTGTAATTCTTTGCTTAAGTAATCAAATTGGAACAAGATGACGTAACCAAAAAAGCAATTAAAACAAATATAAGTTATTACGTTTTTTTCTCAATGGCTGCTTTACTTCGAGCTTTTGGATCACTACTTTGCTCTGCGACTTCGAAAAATGCATCATATATTTCACTTGTTTGATATCGCACTGCCTTTAAACTTTCCCATACGCATTTCCCATCTTGTTTCACAAATATTTCGAACATACGTGGAAAGGATATGCTATCGCTTTGTTGAAGCAGAAAATAAAACAATAAAATTAATTTGTTGAATTATACCAAAATCGTAATTGCTTCAGGACAAGTTTTGTCATATCACATAGCAGAAAGTTATAACTCTGACAGGTACAAGGGGGGAATGCCCAAGGATTTAATAATAAAAGACGAGCTTGTAAGCCTGACTTAAACCACTTCATGTTCGCACCGTTGTCGTATCCTTGACCGCGGATATCAGAAACATCTTAGCAAAATTTTGTCAGTTCCAATAGTAAGACATCTAGCAGGTGTTGTACAGCACTTTCTTCTACTTGTAGAAAACGTATTAAGTGCTAATGAATTACTTCAGAATATCCACCTTATGGGCTTACATATATAGCGAATTGTCAGTGACATCTGTTCTTGATCACTTTGGTCTGGCTTGCAATCAAGAATTATTGAAAAGTATTTAGCTGATTTTACTCTTTGTGCAATAATTTTCCTTACCTTATTTCCCACCAATGAAATGAGCTCCTTTTGAATTCGCTTTCCAAATAGTGATCATGAATTTCATCAGTTTGTATCTTTCGAATATGCTCCTGCAAAACCGGATCAAATTTTTCCAGCAATTCAACGATAACCCAAAAAGTTTCCAGTGTGTGTCTGATGTACTTTATCGACTGAACTTCGAAAAGCGATTCTATGCTCAGTAAGAAATTTGACAATGTCCATGAGCAGTTGAAATACATTATGCCTCCTAGACTTTTCACTGTTTATAATTTTTGACTTTGCTTGTCAATTGTGCATCGTGCTATTAGCCTGTTTTCTAGCTCAAAACATTTCAAAGTAGATGTTATATGTCCTTTTCATTTCTCAAGATAAGACAGTATCACACTTCAGGCACAACTCCCGTCGTATCTCAAAGCAAACAAAGTGTTGCCTAAAATTTTGCAAGAGAAAACAAATAATTTTGTTCTTAGCTGCTAAATAAATAAGCCCTTTCGGTTGACGAAGGGTTCCTTAAATTAAAATTGTTCTTAAATAGCAAGATAAAGCCTAGAAATTGTGTTTTTTAAATTAAAATGTTCTCCATAAATGCTTACTAAAATGCTGTAGGAAAAATACTTTTTGAATTAGGATTTAGGGTGACAGTGATAATAATATTTTATTTTTACATGCAATACTATTTTTTTTCTAATTATTTTATCCTGAAAAAATAAACATTATTTTTCTTGATAACGTTGTTATAAAAAAATATTGCGTAATGGTAGTAAAATTAAAATTGAAAAAAAAATTGAAAAAAATGTTTATTCAAAGCGCGGGGCCCTTAAAAGCGCAGGGCCCAAGGCGGTTCGCCGTGGCCTAAGGCCAGCCCCGAGCTTCTTAAAAGTATAAGGTTGAAGAATTTTTAAAAATCGAAATCAAATAAAATTCAAGAAGAAATTAATAAAAGAAATAAAGGAGCTATCCTAAAATATGTGAAATTTCCTACTGCCAAATTCCAAACGCCAAATAGATGTATATTCTTCTGATACTAATACTATTAGTAATAGCGAACTGAAAAATCAAGTTGAAGATGCTGAAGAAGTTTGAGAACGTGACACTGGTAGTCTATCTTTAATTTATTCTTGAATTGTGTCAACGACTCCTGTTTTGCTGCGAAAATAACTGTACGCAAACAAAGTCCAAAAACAACCTATCGCATTTCTATAACATTTAGGGATTTAATCGGTAGGCTATAATTAAATGACTCGAACGTATAGATACAAATTTTGCGAATAGGCCTACTATTACTATTAGTGTAGCGAGATTTGAAAAGCGTCCAACATGTGAACTTCACCAAATCAGAAACTGGTCCAACTTGAAACAGAGAGATGACAATGGTTTTACCGCACATACACTAATAATGGGAAAAAAATGTTACGATCTTAGATGACTTCGATGACTTATTCTCCTTCTAAAGCAGGGATTCCTAACCAGTGGTGCATGCACCCCCAAGGGGTGCATGAGCAGGGTCCAGGGGGTGCATGAATGATTCAGAGAAAAGAAAAAGAGGAAGAAGAAAAAAAGAAGGAAAATAAAAAGAAAAACCGATAATCTGAAAATGGAAACCATAAGCAAGGCATGCCGTGTCAAAGGGCGCCCATATAGGCTACCGTATATACCTTTTTGATAGGTACTCGTTCTGCGCATGTTGAAAACTGACGGAAAAACTTAAATGAACGGTTAGCAGTTAGCTCTACGTGTTCCTCTGAATTTCTTGTTTTACGTCACAGTTTTCTAAAAATAATATAATTTTGTCATCAAATACGTCAGATATATGGCTTCCGGTGACGCTCTCACTGTTTTGAGCGGATGTAAATTTTTGGATTTTTTCCCCTTCACTTTTATTGCTCGGTACGCTGCAAAGGTCTTAAAAATGTTAATTGTAAGCCATTATTCGTCATTGAAACCTAAAATCTTGAGTTGAGCATCCAATTAAGGTAATTAAAAACATCAACTTCGTCAGTTAAAAATTTGCCTGTGACTGGTACGACTTTCCGATTGTCATCACCCCCTCAAAATCCTTAATAAATAAAAACAAAAAAAAGAAGATAGAGAGATGGAACACAAAAGCCTCAGTGCTTCCTCTGTGGAAAAATCCTGTGCTATGACATCATGAAGCCTGTTAGACTCCGAGAGCACTTGGAGAAAGTCCATCCATCCAATTCCAAGGACGGTGTAGAGGTCTTCAAGCAGAAGAGGGCTCGCTTCTTGACCTCAGGTCCCAAGTTTGGATTTTCTTTGTCACAGAAACCTGCACTGGAGGCATCATTCAATGTTGCATATCTTATTGCAAAGAACAAGAAACCCCACACCATTGGAGAAACTTTGGTGAAGCCTTGTGCTCTGGAGATGGTGGAACTGATGTGTGGTCACCAGCAGAGGAAGCAGGTTGAGAAAGTCCCTTTGTTCAATGACACTATTCATTCAAGGATTAGTGACATGGCTGCAGACATTCTGGATCAAGTCTTCTGCGAGATGAGAAGCAGCCATTTTCCATTTAGCATGCAGCTGGATGAATCCACTGATGTAGCACTATGCAGTCAGATTCTTGTATTTGTGAGATATTTTCACAGTGGATTGAATGCAACAATGCAGGACTAAACACAAACCATAGATAAGCGTAGGACGCAATAATCTTCTGTATAGAAGGAGCGTCTGTAAACAGATAAGATAAGATTGCTGGAGGAGGAATTTCTCTTTTGTAAGCCACTCCTAGCTATTACCAAAGCTGCTGATGTGCTGCAGCTAGTCAGGGTATTCTTCACTGAAAATCCTTTTGACTCGACTTCAAGAATTTCTTCAATTTGCACAGGTGGTGCTCCCTCCATGCTCGGTAATAAGTCAGGATTTTCAGCACTGGTAAAGAAAGAAGTTCCAGATATTGTCACTACACACCGTATCCTTCATCGTCAGGCCCTGGCATGCAAAACTCTACCTCCAACCTTGAAGTCAGTTCTTTCTACTGCAGTAAAAGTTGTAAATTGTATCCGCTCACATGCCTTGAACCAATGCCTCTTCAAGTTCTATCAGGAGGTGGGCTCTGAGAATGAAGTTCTGCTCTATCACAATCACACTCAGGTGCGCTGGTTGTCCAAGGGACGGATACTTTCTCGGTTAGTAGAACTGAGAGTGGAGCTTGCCATTTTCTTGCGAGAAAAAGAGATTTGCCTTGCTGACAAGTTTGAATTCCAAATTTCATTAATTGCTGGCATACCTGGCTGACATCTTCTCCATCTTGAATGAGTTGAACACATCTCTCCAAGGACCTTCTGTGACTTTAATGGATGAAACTGAGAGATTGCAAGCCTTCCTTAACAAACTGCCACTATTCCAACGACGACTAGAAAAGTCCAACTTGGCCAACTTTCTACTCTTTGATGAAGTTGTAATATCTGGTGCAGAAGGAAGCACTGAGGGATCACTGCCTGTCAAAATCAAAGAGGAAATTTCAGAGCACCTTTAAACATTGCAAAGGTCCTTTGATGGGTATTTCTGTCAAGAAATTGCTAGGAAAGACCTTTGGATTCGCAATCTTTTCTCTTTGATTTGAACAACATTGATGACAGTAACCTTGCTAAAGATGACCTGATTGATTTGAGAACCAGAGAAGTACTGAGGAGTGCCTTCAGTTGCATTAACTTGATTGAATTTTGGTGCGCCCAGCTAGATTCCTACCCACAACAAGAGGGCAGTACTGACTCTCCTTCTATTTGCCACAAACTATCTCTGTGAAGCAGGATTCTCCACACCTTTGACGATTAAAACCAAGGAAAGGAATAAGTTGAATGCAGAGGATGACATGAGAGTTGCTTTGTCCAAAACAGTCCCTAGATTTAAATAGCTGATTGATCATAAGGAGCAGCATATCTCTCACTAAATTCCCTGTTGCCTATTGTCAAAACTGTTGTGTTCCTAAAATAAACATAGTTTATTATGCATTTTCTGCACGTTTCACGAGGGGGTGCATAAACTTTTTGTGGCATCTAAAGGGGTGCATGGACCCCAAACGCTTAAGAACGACTGATTCTAAAGCATCACTATTTGGGATTTTATGTTTATTTTCGCTTTTTTCCCACAATGACCTAATCTAATGTGTACAATTACCGGAATAAACTTATTAAACTTATTACCAAAGAAGTCAATCAATAACCAAGTGTTCCACACAACCAACATGTTAGCAAATATGAAGGATCAAGAGCCAGACTTTAAAAAAAAAGAAAGCTGAAAAAGCAAAATATAATAATATTGTTTTTTAAAGTGGAAAGAATTTCATTTTAGAATTTTGAACTTTGTGAAATTCCTTGCAAAACAGAATTTGGCTAGTCGCGGAAAATATAGGCAATGTTTTAGAATCGATGGCATCAGCGACGTGACTTCTTACAAAGAACAATTCATAATTATTCCGAGAACTTCACACAAAAGTTAGTCACGCATGTGTGTCATCTCTTACTTCTCTTATTCAGAATGAGGATTTAGGAGATAAACTTTGATGAAAATCATTTTCGGGCTTTAAAAAAAAATTAAATATTATTTCATCATTTCTTCTAGCACTCTGGATATTTCAATTAAGTATAAATAAGTTAAATGTAAAAAAATCTTTTTTTAAAAAGGACACGCTTTTATTTACATATAGAAATTGCACTAAATATGTCATGTATAATACCCAAAAAAAAACATTTTCCCCTAACTGAAAATTGAACCTCGTACCCCTATGTCGGCAATCGATCACGCTTATATTTCGGCCAGCAAGACTTGATGTTGATAGTACTTTTTAAAGTTATAATAATTGTATCCCTCTAGGGCGAATTGAGGCATGGTTCATTGACGCAAGTGATAATATTTTATATAGACAAAAACTAAAAACTAAAAGTGCAATAATTTCAATACGGTACATTCGATCGATCTGAAATTTTGATACAATGCATTGTCATCCAAGATCTATCTGTGGTAAAAATTTTAGATCTCTAGGACCATCAGAAGTGGTATAATTTTACGTTTCAAGTTTTGAAGGAAGGATGGAAGGAAGGGTGGATACAACATACAAACATTGTGACTTAAATAAAAGCGTGTAATAATAATAATAATAACTCGTTTTGAACGTCCGCTTAAACGTGTTCAATATGATTGGCTGTAGAAGTGATATGTGTTTGAGGGACCAATCGCTATCGATGACCGCACGGAACATAGCCTTTTATTATATAAGGATTGATCAAGTCTAAATTTGGCCATGAATTTCTGAAATGATTTTAAGAAAGCTTTAAGATGATATCTTTTAATACAGTACAATGGACTGCAGATGTCATACTGATAACAATTCTGCTGTCGTTGTCATGGCTGGAACGAAGTAAATCTCTATGTCGACTTTGTAACTTGCTAAAAAAAATTCATTAACCCTGTTTTTTGTTACATGCTACTTCAACTGAAACGAACTCTGTACTTTTTTTGGGGGGAGCTCACCTGAAACGTTTTTATACATTCTTTTTCCTGTTTCTAGAATGGTCGTGAAGTTCTAATTTGCTGCTACATCCTAAGTATGAAAAAGACTTCTAGATACAATATGGCGTGCAAGAGCTGATGCAGTAAATATAATGTACAATGGTACCATTTTAATGTTATTTTGATAGCTTTGGAGAAATTTACATAGCAGATGAAAACTTCAACAAGCGAGCAGACACAATGGAATGATTTTTTAAATCCTTTATAATTATATTAACACTAGCGTACACCCGTCAAAAATGACGGAAGTTTTCAGCTGAAATCTATTTATTTTATAAAAAATGCACTTTTTTTAGAGCGTCTACGGCACCGACCTTTTTCAAAAGCCCAACTAACTTGTCCTTGTTTGATAAATACGAAATATTAAACTTTCTGAAATGTACACAAAGTATTTTATAATAGGGGTTGCAGGGCGCCTACGGCGCCCCTTTTATTTCTTGATTTTATAATTAACCACCATCTAATTCTCTTTTTACAATGTTCCCTTTCCCAAAATTAAAATATGAGCTAAATCAATGACGTCATATAATATTTTTTACAGCGCATCTTTAATTTGCACACCTTTTGGTGCATTGGTGCAGTAATTTGGTTTTCCCTGCTTTCTAAAATTAGTAGCGTCAGGACAGACTGACTGACTTGCGTGACAATTGCAAATTATATAGTTTTATGTGGTGTCTGCTTGCTTGCTTGCTTGAGCCAGGCGGGCGGTGCCGAAAAAACGTTGGATCGATTTTTAACCCATTTCATCGTAAGCTAGCCAGCTGAAATTTTGCAGGCAGACTCGTGCCGTTGATAAAAATGATGTATCAAAATTTGAGATAAATCGAATGTACCATAATTAAATTAATGAATTTTTAGATTATCTTTATTTATCTCTATGTGACATGTTAAATATTATTTTATTTTTTTGCGATAGTGTCGTGGTGCGTATTATATTGAACAACCTTTCCAGTCGTGCAATAAGGTGCGTATTTTATTGACAATACTTTTTATAAACATATTCATGATCGGTGCGCATTATATTAAACATGTTTTACGACACATAACTACAATTTTGTATTTTTAAATCCTTTATATTAACTCGTGGTGTCTGCGGCCGCCCGACCGACCGACCGACCGACCGACCGCCCTTGTCGCCAAAACTTTTGAGCGATTTTTAACCCACTTGCTCGTAAGCCAGCGAGCTGAAATTTTGCAGGCAGTTTCGTACCGATAATAAAAACAATGTATCAAAATTTCAGATCGATCGCATGGACCGTAATTAAATTATTGATTTTTTAGATTATTTTATTTATTCCTATGTATCATGCTATTTTTTGAGATAGAGCGTCGCGGTGCGTATTACATTGAACAACCGTTCTGTCGCGCAATAAGGTGCGTATTTTATTGACAACTCTTTTTATAAACATATTTCTGATCGGTGCGCATTATATTAAACATGTTTTACGACTCAACTGCAATTTTGTATTTCTGGATGGTCTGGCACTGCGTATTATAATGAACATTCTTTTAGTTACTTCTCGTACATAAAGGATTTATAGTCAAAAACTTGGTTTTTTACGTGGTTTTTTTGTGGATGGTCTTGTGCTGCGTATTATAATAAACATTCTTTTAGTTATGTCTCGTACATAAAGGATTTATAGTAAAAAACTTGATTTTTTACCTTTTTTTTATTATTAAAACATGTTTTGCGGTCTTTGGAAAGAGACTTAATGTACTTCACTGTGCTTATATATATATATATATATAATATATATATTATATATATAGTATCAAGTTGAGACTCACGAAAAAAACAACGAATGGAATCGGTGGAGAATGCTTCGATTTATGCCAAAATATTATGTGAAGACATTGGCATTTTAATGGAACCTCCAGGGCGATGGAAAGGAAGATGCAGCCTCGTCACATAAAAACGAGTTGAGGAGAAAGTAAAGTTGTATTCTTCATTCGATGAGATTATTTTAAAGGTTACGGTTCATTAGAGACTTTGGCAGCTACATAATTTGGAATACAGATATGATTTCATTCCACCAGCCAATCTTTAGACTTTGGTGATCATGACTTCACATTAGGGCTCATATCTCACATGCCGCCTTTAACAAACAAGGATTTTTGTTGAAACCACGGGCAAAAAATAATAAAAATTGTTCAATGCAAGACCATTTGATTTATTAAAGTTTATTACGCCATTTATCCTCAAAGTTAACCCTCCATAAACAATAATATTATTTAGAATACTCCATACTCCATACAACGGTTATACTATAATACCCAATTACAGCTGTGAGAAAGGCTTCTCTAAACTTAAGTTAATCAAACATTAATTACTATTAAGTAGATTAATATTGACAAATGAAGCTATTTTGGCTATTGAGCATAAAGTGACTGAGCTATTGGTATTAAAAGACCCATTCTTATTTTTTTCCATTTAAGGAAAAACAGAAATTTTCAATTTTAGACCAAGAAAGGAAATATCTTCAATTTGTTTTTCTAGCATAACAAATTATAGTGTTATTATTAATTTTTAATATATATTATTTTTTCATTATAATACCATCAGATTTTATTGGGTGGGGGCGGAAAACTTGGCATCTGCCCCGGGCGGCAGAAACACATGCTACGCCACTGACTAGACTCTTATAAGGTGGAGAAGTTGACCATTAATTCGGGGGAGGGGGGTGATGTCCATGCTATTACCACATATTTTATATTATGGAAAAAGTTTAGGCTATAATATAAATTAATTATTGTAAAATTAAAAAAGGGAACAGTAAGGACTGGCTTTGCCTATTGATGTTTTTTTTTAAGTTACCAAACGCGGACTTAAAAAATTTCCTTCAAAGTTTTCACATAATATTTTGGCACCAAAGGCGTCAATAGGGTTGGTGTCACCCAGTGCGGTGGTTCATGGTGTCACCCCCTCACGACTTATCCCATAGCCCATAGACCTCCTCCGATTTTTCCAGTTCCAAATAACGGGAACATATAGAATTTTACGACTTAATGTCTTGTAATGGTGTCACCCGGTGCGGTCCGCACCCCTACACCCCTTAGTGACACCTCTGTTTGGCATTCTTCGTGTTAATTTTAGTTAATATTTTTTCAAGTAGCTCATTATTGCTGCTGTTTGAACTTTTATTAAATGTTCAAAACTTGCTTAATAAAACCAATCTTTGCTTGGCTTTAGATGTGAATCCACGCACACTTATATTGTGCATGTCTTTTGCATTATCACATGGTCGGTGCAGAATGATGCCAAGAAATAAGCCCTAAGAATATTCCTTTTAGCCAGGGGTGGGCAAACTGTAACCCGCTACTGATTTCTGTGTGGCCCCGCGGTAGCCTGCAGCAAATTCGAAATAAAAAACAAGAAAAAAAACTGTATGTTGAATATGGGTGTTTGTACTTTAATTGAGGGAGAAATTTGTCTCAAGTCCGGCCCCTTGACGTTTCATTTTACACAAATGCGGGCCGCGCACTCAACAGTTTTCCCACCGCCACCACTGCTCTAAGCCTACTGCTCCTACTGGAAGCTTTGAATTATTGAAAATGATGTGGCCTCTTGGGTAAGGTCGCTCTTTCTGGTGCTGTCGACCCCCCAACCCACCACATACCCAAGCACGTGCTTTAACCGCGTTACAATATGGGTTGCCGTGTGTGGCAACGTCTTACAGATGTGGGCGCGTCCATGTTCAAATGGGATGGGGCGGGGGGGATGTTACTTTTTGTTGTGTTGGTCAAGGGAGACAACAAAGGTGAGAATTTATACGCAATTTATGTACTGGTATTTATGACTTTATTTACAACGGACGGTGAGCTTCTCATTTTATTAAAACACTCGACTCTTTAAAATACGCGTTACCGCTACTGATGTAATAAAACCACTTTCAGAAGCGTCGTCGTCGGGGGCATTTGCTCTCACTAGGCATCCAGTTGGCAACATAGAGTATAGATTAAATAGTCTAAGAAAGTTGAGGTCAAGGCTTTTAAAAAGCTTTTCACACCACAAACACTTAATACGACTTAACAATATCGGGAAGAGGGGTATCTATACCAGAGGTCGGGAAACCATGGTTCACGAGCCAGATGTGGCTCTATTGACGGCTGCATTTAGCTCTAAGAAAAATGTTCATTTTTTTTTAAAAACGTTTATCCAGACTCATTTGATCTACATTGTAATTGCATATAAAACCAGCGTAACAATGTTATTAAAAATAATTCAAAGACATAATAATTGTTCTTTTAGTGTTGAAATTACACAAAATTCACACATTTACTTGAATGTTCAGTTTCAAACATTATGCATGGCTCTCATATAATTACTTTTCAAAAATATGTGGTGTTTATGGCTCTCTCAGACAAAAAGCTTCCCGACCCCTGCTCTATACTATACTCTATACACATTACATAACACGCGTCAATGTCACTTCTTCATAATTACTTGAGATCTCACCACTTTTGACAAACAGCACCAAAACCACAATAACGATGTGGGGATCTTACAGTTAAGGAACGCCTGAGAAAGCAGAAAAGACAGATGTTTGTAATTTCTTATCTGTACTTAGAAAGAACAGAAATCTTCGCAAGCACATGTTAAATATTCACAAGGGGAGGGAGAAGTGGGGAAGGAACATTTAAAAGTTTTTTTTTAAAAAAAAGTTTTATAGACTAATTGTTGAACAGAGTGAAAATGTTTTGTCATGTGGTCATGTGGTCATGTGGTCATGTGGTCATGTGGTCATGTGTTCATGTGGTCATGTGGTCATGTGGTCATGTGGTCATGTGGTCATGTGGTCATGTGGTCATGTGGTCATGTGGTCATGTGGTCATGTGGTCATGTGGTCATGTGGTCATGGGGTCATGTGGTCATGTGGTCATGTGGTCATGTGGTCATGTGGTCATGGGGTCATGTGGTCATGTGGTCATGTGGTCATGTGGTCATGGGGTCATGGGGTCATGTGGTCATGTGGTCATGTGGTCATGTGGTCATGTGGTCATGTGGTCATGTGGTCATGTGGTCATGTGGGCATGTGGGCATGTGGTCATGTGGGCATGTGGTCATGTGGTCATGTGGTCATGTGGTCATGTGGTCATGTGGGCATGTGGTCATGTGGTCATGTGGTCATGTGGTCATGTGGTCATGTGGTCATGTGGTCATGGGGTCATGGGGTCATGGGGTCATGTGGTCATGTGGTCATGTGGTCATGTGGTCATGTGGTCATGTGGTCATGTGGTCATGTGGTCATGTGGTCATGTGGTCATGTGGTCATGGGGTCATGGGGTCATGTGGTCATGTGGTCATGTGGTCATGGGGTCATGGGGTCATGTGGTCATGTGGTCATGTGGTCATGTGGTCATGTGGTCATGTGGTCATGTGGTCATGGGGTCATGGGGTCATGTGGTCATGTGGTCATGTGGTCATGTGGTCATGTGGTCATGTGGTCATGTGGTCATGGGGTCATGTGGTCATGTGGTCATGTGGTCATGTGGTCATGTGGTCATGTGGTCATGTGGTCATGGGGTCATGGGGTCATGGGGTCATGGGGTCATGTGGTCATGTGGTCATGTGGTCATGTGGTCATGTGGTCATGTGGTCATGTGGTCATGTGGTCATGGGGTCATGTGGTCATGTGGTCATGTGGTCATGTGGTCATGTGGTCATGTGGTCATGTGGTCATGTGGTCATGTGGTCATGTGGTCATGGGGTCATGTGGTCATGTGGTCATGTGGTCATGTGGTCATGTGGTCATGTGGTCATGGGGTCATGGGGTCATGGGGTCATGTGGTCATGTGGTCATGTGGTCATGTGGTCATGTGGTCATGTGGTCATGGGGTCATGTGGTCATGTGGTCATGTGGTCATGGGGTCATGGGGTCATGTGGTCATGTGGTCATGTGGTCATGGGGTCATGGGGTCATGTGGTCATGTGGTCATGTGGTCATATGGTCATGTGGTCACGTGGTCACGTGGTCATGGGGTCATGGGGTCATGGGGTCATGGGGTCATGTGGTCATGTGGTCATGTGGTCATGTGGTCACGTGGTCACGTGGTCATGTGGTCATGTGGTCACGTGGTCACTATATTCTGAAATGAAAATGTTTTGGCATGTGGTCATGTGGTCATGTGGTCACGTGGTCATGTGGTCATGTGGTCATGTGGTCATGTGGTCATGTGGTCACGTGGTCATGTGGTCATGTGGTCATGTGGTCATGTGGTCACGTGGTCATGTGGTCACGTGGTCACTATATTCTGAAATGAAAATGTTTTGGCATGTGGTCACTATATTCTGAAATGTGGTCACTATATTCTGAAATGTGGTCACTATATTCTGAAATGTGGTCACTATATTCTGAAATGTGGTCACTATATTCTGAAATGTGGTCACTATATTCTGAAATGTGGTCACTATATTCTGAAATGTGGTCACTATATTCTGAAATGTGGTCACTATATTCTGAAATGTGGTCACTATATTCTGAAATGTGGTCACTATATTCTGAAATGTGGTCACTATATTCTGAAATGTGGTCACTATATTCTGAAATGTGGTCACTATATTCTGAAATGTGGTCACTATATTCTGAAATGTGGTCACTATATTCTGAAATGTGGTCACTATATTCTGAAATGAAAATGTTTTGGCATGTGGTCACTATATTCTGAAATGAAAATGAAATTTATTGAACCGATTCATTGCAACATTCTTTACACGATTGAAACAAACAAATTAAACTAATTAAAGTGAATTTAAAATAAATTCTTTTTTTCTAAATGAAAATTTATTACGATACAAAATTGATGTCATGTGACTAAGCAACAGACGCATTTTTTTAAAATGTTGTCTGTCTATTATTAATGGCAGTGGTTCCCAAACTTTTTTGGTCTACCGCCCCTTTCCAGAAAAAAAATATTACTCAGAGCCCCGGATTAAAAAAATTCTAACTAAAATTAAAAAGAATGATATTAATGTTGTTTCTGCTTTTTTACCTCAAAAATATAGTAAATAAAGTTGTAAATTAGAAACATTGAATTTTAAAGTTATGAAACTAGTAACAGTTATTGAACTCAGAATAGAAAGCTAATACACACATACACAAAATTTGACAAAATATTAAAATTAAAACTTTTGAAATCATCTTAATGAGAAGGATGAACCTGGTGTAGGCGTACTGCTACCAATTTAGTAATCTTCGGCTCTTTTTTCTTCAGCAGTAATCATAAATCACCGCAATTGACTTTTTGCATTCGGTTTCTTTTTTTTTCCCCCTTCTTTTCCTTTTTGTTGTTGTTTTTGTTTGTTAATAAATGCCATTAAATGGGTTACCGCACTGAATCCACTTTCCACTAAATATGATGAAGGAAATGTAATTAAGAACTTTTAAATTACAGCCCATATTTCCGGAAAAGCCGTAGGGATCTTCTTTTCCAGCCAGAATGTTGGAAGCCGCTTTTGAATTTAAATTTTAATTAATCATTAGTAGTTACTTTCATCATATATTCTTGTAACTGTGGACATTATACTGTGTTTGCACTTCAAAAAAATCCAAAATCCAATCAGGAATGTTTATTTTCAAAATATCATCAAATCGTTGATTAATATCAGATTGGAGACCATCCGAATCCTCACCATGCCATAAGAAAATATGTCTTTATCATTTTTTTCCTGCTCCTGATAAAGTGGGGAACTGGCTGAATTCCCCTCGTCCAAATTTTCTTTTGTACAAAAGAATTTTTGTCACAAAAGCAGAAATAACAGATTTTGTTGTTATTGAATTCAGTTTATCACATTGAAGCGAAAGACTGCTTTCATTAATACTTGAAACAAGTCGGTCAAGTAAGAGATGTCACATTTGAATTGAATTTAATTGGATTGTTAAGCATAATTTTTATCTCTCAAGAACTCAAGCCCCAAGCTAAACAGCTTGTAAAAACAATCTAAACATGCACCCTTTGACAACCAAAGGACTTCTGTCGGAAGCAGCAAACGATTCAATTCTTCATCGTTTTCAATACAAAGCTGTTTAAATAATCTGTCATTTAATAATTTGCTTCTGATTGTGTTGATACCTTTAGTTACATATTGTAATGAATTATTTGTAGGCGTGCACTTAAATTTTTGGCAACTAGATGTTGACGAAAGATGATATCGTGTACTGTGAATGCATTCAGCACCTCCTTTTTTTTTATTTTATATGCAAGAACAAACTGTAACTGTAGCTATATTTTATATGTATAACTCTTTTTGTAGGCGTTCTCACAATACAGAATCTTGTGCACAATAATCCACTGAAGAATTTGTTTCAACAAAACAACTTTAATGTGTATATTTTGTACACAGAAATATCATTTGAGGTTATACAACGTGGAAGTCTTGAGGTACACACACATTCCGTCCTTACACTACGGAACCTCTCTGACAACTGATCGCCCAACCCTTTCAACCAATGGGAATGCTCCTTTTTTCCCGCGTTTATTATTCACGTGACCTTACGTCACAAATCATGTTAATCACACGTGACATTCACCCCCATCCTTCAAAAAAAAATGTTTATGAAATACAACATTTTTGGTCTTCATAAAATCAAATTAATCTATATCTATATTCAAATTTCAAATATTTATCATCAATGAACATTCATTGCCTTACATACAACATCTGGACATAAAATCAATAAGAAAAAATCTGTAGGACTGCAACAGTCTGTCTACCTGTGCTGAAAAAATTAAAACTGAAATTTTTTAACACATCTGTAATTTTGTGTCATTAAAATATTTTTAACAATCAATATTATTAAAATTAACTAATAATCCAGTGGAATTCAAACACTGTTCCTTGTCCAATGTTCAACGGATAAAAATATTAATATAATTACAGTCTCTGGTTGTATCCTTTAGGAATTCACAGAGCAATGTTAATACAGTCTCTGGTTTTTATCATGTAGGAATTCACAGAATGTCTTTATTTATTGTCATTCTACTCAATATGTCTGCAACCACATTGTCCTTTCCCTTCACAGGTTTAATGTCAAATTTGTAGTCGGCTAATAGCATAGCCTAGTTCAATATAGTCATTCTTCAGTTGACGAGTATGAATTCAAATCGATGGGCTTTGAATGTTTCTTCAGACTGTTAAATGTTCAATAATTCACCAACCATGACTTCGATTATGTCCTTTCACAATATCAATTCCAGCATCTTGAATCAGTTTCTTAGCTTTTGAGATGTCATTTTTGCTTCCTGATAGTTCAATAGAATTTCGACCAGATGAGTCACTGTCAGAAACTTTTATCTGAAAAATATTTTCTGTATCTGTGTCTTTGATTTTGCTTAATACACAACCAATTGTTCTTCCTAATTCAGATGATTTCACACAAATGGTTTCAGATTCACCGGTACCATCTTTATCTCTGCTACTATGGTCTTCATCCCTTTTATCATATACTTGATTTTTTATAGTGGCTAAAGTGTCACTAGTTTCTATCTGTCCTCGATTTAACTTTATTATTTTTCTATCATTCATGTCTTGGTTTTCATTCTTTCTCCATGGTTGATCATAATTTCTTTTTCTGGAATCAAAATTGTATTTGCCTCTCCATGATCTTCTGTTTTCATTATAATCTCTATTTATGGAATTATGATTATTTCTTTCTCTCCATAATTGTCTACCTTGATCATAATCTCTAAGTCTGGAATTATGATTATACTTTTCTCTCCATGCTTGGCTACCTTTGTTTTCAAAGTGATGTTGTCTTGATTTTTCTTCTGTTTTCTTTCTTATAGGGCTGCCATTAGGTGACACCCTATTTGGTTGTCCTTTATTGTGGTAACACTGCTTCGCCATATGTCCTGGCTTGTTACAGTACCAGCAAATAGACTGTCTGTTGCCTTGGTTTGGCAGACTCTGGTTTCTCATACCTTGCCTTTTTTCTTGACTTTTAATTTGTATTGCTGCAAATATGTCTTGTCTCTTATCCATTTCCACATTCGGATGAGAGTCTTTGAATGTTCGTAATGCATTTGTTAGCTCTGCTTGAGTACGAACTTTCTTATCAGTTAAATGTGAATAGAGTTGGTGTTGCATTTTCTAAAAACTTGTCAATTAACACCATGTCTAGTATGGCCTTTGGATTGCTCGTATCTATTGCTGTCAGTTCCAGCCATTTTGTTAGTTTGACTTGTGCTTCATGGCCTTCATGCACTATGATCTGTGGATCTTTGTCCATCTTGATTCTCATTTCATGAAATTCTCTTCTATAATCATTTTCTGACTTTCCAAAATGACATAGAAGTGCCTTTTTGACATTCTTATATATGCTTTTGTCTTCTTTGGCTATACTGTTATAAGCTTCAAATGCTTCTCCAGTTAATTGAGTCATCAGTTGTGCTGGCCAATCTTCTTCATTATAGCCTTTCATAGCCATTATGGATTCGAAATAATCCAGATAAACATCCATTTTTTTCTTTCTGGCTATCATATTTTCTTACTTTGATAGTATCCCTTGGTGCTGACCTTCTATTTGTTTCATTACCAGGATTGTGGCCTCTACTCTCTAAATCAAGTTGTAGTTTTAACTTGTCAATTTTAAGTTGTTCAAGTTCTCTTTGAATTATGAGTCTTTGCCTCTCTTTTTCTTCAGCCTCTTTTTGATTTTCTTTTTCTTCAGCTTTTCTTTTTCTTCAGCAATTCTGTGATTTTCTTTTTCTTCAGCTATTCTTAGCTTTTCTTTTTCTTCAGCAATTCTTTGATTTTCTTTTTCTTCAGCTATTCTTAGCTTTTCTTTTTCTTCAGCAATTCTTTGCTTTTCTATGTCCTCAGCTATTCTTAGCTTCTCTTTTTCTTCAGCAATGCATACTTTTTCTTCAATGAAATCTCTCATTTCTTTTCCCTTTAGTCCGATCTCTTTAGCTATGACAGTGAATTCTTTGTAGTAATCCATTTTTAGTTTGATTGAATAATATGAGTCAAGCAATTTGGTAAGGAATTTAGGTATATATTGATAAAGTTATAAGTCTTCCAAATGAAAAATCTTGAATTCAAATTGTTAAGTTCAAATAAGTGACACGTCTAAACCATGCAATTTAGTCTTGACAAGATGAGACAACAAAAGAATCCTCACACGGGATCTTTAGTATACTTTATATATACGCTCCCTCAGATTGACAAAACATATTAAATGGTCCAATCGTTTTGAATAAAAGTCACTTGGTTAAAATTTCAATTTTCGAGTAGTGTTTTTAACAATTTAGTTCACTCCATTAATCCAAAATTGCAATTATCAAACTCTTCACACAATGAGTGGATAAAAATTCCGTTCCTTTATTTATAATTCACACTTCATAATTAATAGTCCATAGCTTCTCTAGTGTTTACAAATATTTCCTGGAATCAACTAGCAGTGAGTTTGTTGACGTCACGATCTATATGTGTTCACCGTGTATCACCATACAGTAAGCTTACACGACGCAGATTCCAGCACTGTGTAGTATACTTGTACTGTCGTCGACTGTGACGTAGAACAAACTAGGCGACCTAGTTGTATACACCGCACGCCGTGACCATGTGCGTTTATGCCGCCATCTTGAAATATTTGTGTACTTTCATTGAACCACAAAATTTTATTCACAGCTTCTTACGAACTTGAATATTCACAAAATACGATAGCTGCTAATATTTCTTCTTTTAATGAATACTTTCCTTTTTGAAATATCCAATACTTGTTATTTCCACGAAACCTCCTTTCTAAAATCTCTTGTACTGTGTTCACTTAGAACTTATGCCTAATGGCAATGACTTTTACTTCGACACCAATGTAACTGTTATCTATATTTCATATGTATAACTTATACTGATAACTCTTTTTGTAGGCGTTCTCACAATACAGAATCTTGTGCACAATAATCCACTGAAGAACTTGTTTCAACAAAACAACTTTAATATGTATATTTTGTACACAGAAATATCATTTGAGGTTATACAACGTGGAAGTCTTGAGGTACACACACATTCCGTCCTTACACTACGGAACCTCTCTGACAACTGATCGCCCAACCCTTTCAACCAATGGGAATGCTCCTTTCTTCCCGCGTTTATTATTCACGTGACCTTACGTCACAAATCATGTTAATCACACGTGACACAACTCTATAGCGCCTTATCATTGCTGGAGCATCATCTGTGGCTACTAATAAAGTATTACTTAGAGATATTTCTTTTTCTTTAAAACAAATTATCCAGTGCAAGAAATATTGATTCTTCTTTGGAATCAGTTTGCAAACATTTAGCAAATAATAATTCTTGACAAATTTGTTCTTCCTTTGTGAACCGCACGTATCCTAAAAGTAAAGCTTCATTTCCTGGCATGCAAAGTTGACTCATCAAGTTAAATGGAAAACCGAGATGTTTTTAAATAGCCATACCTACAGTGAATCTTCAACACCTTGAGCCATTTCATTAATTCTTATTTGCACAGCCTGTATTATTGCTAAACGAATGTTCTTGATAATATCAGATGATGGCTTGTGTAGCAAAGTATAGTAATACTTCACCAATAGCCGGTATAATTTGTTATCCACCAGTAGTATGAGGTTTTCACGATTTGGCAATCATTAACGAAATATTGTAAGAACCAAGCAAGCCACCACCATCATATGAGGCTGTGGTTGAAAAGAGTTTTGCCAATGTCGGTTGTTTGATAAATTTTTATAGTGTTCGAAAATAAGATAAATCCGGATCTTTTATAACCGTTAATTTTAGTCAAATATTCATGCAGTCTGGAAGTGCGCAATTGCACACATCTTAAATTTAAATAAAAAAAATGCAAGTGAAGAGGGAATTTGAGATTTTACAAGTTGCTAATGAGCGTCACATTTTATTTTTATACAGAGGGGCACCTTTGTGACCGTTTGAATGGTGGTACTTTTCACTGGTAGTAGCAAGCGTGAGTATGCGGGAACCAAACCAACGTCCAAAACGTTTTACAAAGAAAAATTAAGCGTTATGAGTGGGACACATAAATACAATTTTTAAAATCTTCTCTTATTTCTTTTATGCTTTCACCGCCCCTCCCCCCCAATGGACCCTGTGACCTTCACCGCCCCCTTGCCTTGGATCGCTTTAGCTCCCACAAGGGGTCGGTAGCGCCCACTTTGAGAATCATGGGTCTATGGGAAGCTATATTCTAGGTATATATTTTTTCTAGTGTAAAGTCATTTTGAGATAAACCGAATTCAATTTATAATACGTACTATCTAATAACTATCATTGGAGCGTATCTTTAAAAAATATAGACTATTAACTGGTGTTAAAATTTTGCTACCGCGAGTGCGATTATTTCTATTTCTTAAAGTTAAAGCACCACAACCAAATCTCTGATGATTACGCCTCCTACAATAAATGCCACCACAAACAAATCAAGTTAAAGTTAACGGTTTCTTTTGTGTGGACTTACAAAACTTATTGTTATAATAAATTCCACATCAGTTAAGTTAATTTAGCCATTTTTGTAGCACAAGCTTTCATACGTCCCCCTTTCAAGTGAAAGTATTTGATATTTTGAAAATTAAATTTTAATAAATATATTTTCAGCACACATAAAGAGCATGAGCTAATAAATGCACTGTTGATGATTTTAATAAAAGGGTAGGTGCAAGTTCGTACAAATTTAAGGTCAAGGATAGATAAAATATTACAGTATATAAATGACCTTCACCTCCTGACCCAATGACAGCAAGACCGCAACATGGCGCTCCAAAGAAGAAGAAACAGCTTTTATCGTACTTTGAAAAATGTTGAGCCCGACTTGGACGATTTGGTGCTTGACAGAGGTGCCTCTGCGACTGCACAGAATAAATGGTTGTTTGAAATTGCTTGGGAGGTCGCCAATAAAGGTAAATTAAATGTTGATTTTGCAAACTAATACAAAACATGAACTATGATGAACTCTGTCTGAGTGTCTGTCTCTGTGACTACTGTGAGACCGTCTCAGACAGTGTATTCAGGATAATAATAATTTAGTAGACCAGTATAAGCCTCAGGTTTTCAACATGTTTTCTTTTTTTCCTTTGAATCAATAAATATTATTACATTCAAACAACAAATGCTTTTAAGTCATAGGCAACCCATATTTCTATACTATAACTATAAGTATAAGTATAAGTTATACTAAACTATAAGATTAAGGCTATACACTATACTATAAGGGAAAAATTGTATTCAACATAATAATAATTGACATAATTTAATTATGAATTGTGAAGCAATAGGCCTATAATATAATAAATATAGCAAAAATATACTAAAAATTTAGACATATACTATGATATACAATATACCATACTCATTAAGTATTAAGAGTCATTACATTAATGAAACTTACTAAGCTGAAATGGGGGCAATATCAATAAGCCCTATTTTGTAGAAGATATATCTTTTCACAGTGGCTGTAGACAACTCTCATTGTTCTACTCAGTCTACTCCTCCATGTCTTAAAACTTAAATATAAGCCTCTTCTTGAATTTCTATCCATTTAACATAGTACCAAATGACAAAGTTCACCTTTATTTGTCCTGTAGTCGGTGACGTCGACGTAGTTGGTTTCATCACAGATTAATTTCTGACTAGGGTCACCACATAATTTCCGCATCCTGTTAAGTATTCTTGTGTAGTGTAGTTCAAACCATTTCTCAATGACCCAAAGGTCCTCAGCTTTAGCCCTTGCATAGTGCTCTGTTTTTCTTGGGACCACTGTTGGATGGTGCCTCGGAAAGCCTCACAACCAGTCAAGACTAGGTCGACGATCCACGAATTAAGACTAATGGATCTATTATCAAAAATGGAAAATATAATTTGTTATAATATTTCCACAAATCATTAAATTTTGTTTTGATTTTAAAGCATTTCTTAATATTGTTAATTAGTTTAAAACATTAAATTTATTTATTTTATCAATATTTTTTGGTGGTTTTCACATTTTTTTTAGTGGGGGCATTATGCTATTAGGATTTTCATAAATTAATTTAAACAAGCTAATTAATTAGCAACCGGGCCAAAGGCCTCTCACAAATGCTCTACATTCAAAATAATACAGGAAAGTTTTACATTTATGTTAATATTAGAGCTCTTTAATAAACAATTTAAAATCCTTCATCCAAGACCTACTTTAGTTTGCAAAAACAAATGCCTTCTTACTAGCAGAACATGGCCTAAAAATATCAGTTTTTACTAAAAAATGACATTCACAGATTGTTAAAACTGAAAAAAAGGTACCTACTTAGTATAGATGTACTTTTAACCAGAGGGAAATTTGAAAATCTCAGCTTAAAAATATGCTGTCATCATCAAAACAAAGATGAACCGACTGAGCAAAAGTTTTAAGACATGTTTGAATGAAACAGGAAACTGCAGTAAAAAAAAATCCCCCATAAAAAAGATGCTAAGTTATAATCAATGCCGTAGGTTAGAAACCCAAGTATGGTTGTATTGTATTCCCTGATTATTTAGTTTCTATCCACCATGTAGATCTTAATGCATCTCTCTCTTAAAAAAATCTTATCAAGTATTTTAGTCAATGACCCCAGTAAGTGGGGCCTATTACCCTTCTTTACCCTTTGTAGACACTGTCTGAGTCTGGTGTGCCTGTCGCTTCAAAGCATTTCATCTCAGGCTTAATTCTAACTCTGATGAATTAATTGTCTTGTACTGTCTACCCTTTAATTTTATGTTAGTCTCATGATAAGTAATTTTCCTTGTGTTCTTAGATTATAATATATATATATAAATACATTATACTACCGTATAACACTTATGAGTCTTATGACATGACTTATTAATCTTCTATTTCTATAATTTATACAAGACTATAACTGTAGGCGTCAGCCTATTAAATTTTAATATTATTATTGACTATATTTATAATTTTGGTATGGGCTATTTTTTTTTAATTAATGAGGCACTTTAAATTTGAAATTGACTCTAATGTACTAACTTGTCAGGGACTAACATTGAAACATTGGAACAAATACTTCAAATAGTATTGTTCCAGAGATATTACTCTACCATTTAGTATTTAGTCAGTTGCCAAAGTTAGTACCATTTAGACTTTATTTTGGCCTGCACTGTAAATGAGGCCCATCTTTTCTCTAAATAAAAACAGCTCTGAGAATTAGGCGACTTAAACAGTACTGTAAGGGGCAGTCCATAAATGACGTCATGCGATTGGCAGATTTTTCACTTTTCCCATTGTCAAGTAGTCACAAAAAGAGCCCCCCTTCCAATGACGTCACAAAGCTTTGCCCCCCCCCCTAAAAGCTGTGTTTTATTTGAAAATGAGCATGTTTCAAATCATTTTTTTTTGGTCATTTAAGTATGTATTTAGCTTAAGGCTGCACTCAAATATCGTAACATGCGTGAAGCCATGTACATCATTATTTATAAATTGTAAGCAATCAAATACTTAAGTGGAACGTTTTATTTATAGTTGCACATTTTGATGTGAAGTCACAGTTTTTAAACACCCCCTTCCTCCTCGTCACACATTGTCACAAATGTGTGCCACCCCCCCTCCCCCCTAGGTGCGTCACATCAAGTAAGCCTTGTCTCTTTTTAATTCATCTCAGGCTTAGGCCTATATCTTATATGGACATGGATCCAACAAAAGTTTACAATCAGAAATCCTAATAAGTTTATAATAAATAAATAAGAAAGAACATATCATATGTCAAGGCTATTTATTCGACCCATTGATTAATTAAAATAAATTATTGATGATCCTTGTGAAAACCAATTATTTGAAAGGAAAAGTGTTTAAAGTCTACTCGGTCATGTTCAAACTTTGTTGCCCTAACCCCCATCATGAAAGTTTAATGTAAGGGTTACTTTGAAACTGTCTCAAGGCTCAGTGGTATCTTCCCAATGTCAAGATGGTTGCCATTTGAAAGGTCAACAGTTGGTTGTCATTATGAAAGCAAACTTAAAACATTTGAAAGACGAAAGGAAAAATAACTGCAGATGAAATGAAATTTTTCTAATTATAGATAAAAATATTGGGTGCAAGCAGAGAATACAATAGTTAAGATTTAGTGCATAACCATCCCCAGTAATAGTAATAACACCCAAAATATTTTAAAATCCTAAAGCAGCTGAAAGAATCTCATTAAATTATTATTCTCTGTATCTATGACCTAGCTGTTCCCAGCTCAATGTACAGTGGAACCTGGGTATAAGTCTGCTTTGGTATAAGTCCAACTTGGTTTATGTCCTGTTTTGACACGAAACATTTTGCTTGGTATACGACCTTTTGTTTGGAACACGACCGGCGTGCGTGCTAGAAATTGTATGTGTAAAACTGACATATGATTTAAAAAAATGATTAATTTTTAAAAATGCGCATGCGTAACTTGGATGAATCAAAACATTACGTCATATTACACCTCTCATGTGTGTAAGTACTTTAGTTGCTATAATACAGTGAACAACTGGCGCAATAACTGGTAAATTTTAAGTAAATTCAGTAAACATGAGTTCTAAAAAAAGTTAATGAGAGGACCCAAGGAAAGAAAAAAAAATGACCAGACAATGTCACATTTTCAAAATATCCTGAAGAGAAGGCAAAAGCAAAGTTCTTTAGACAGATTTTAAGTAAAAGTCTAAACCTGGTGAGCCTCATTCATGGTCAAATAGGGAATAGAGCCTCAACCATGGTCAAGTAGGGAATAGAGCCCTCAACCATGGTCAACTAGGGAATAGAGCCTCGAACCATGGTCAACTAGGGAATAGAGCCTGAACCATGGTCAACTAGGGAAAAGAGACAGAAAATAGAAGAAAAAAAAACAGAATGTCATGTTCCTGAAGTTTTATTTGAAGCCCGACTTTCCTCCCAAACAATAACATCTCCTTCTCAACACCATGTTAGCAAGCACTTGACTCATCTCACCAAGTTAAAGTGAGGCTAAATTTTTATTTATTGCACCTTAGTTCTTTTTATTTATGTCTTTTAGTATTAAGAAATGTTTAAATTATTTTTCACAGCTACGTCAATAAATGTATAATATGTTAATAATAATAAGCTTTTTTTTTAATGGGAAGGGATTAATCATTTTTCCTTTATTTCTTATGTAAAAATATGTTTGGTATACGTCCTGTGTGGTATGAGTCCAAATGTCTGGAACAGATTAAGGACGTATACCGAGGTTCCACTGTACAATGATAAAATATATTTAAGATGTTAGATAAATTATTATCACAAATTTTAAAACTAAGCTCTCAAAGAAATTATAATCATAATGACTTTGATTTCAGTATACTAGTCTATATGACAGTTAAGTTGTTATAATTCAGCTTTAAAGTCCTGAGCATGATTTTATATTTATTAATAAAAATTTGCAGTTGGCGGTATCTACACTGTCATCAAAACAAAAGCACCAGTAACAGTGGAAGAATGGGGGGAACAGTACTGCTTGATAGGGCCCTATAATGAAGCCTGTGTGCGTACAGAGGTTGAGATTTTAGAGCCCCATCACCATGTGTATCGAGAAACTATTGGAAATATGAGAAAGGCTGGCATCAAGGTAATTCTTGGTTAATGTCTTCCTGATCAGTGTTTCCCAAAGTGATCTTGTGGGTTGGCAGGGTTCCATGAGCCTTTCATTAATATTTATAGTCCAATAAATAGCTAATGTTAATAAGTAAATCAATCTGGCACTAGCCCCATGCTAATTCAAAACATTTACCTTTCCTCTACATTTTTGGGGGAAATACTCTTCTTGTCTACAGCAATATGACTTTTTTGTGCTTATGGCTTTTAAAAACTTTTTATTATATTGTGTTTATAAAACTTAATACAGTTTTATTTTATTATTAGTTTATCATAATTGGCTCAATGGATAATTGGGGGTTTAATTTTTATTATTAAAAGAATACTTTTTAGCCAGATTTCTAGAATATAAAGTTGGTATTCAGTTTTGGATTCAATGTATTTTGTTTGAATATGATGCAGTGAAACTGTTTCCCTAAAGGTATATTTCGGTCGTTGGCTGATTGATGGCTACCCCAAAGTCGTTCTGTTTGACATTGGTTCTGCAGCTTGGAAATTAGACGAGTTCAAGCATGAGCTTTGGGAGACAGCTAACATCGGTGTTCCTTGGCATGACAGGGAATCCAACGATGCTGTTATATTTGGGGCATTAGTGGCATGGTTCCTAGGAGATGTAAGTATATAGGAGATTTAAGAAATATACTTTTTTAATTTTCTATACTTATGATGGGAAAATAATCATCCACCTTTTCATACCAGTAAAGTTATGTGCATATTGTAACTTGATATGACAAATGTTCTCCTCAGTTATTTTACAGATCATACAAAACTTCTTATCCATACTTAAACAACTAAGGAAAACATTTATTTTTCCTTAATGGATTTTTCTTTCATAAAATGCTTATAAGAAAAATGAGTTCTCTTTCTGAATAGATATGTTTTGTATCTATGTTATATACTAAGATATAATCTGCAAATAATTAGCTTTGGACAAAAGTGTACGCAAAAAGTACATTTCAGCAAACAATTATATTTTATTTATATAAATATTTAAAGTCAAGCTTTTCTATTAAGCCTAGCTATCCATATTTTTATAAAAAATTAAATTTAATGTTTATGGTCAAAATTTTTAAATATCGTTACATTTAATGAGTGGAATGTGGGGTAAGAATAGTATTAACACACCATGCTTGAGTGTTATGAGTCTGGTAGTTAGTTAATGTGTTTTAATTCAATTTTTTTTATTATAATCAGTTTATCAAAAACACCCACGGTGATCCAATGGTGACAGCCCATTTCCATGAATGGCTTGCTGGAGCTGGTTTAATTTACACAAGAACACGTAAAATTAATGCAGCCCTCATCTTCACAACACACGCAACACTCCTGGGTAGATACTTGTGTGCTGGCAGTGCAGATTTTTACAATAATCTTGATAAGGTGAACTCTTTGTAATCTTTTTTCTGATACTAGAATGTCATTATTTTTAAATTCAATAAAACAAATGGAAACAATCTAAACAACTTTAAAACTCGAGGGGAGGGGAGGGGAGAGTGTTTAAGTAAGAAACTCTGAATATTTAGGCTAATTACTTATGACTAAGGTCACTGTGTTTATTAACATTGATTACATTGAGAGAAAATGAGTTAAAAGATTTTTGTTTATGCTTTAATTAAGTTTATTGGTAGAAATTATATCTTTAACTTTGTTTTTTTCATGAATACTAAATAAATAAATCAAGCACTAGAATTGTATTTTTTAAACCTAATCAGCCATAATAAGGTCAGTTTTTTTTCTTTTATACACACAAGTTTAAAGCTGGGTAGATTTCATGTATAAACTAACAGCACTAATTGAAGAACATTTATGTACAATAACTCTGTAACAGTTCAACCTGGACAAAGAAGCTGGAGATCGCCAGATATATCATCGTTATTGTATGGAGCGAGCAGCAGTTCATTGCGCTCACACTTTTACTACAGTCTCAGAAATAACTGGAGTAGAAGCTGAACATCTACTGAAAAGAAAACCTGGTAAGGATGCTATTAGAATAATTTATTTGATACTTACTTTGATCATTGTTTGTTAAAAATTTAGTTTTTAAGTTATGAAAATATTTTTATTCATTTAAATTTTTTTATTTTGCAAATTAAACAATTTTTAAACCATACTGCCATCAAGGAATGTTATGTTAAAAAGTAGAAAATATATTAATTCTGCAGCACTTATTTAGTTTATACATTTTTAAATATATCAATTTTTTAATTGGAAAATAAGTTAATCATTTCTCATGCAAACTTTAAAATGACATTCAGTATGAAAATTATATAAACAAAATCATAGTCATGATATTAATGATACTTCATTGATTGGTTCATTTTAGATGTCATCACACCAAATGGTCTTAATGTAGTGAAATTCAGTGCATTACACGAGTTCCAAAATTTGCATGCCATAAATAAAGAAAAAATTAATGACTTTGTTAGGGGACATTTTTATGGGTAAGTTATGTGGTGTGATGTGATATTTCTAATATATTTTAGATGATTTTATTTACTTGACGTGCATTCCTTTGGTAAATTATCTTGTACAGTGTGATATGAAAAATTACATCACATGTCTAGGAAAAAAAAACCATACACATTAAAAAAACACCAGGTAAATTAAACATTATCAATAAATGTCTTAACATCATATTAATTTTATTTTTCCTAGATGTTATTCTTAGTTTTCCATTTCCAGTAATTTATTAATCTTGAAAATACATTTCTTTGGTTATGTAGAAGATATAGTTATAGTTTTTAAACAAAATGAAATGCACTTATATTTATTTTACTTGTGGCATTTTTCCACACTAAAAAGCTGTTCTAAACACTTTTAGTTGGACAATTCAAATGCACTACATATTAGTTTAATTAAACTTATCCACTTTTTTTCCTTTCAGACACTATGATTTTGATTTAGATAAAACTCTGTACCTCTTCACTGCTGGTCGTTATGAGTTTTCTAATAAAGGAGCAGACATGTTTATAGAAGCCTTAGCAAGACTTAACTATTACCTTAAGGTAATTATACTTGATATTAATTTTAAGCATTTAAGATTGTCATACTGGTGGTTGCTTAGCAGGAAGAGTCATCAATGATAATCCTGTTATTCTGGACAGCTAATGATCTAAATATGGGAATCATGTTTCAAAATTTTTTTTTCTGTTCATTATCCTTTTTTCCATTTCTATGGTGCTAAACTCTGTGTAAAGCTCACAGTGTGCTTCCACTCAGATATAACTGATGATTTTCTGTTTCATCTGATTTTCGGCTGGTGTAAATCTTTTCCCATATTATTCATTTAACCACCAAAGCCTGTGTTTGACTTTGAGCCCTTTACCTCTGGGATTTACGATGTCCCCTTCATCATTCCTCTTTCATTTTGCATTCTTTCTAAGCTTCCTGCACACCACAGCCTGTCCTTTTTTTCTTGTTGCTAGTGTTATATCCTGATGTAGTTCATATTAATTCCTGGTTGGTTCATATTCTCTATCCATATTCATTCTTTTCTTTTTTTAGGTCTGTGTATTTGTTTATTTTCCAGACAACTTTTCTCTCCCATTTTTTAAAAAGGTTGTCTGTTCATATTAGGGCCCATGCTACTACGTGTCTGGTTACAGTTTTATATATAGTTTAATTTTTTTTTAATGAGTGCCGATGGGTTGAGGTCTAACCCTCGGAAAATATTATGTGATTGTTCCTTAGGTGTCAATATGTGAGCTCTTATAATTATTTAATGTTAGGTTTATTAGTTTAATTTAAATTTCTTGTGTGTTCACCCCAAACCTTGATTTTTCTTACTGTTTTAACGTTATGCGTACCTTAAAAGTGTTGCTAAAGAAAGATTGTATGAATGATCATGAACACCATTGTAAACAAACTCTGTATGAAAATGTATTGTATGCAATTTTTAAAGAGTATGATTATTATTTTTTAAATCAAGAGTTTTATGTTGACAATGTTTGATCATAATATTAACTCAAAACCGAAATTCATAGATCTAAATTTTCCATCCAGTCGTGTAATAGTGATGTGACCATTGTGGCATTCCTCATTTTTCCGGCCAGAACCAACAATTTTAATGTGGAATCGCTCAGAGGTCAGGCCATTGCTAAGCAACTTAAAGACACTGTCAACAATGTTCAAAACCAGATTGGACGGAGACTTTTTGATATTTGTTTGAGGTCAGTGATTCCCAGTCAAGTGATAGAAGCATAACATTTCAAAAACTTATAGCAAACCTTACCTAATACTTGTCTTTATGGACAAGAGTTATATCTACTTAGGAACCACATTATTAATTTCCCTAATGTAAACCCCCAATCAATAATATCACCTAGGAAAGCTTTATTTAAAAAAAATTAATAGTTATTTTTAACCTTGATGCTTTTAAGTAATTACTGCGAGGCTGTTAAATAGCTACTTGATGAGAGTTTAAAGGGAGATTAGATATTTGGATGTTCTTTATCTTGCCTTTTATTTTTACCCACAGATATTAATTTTTTACCTCTTACAAATATATATCAATGCAAAAAAATTTTTAAAAAAAAATCCAAACTAGAAACAGGGTTGATTGAAAAATTAAATACAATGTTGACAATCAACTTTTTAGATTTTCAAGATTTTTAAAACCAGGAATAATCAAATATGTAAATTTAAATTGATCAAAGCCTTTAAAATATAATGTGCTGTACAATTCTTAGGGGAAGCCTGCCAAGTGGTGATGATATCCTTGTTCAAGATGATATTGTTAAACTCAAGAGATGCATTTACGCAGCCCAAGTATGTTTAAAAACTTGATTAAAGAAATGCAGCCTCCGCTGCTATTTCAATAATTAATAACTTTAATTATACTCTGATTATGACTAACTTGATTTTTTTTTCTTGAATTTTGTTGCTTTTACTTTTAAAGTTAATTTTCGTGAATTTTAAACAAAATGGGCATTTGGATCACCTGTAAGCAAAATAAAAACTATTCCTTTTTTTTCATGAACAGAGAAACAGTCTTCCTCCCATCTGCACACACAATGTTGTAGATGATTCTAATGATCAGGTCCTGAACCAGATTAGACGGTGTAATCTTTTCAACAATCGCCATGACCGAGTCAAAGTAAGAGTCGCAGAATTTGACAATTTTACATATCTTATTTCATTACCATAATACTATGTTTTTTTTAAGCTTGCTAAAAAAAATCCCTATTCAAAAATATAAAGTTGTTTATATTTTAAATAAGCTATTTTTATTATTTTTACATCAAAATGGTGGGCTCTAACTATTTATCATTACAACATTGTTTATGAATTCTATTCGTCATTTGTCGTTGCCTCTGATTGCCATTTAAAATTTTTTTTAAAAATCTGTTTACAACGAAAGGAAATAATTTAAGTTAGAGAAAACACGGGACTAAAGGCTTAAGGATTATGGTTTCTTTCATAGCGCTGGTTTTCCATGCTAATCCAGCATGTTCACTGCACTTGATCTTCAAAATTTACCTTAAATAAAAAGTCTTCAGATATTTATTTTTGTCATATTCTCTCAATGATTTTGGAAGACAATTTCATAACTTCATGCAAGAGATTCAAAATAGTGAACTCCAAGGGATGTTTTTCTGTGTGCATCCACTCTGGGAACCTCGAGAAGTGACTGTGAGAGGAACTCAGCCACTCTAAAATTAAATGTTTTGAAATTAGTGCTTTCAAATAATGTGATCTATTTGCATAGCTGTCTGTAACAGGATTTTCTGGTTTATTAGCTCAGTTACATGAAGCCATTGGAGATCCTTAGAGCCCCTTTTTTATGTGGTCTGATTTCCCCAGACATCTGCAATACAATGGGCGCTACAGTGTTTTGTACTTTCTGAAGTCTCTGCAGTTGGTTTTGAGGCTGTTTTGCTCACCTCTAATACTAATATCAGACAAAATGGGTGGAGTTGATTTCTTCCAGAGAAGGTCATTTACCACAGAGAACATCTTATGAGAGTCAGTACCTGCAGCCTTAAAAAGAGACTGAAGATGTTCAGATTTAGCGTGGCTGACTTCTTGCGAATACCTGTTTCTTGCCTTCTGAAACGTATTTCAGTTTCGAGATCATTTCTCCTCCAACGCTTTCTTAACTTTCAGTTAACAATACAAAGCATTGCATACAAAAATTATTTTGAATAATTGTATCCCAGAAAGCAGTGGGAAAAAGGTCATTGTGGCAGTTCTTGTTGACATTAGATTAATGGCTAAAATGTTTTGGTTTTCTTTCTCTTCAATTGTATTTTTTGACTGAGAAGCATTCTTACAGTCATTTTGTTGCATCCTATTTTTAGATTTTCTATTTATTAAAATTCACCACTCTCTTCATTTTAACGAAACTGACTGCAGTCTACAACTTAATATCCTACAACAAGGAGGACATTAGAATTAAAATTAATAATAAAACAAACTTTTGTAATTTTTAGATTGTGTTCCACCCAGAGTTCCTGAACTCTACCAACCCACTTTTTGCCCTGGATTATGAAGACTTTGTGAGAGGCTGTCATCTTGGAGTCTTCCCTAGCTACTACGAGCCATGGGGCTACACACCAGGTACTTTGGCATGACCATGGTGGCACAAATGTTGCCTTAACCAATCCACAATGACTCTATAAGGGAGATTCTTTATCAATTTTTTTTAAAAATCAACATTTACCATTACTCATTTCATACCTCTCATTATGTTTGCTGTATTCAAACTATGAGAGGATAACATTCATATTAGCCCTTTAAGGCCAATCATGTTCCCTTTTTACAGTCCCAAACGGGCTATAATTTTTTTTAAAAACATTCAAGGTTAAGCTAGAAAAATGTAATATTATGTTTTTACCTGAGCCATCTAAGGTTTATCTGAGAATGTACACTAATTTTTACTATTAAAAATTTGTGAAGTTTCAGTCATAAGCACTTTATATGCACACATTTATACATTAAAATTGCCATCACATTCTCCCAAAACAGGACAGATTGGAAATTAGCCAGATACTGATGCTTAAGTTGTTGCTAATCAAATTCAAAATCCATTTCTTCAATGTCATTGTCAGATAAAAAATTTAATCCCTATATTTCCCCACAATCACCCTAACACAGTAACTTTGCACACTAGAAAAAAATGAAACCAGTCATAAAAACTTTTCTGAGTAGCCTTGATTATTGAAGAGTCAAATAAACCAAAAGTAAACAAAAGGAAGTCTTGCGAGACTTTGAAAAGGGAAAATAAAATTAATAGCTATATCACTCACTTTCAGATATTTTGTCCAGTTAAATTAAAAATAGTAAAATTTCTATCACACCTTCTTGAAAGTTCTGATTTCATCCTGTAGGTAAAACAAAAACGTATGGTTTTAAAAACCTGATTAACTTTATCACCAAACCTTTGTAATCCTGTAGGTATGACAGGGATTGTCTTGAATCTACTTAGTTAAAATCAAGCATTTTAATACTGTTTTGTCTATGTTAATGCTCTTTCTGTTTGTCTATGTTAATGCTCTTTTGCTTTTTCAGCTGAGTGCACTGTGATGGGTATTCCTAGCATAACAACAAATCTATCTGGGTTTGGCTGCTTCATGCAGGATCATATCGTTGACCCCAAGTCTTATGGAATTTACATTGTGGACCGAAGGTATAAAAGCCCAGAGGATTCTGTACGAGAACTAGCACAGGTAAATGGTCTCATCAAAATTATTGGGATTTTTCTTCAACTTAGTAATAAATGTGCTTAAAATTGGTGTTTTAATATTGATTTAATTTATGTATTATCCTTAGCGACACATTTAATAAACCTTTGGGGTTTTTAATTTAAAAAAAAATTAAATTAATATAACCTAACTAATATAAACCCTATAAATAGATTTATTTAATGACACATTTCTGCCTCACTCTGCTTTACAACCATTTATTCAGATTAGTTTAGACTACTGATTTTGCATTATTGTAGCTAAAACAACTTCGTAAGACTTTCAAAACAATTATGAATGCATTGCTTATTTGAATGAACTTGATTTGTTAGTTTTTAAAAAATGTGTTCTACTTTACAGTATATGTTTGATTTTGCATGCCTATCACGACGACAAAGGATCATCCAGAGAAATAGAACAGAGCGGCTAAGTGAGATGCTAGATTGGAGAAATTTAGGAGTTGTAAGTCTTAGTTGTATTATGAGTTAACCAGGGGGATAAGAATCTGTTTTAATTGTATGAATTTGAATTAAAATTCATGAGAGATTTGAAAATCGTCAAATCTCCTATTGATATTCTATTGAAATAAAGGGTTTAATTTTTTTTTAATGGTCATTATTTGCTTAAACAGATAACAAAATTTTTGAAAGATGTATTTGTTCTAAATGCCATCTCAAACATTCTACTTTTTAGTATTATCGTAAAGCAAGAAACCAAGCCCTGTCAAAGGTTTTTGGAGAAAGAGCTGGTGTGGATATAGCTACTGTAAGTCACGGCAATGATACTAAAATTGCAGTTAATCGCTTGCTGAATGAGTGGAACTAAATATTTATAAGGATCCCTGTGTTGTGTGTAATACGCTCTATTTTATTTTTTTTAAAATCCTTTTGATAATGATGAAAACCTAATGGACTACCATATGACACCCATCAAATTTAGTGACCTATTCATTTTGGACTGTTAGTTATCATTTAAATGTATTTAAGTTAAGTATTTTTGATTAATTTTACAACTATATGGGCATAGTTATTAACATTCTCTATTCTACCACTTAAGGAGAAGAAAGACTTCAAAATGATGAAGCCTGCGTCTGCACCTCCTTCCCCATCATCAACCCGGGCCTCAACCCCTCAGGTTAGTGATGTGGAGGACGATGATGACACACATCTTTATGACGATGAGGAAGAAACTGGTATACAGTTCAAGGCGGAAAAGCCTGTCCCTGCGGGATCATCCGCTTGATGCAAAGATGTAATTTAGGTTGAAAATTTATTGGCAAATAGTGAGCACTTTAAACCCAGTTTTAGTTGACTAGTTTTGAATGGGGATCTCAGGAACTGAATAAACACCTGTTGCAATTTTGGCATGCCAAGGTCATGTTTGGAAGAGTGTATTCAAAAGAAATAAATATCATGTTTTTAATAGATGCACAAGTGAGAAAGCGCTTTCAACATTATGTTGGTATTAGCTGTCTAAAACTTAGATAAGAAAGATAAGTCACAACTTTTGTTCTGAAAATGGGTTGACGTCTGAACATGTATCAGATTGATTTAAGAACGTTAAAAAATATTTTTGGCTGTGGATAGCTTGCAGCTGTCTTAAAGTTATGAGAGTACTTATCATTTTCATATGATTTCTGATGAGGAAGTGACTATGTATTATTGTGAGGACTTTTATTTCTGAAATGTCATGTGATATAAAACTAATTCACTGTTTTTGAATTTGTTAGAGGAACCAAAAATTCAAGATTTACTTCGTAAAAATTTGCAATTTTTTTAAATTTCAGAGCTTAAAAAAAACATCACTAACGTAATATCAGATACATGTAACTATATATACCATTGATTAAATGAAGGGTATCTTTTCTAAACATTAAAAAATGACCTATTGGGTCAACCGTTGGACAAAAGATGACGTAACTTTATTAAAATGATTACTCTTATATTGTTATAATAATCTTGCTATACATATACAACTGATTTTACATGACTTTACCTTAACAAATGTATTCAGATAATATATAATTGTGGTGTTTTTTAACTGCAATTTAAACAAAGGTTAAACATGAATTATATTATAAAAAAGCAAGACTTAATAATTTACATCATTTTTTGTGGAAAACTTTTTGCATTGTTTAAATATTGTTGATTCCTGAATGCTTATGTTTAACTTAATGATATGAAATTTACAAAAAGAAACCCCCTAAAAAAAAACCTGACATAGTTAGAATTGACATCAATTGACATTAAATGCTCTGAAATACTTCAAAAGTAAAAAGCTGATATGGTTCGGTAAATTATTTCCATCCGCTCCGATGGTGTTTGTGATATGCTCTGTGGAACACTTGGGGTGATGAGACAAAGTGTTAAAAGAATGGCTGTTGGGTTTATCGCTACAATCATATACAATTAAACAGGCTGTTAATTGATAATTAATGTGTGTAATGATAGCAGCTGTTTTATCACTTGAAGTATACAAGAAGTTTTTTTGTTTTCATCACATTTAAGAAGGCATATTACTAAAAAAAATGCCTTTTTGCATAATCAACAAAACAAAAACAAAAAAACTCATTTTAAAAAAATGTATCAATAAAATTTCATTTTTTAAAAATGTCATTCAAAGTAGGATTATATTCTATGACACCAAAGAAACTAGACACAGTGTGTGAAGATATTTTCTGCTTGCAATATTTTATTTAATTTAATCAGAAGTGTCCCTAAAAGCACTCTAATAAATGAATTCCACAAAAACTAGTCCTTTGGCTACTATTATGATGACTAATAAGTTATTTCTAGTGGATTCCTATTAGAGCTTTATAGTGATTTGATGAATGTATACTATGTTTACAAATGTCAACATAAATATTCTTAAAAAGTTTAATAAAATATTGATCGATTCTATTATTTATGAAAACTGGTTGTTTATAATGTGACATGGTTTTATTTGTGTCTGTTTGTACCCCAGGAGTATTACAATAAAGCTTCTTATATATATATGTCAGTAACATAACTGTAGATGACAATGTCTTAATGACAACCATGTTCCTATTGACAGCATTAAATTTTACATTACTAAATATGTGAAAAATGTTTTTGTGCAGTGAATATCTTTGTTTGTCTAAAACAAATATATATATGTATATATAGTCACTTTAAACCCAGTGTAGTGGAACAAGAAATGTTTTTTTAAAAAACATTGACCGAAAGGATAATTATGCTCAAGGTCTTGTCTTTAGTACCAAAAAATATAAAACAAATGAATTGGTTGACTGATAAAACCGCAATTTAATCTGTGAACTATTAAAGTTTTTAATTAATTTTTAGGGAATTTGTTTTTGAAAGAATCTTTATATGTTCAGTATTATATATTCATTTAACAAGTTCAGTAACTTTTTAAATTTGTATTTTTACTGTATATAGAATGTAGTCTCAATGATAATGTCTTACTATAACTAAACAGTATTATAGCCCAATTAAATATCTCTGAGTTGGCGTAAAAGAGCACAGATACTCTTAATATAAAAAAAAGTCATTAGTTAAAATTAAATACCAAGCATTATAGATATTAAAAAATTTAATACAAAGCATTATAGATATTAAAAAATTAAATACCAAGCATTATAGATATTAAAAATTGCTGTTATTAAGTGTTATAAGTCATTGTTTAAAAAATTCATAAAATATCACCCTGTATCATTAGGAGTAATTTTTATCTCCCTTGAAATTTACTTTTTAAAAACTTATATTATCTTGTTTAATCTACTGAAAGATACACTAAACAATTATCCTTTTAATAATTTGCCTGATAGTATCTGTTAAGGTCTACATATTCATGCGCCTCCCCCCTCCCCCACCCCGTGGTGCACTAACTAAACAACATCCTTTTAATAAATAATCCCCCCCCCCTTTTTTGAATGGTGTGATACACAAGTGAGGCTGAATTTTCAAGCCATTC
>CALYLW010000615.1:349284-376243 GCA_944989445.1 Ampullaceana balthica | reverse complement strand
ATCATCATTTGTCCTTTGAGTTCCTTGTGGAACATAGGGCCTCTGTCAAAGCTCGCCACTCTACACGGTCCCTTGCCAGTCGCTCAGTTCTTCCCAGCTCTTCCCAGTCCTTCCAGCCTCGTCCAACATGCTCCGTCTCCATGTACGCTTGGGTCTTCCTCGTTGTCGCTTGCCCTGGGGGTTCCAATCTAAGGCCTGCCTAGCCCTGCTGTTATCTTTCCTGAGGGTGTGTCCAATCCATCTCCACTTTCTTTCCATGATTTGTTGTACTACTGTTCTTTGTCCACACCTCTCCCACAGCTTGGAGTTTTCGACCTTATCGAACCATTTTATTTTCAGAATATTTCTAAGGCATCTGTTAACAAAGGTCTGGAGTCTATTTTTTGCTGTCTCTGTCGTCCGCCATGTTTCGGATCCATAAAGTAGGACCGTTTTAACATTGGTGTTAAAGATCCTTACTTTTGTTTTGACAGAGATGTGTGTAGATCTCCAGACCTGTTTCAGATTGGCAAAAGCCTGTCGCGCCAAATTTATTCTTCGTTCGATGTCCTCATCTGTTCCCCCTGCTACACTGACCACACTCCCAAGGTATACAAAGTTGTTAACTTGCTCCAGGTTGCGGTTTTCTACTTGGATGACTCCATCTTGTAGGAAGTTTATTTTCAAAAATTTTGTTTTTTGAATGTTTATCTTGAGTCCTACTCTTTTCCCAGTCTCGCTCAGGATTAATGCTTACATCATATCTCTAGAAGATGTGAGAAGCTAGATTTCGTAACCATCTTCTGTTTATGGTTTCATGAAGGAAATGATTGCTTAATTTGAAAGAAGCAAATCTTTGTGAATATTATTGGGAAATTTAAACCATTCATATCCTTTTGAATTAAAGTAAGTTGTCTTCAATTATACAAATATAACTTTTCTTTGCCTGCGGTATTCATTATTAGAAATGAAAAAATATATAGTCTAGCTTGAAATGAAAATGCTCAAAGAAAAGAAAACTGATATTTTTATACATTGATTTTATGTTTTACAGCAGATCTGAAAATTTCTAGTTTAAATTCTATTTTAAGGTAAGGCTTTTGTTTTGTAAAATAATCTCTCGACCCAGCATTGCCACAATAGTAATATTGTGTGCTAATCAGCTTAGCATCGTTTCCATTTCGTGAAATGCACAATACAATTAATTAAAAAGTTATGTAAAACTTAAGAACGAAAAAGTTACGGTCCTTTTAAATGTATAAAGTGTCACATGATCAAGTCATCAGAGACAAAACAACAGACAAGGAACTTGACAGAAATAACGGTATCTAAATCACATGCTTTCTTAAATAAATCGTCGTGTAAAACAGTTAACGGGTAGCTTAGATAGTGTAATACCTGTGTAATAAAACATAACCACTTGGGTAACTTGTTCATCATAAGTAATCGATTATTAATTGCCACTATCATGTGACATTCACTTGATTTTGATAATACATGTAATATTAATATTAACAAATAATTTATATTATTATTCAATGATGTGGTAAAGTTGAGCACTTGTTCATGATCATGAGTGGCTACTCTTAGATTTATTTTATACCAGTACCAGTTTTTAATTCCGTTAGATTATTTGCTGATGATTGTATAATCTATAGAACAATTAAATCAGAACAAGACAGCAAAATTTTACAAAAAGTAAAAAGACTTAGATGAATTGATAAAATGGGAAACTAACTGGAGTATGTCTTTCCACCCAAAAAAGTGTCAACTGTTAAGAGTAACAAAGAAAAAGAAACAAATAAATTCAAAATATTACATTCATGGAAAAGAACTGACCCAAACTAAAGACTAAAGAATAGTAAAGATGCAAAATACTTAAGATAGGCACTTCAATACTCGTTCGCGCATCGTTCTGCGCATGTCGTAAATTTACGGAAAAACTTTTTCGGAAAATTTTGATTAGCTCTACGGGGACCCCCGAATTATGCGTTTTACGTCACAGTAATTGAAAAACAAATGAATGTTGTCATTGAGTTGGTCTAATAATAGTCTTCCGGTGACGCTATAACTTTGCAAGCAACGAGGTGTTCCCCGGAGAATTTTCTGTGTCTCTTCCAACATCGTTAAGCTACTAATGTCTCACTCATTCTGTATTTTATTAAGATAATTAACTAGGACTCAAAGATAATTAATAAATATAATAATTTGGTTTAGAAAATCATTGATTTCATCAATGTAGCCTTCCAACATAAGCGGTAGACCTCCATTCATATTTTGACCAAACATCGGCACCGTAAAAAACAAAAATGGCCGATTTTTTCTTGTTCACCGGCGTTGTATTTTACCATGAAAGACAACTCAACACCTAATTTATGCATTTTTGCAATCTTTTAACATCCGAATAAAAACAAATAAAACAATGAAATTTATTTGAAAATAACGGAGAAGTGATGATAATACTTTTAAAAAATCAATACTAATATAAGATGGATGAACATACATCGATGAAATTAAAATGAATAAACACTTGTCTAAAATATTAGCTAATATTAAAATTAATACTAATACTAGTAGGGCCTAATTAGATTAGTAATACTAATACTACTAAACTATTACTACGTATGATATCAAAGTCAGTTTACTAAAATATGCCAAATTAAAATTAGATCCTAATCCTAGTAGTTTTCTAGTATTAAATTTAATAGTAATAGTATTATTAAAATACCAAATAACTGGAATTTTATTTATAACAATGACAATGTTAACAATTAAATTAAGAACATAATTAAATGTTTTGTCTAAGTCTAATAATAAGTCTAAATTAAGACTAATCTTGTCTTATAATTACATGTAATAATGGTGTTGTAATCCTTTTATTTAAAATTTAATGGTTTTTTGTCATTGTAGGGTGATAGTGATATAATTATTAAAACTATATATTTTAAAAAAATTATCATTTACTAACCATCGCCATCATCTTTTTACAAAGATATTGACATAGACATTTGACAAAGATATTTTTTACAAAATCAATCAAAAGAAATAAATCTCATTAATTAAAATTAAATAATATAACAAAGTATGGGTATAATAACAAGAGATAATAATAATATTCCATTGCAGAACTTGGAATTCCTTTAATTGCCAAATAGTTGACAAAGACAATGACAAAGCTTATGAATGACATACAGAGAAATTTGCATACAAGTTATTTACTCAGTAAATGACAGGGAAAATGTTCTTATCTTTTAAATTGATACTTCAATCTTCAAATATTTGTTCATTTCATTTTAATTTGAAATTTTAGTAATCAGACCTGTCGTCGGTGTGGTATATTTTAACAAATAATTTTTAATAATTTGCATTAAATTTTATTTTAAAGTCAAATACTTACCCTTCAAACATTTAAATATAGTTATTGATTTAATTGTACCATATATTCAATTAAAATGCAATAGGCATGCAAAAGTTTGAACTGATTTGTATTTTTGTTATAATTTTCAACATCATTTTTTTCAACATGCCTTTAAATATATTTATTAAAAAATTCAAAATCTTGATTTACCTGAAACATTTCTTATTCATTGTTTTGTATAATGGATTGTGAATGTCTCCTGAAAATTTGATACCCATATCTCTAAAATTAAAAAAGTTGTGAGGGAAAGAGTACAGAATTTTGAAATGTGGGTCACACGTTTTGGAATAAATTATATAGGTTATATTAGGGGCAAAAAAAATTGACAAAAAAAATCATAACTCCACTTCTATAAAAGATAGAAAGACAAAACAGGTGTTGTTGAAAAGGTCTTAGCAAGCCCTTTAAAATGATATATTATTTAAGCCTATTGGACTTCATTTAAATTTTCTGTCAAAGTACCTACTTAAGAGTCTTAATAAATGAGAAACTATCATGGAATCCCCATGTCAATGAAGTTATTAAAAAATCAAACAAAACCTTAGGCTTTATTACTTTATAAAAAGAAACTTTAACAAATGTAATAGAGATATAAAACTAAAATGCTACCTCACTTTGGTGAGACCTGTACTAGAATATGCATCTTCTGTATGGGACCCATCCACCAGAGAAAACATTGATAAACTAGAACAAATTCAAAAAAGAGCTGCCAGATTCATTACTGGAGAATATTCGAAACTGACAAGAATAACACCATTAGTTAAATCATTAAACCTTGAAACACTAGAGGATAGAAGAACCAAAAGCAAAGTAGTAATCATACATAAAGCAATTAATTCTAATTTAGAAATACAACACAAAGATAACTTAATACAACCCTCAGATAGACATAAGGATAAAAACACCTTTCTTATTCCGTATGCAAGAACAAACACATACAAGTTTTCCTTCTTCCCGTCCGGAATTCGGGTGTGGAATGGGTTGCCTGAAGAATCCAGGAAAACCAACACTTTATCAACATTTAAATCTCTAATAAAAATGCAGGACTAAACACAAATCATAGATAAGCGTAGGACGCAATAATCTTCTGTATAGAAGGAGCGTCTGTAAACAGATAAGATAAGATAAGATTAGCAATTTTTTTCATTATCTTTAAGCCAAAAAAAAGACTAATAAAATAATTTTGCTTACTTTAAACTTTAGACTTACATTGAGAGAATAATCTATATATATAATTCACTTAAATGGGCATGCGAAAATGAGCATGACGAATACCCCGCAACCCCCCACACAGGGGTCGAAAGATCACGTTGGGCAAGCGTAGTAGGATGAAAAGAAAAAAAAATAGGTGGGTGGTGGTGGCAACAATGCTTCTCGCGTTCACTTGCATTTTTCCTTCACAGAATAACATATTTTACATAAGATTCGTAGTGTAGTGGTTATCACGTCCGCCTTGCACGTGGAAAGTCCTGGGTTCAAGCCTCAAGAGGGAACAATTTTTAAAAAAAATTAAATGTTTTTTGTGCCCGTTTTTTTCCCCATTTTTTGCGAACATGACTAACCCTAGGGTCTGTAAATCACAGTTTATGCTTGGCAAGGGTGTGGGGGGCAGGTAACAACAACCGCTGTTCACTTGTCTCCACATTTACTCGCTTCTTTTTTCATTTCTTTGTGCTGCTGTTTGTGTCCGTTCTCTCACCCCCACCCCCGTTCTTTGCACTATTTATGATGAGCAAGTCTGCGGCGTATGTTACGCCACGGGTTGTATCTTGTTTTTTATAAACCATTTTAAAAATCATTTTAGTTTTAGTACGCAAACAAATATTTCCAAATTTACTTACAGTTAAAAGTAAAAATCATTCTTGAGTTACCTGATCCATTTCTATTTTTGTTTAAGATCCATGTTTATTTTGCAGCAGTTAATTTTAATATGTTGGACACACTCAATCTTGCTGCACTTATTACTTATAACTTATAGTTATAGTAAATGCAAATTTTCATCTGAACATACGGTCAAATATTTAAATATAAATTAAGTCCATGTATGTTGTTGAAATATTATTGATTTTTTATTGTTTGTTTTTGGAATTAAACGGATACAGCAGTTTTTGCCTCTACATGATGAGCGGCTGAAAAACTTGAATCAATTATAGGTACCAGCACATCGGTGTCATGTTCTTATATTACTTCAGCCCCTTGGTTTTTCAATTCAGTACCATTTGTATCAGAAGACTTTATATTCATTATGGAGTTTGAAGTTTTGGCTTTAGAAACGTTCACATATTATGGGATAGCTCCATTATTTCACTGATTAATTTCTTATTTGGTTTTTATTTATTTTGATAAAAGTCCCACTTTCTTTTAAAATTTTCATTCTTAGAAGCTAATTAAAGACGAGGAATTTGCCGCACCAACAAAGTGCAGTCTCTGGCATTTTCCCCCCTTTCCCCGATTTGCTACGTCACTGGAATTACTATCACTCATTAAAATGAAATGGTGGAAATGTATATAGCACTCATGGTTTCACATCTTACCAGTTAAAAACAAAATTGGCTAAACCTATGCCTTGGCTACTTCAGTTTTTTGTTTCTAAAACTTGGGATCTCAATAATGTCAATGTTGCTAAAACTCATAGCAAGGAATGCTATAAAGCAGTGGTTCCGCGACCTCCATAAAATTTAAATAAGTCATTTTCAATAAAGTTTTTAAAAAATAGTTTTTTTTAAAATGATTATTTAATTGTAAATTATGTTTAATGATTAATGTAATGTGATGGTTGAAATTGCATGTCATCAACCAGCTTCCTAATTCTCGGATGAGTTTGTGTTAACGGCAACTTCATTCTCAACATATAACTTATTTCTATCTTTTGTTTTTAAATGAAGAACAGTTGAAAATCCACTATCACAGAGATTTGTAGATACAAATGGAAATAAAATTCGAAAGTCAACCATCATCACATTTGAATATGAATGATACATACTACACCAAAATTGTGAGCAACTTTTCATTAACAACTTACGTACAGATGAATTTTTCCTTTCCCTTAAGTTTGAGATTAATCATATTTTGTTGTTCAAAAATATCAGATAGATATTTTCAACCATTTTTTGTCGTTTATGTATTGCAAAAGGTCATGTTTCCCATTTGCACTTTCAGGAACAACCTGATTTCATCTTTCAATTCAAAGACACGATTTACAACATTTCCAGAATCCATGTCTTTGCACATTTCTTTAAATATTAATGAAAAGTTGCTCACAATTTTAACAGATGAATGTTTAGAGCTCCGGTTTTGACTATTTTTAACAGTGAATTAAGTACATCTTGCAGAGGAATTGGAAGAGTCATACTGGCAAGGACATAGCTGTGAATCATGCAGTGGATTCCCCTTGCTAGGGGAGCTAGTTCTTTTACTCTTCTGAAAACCTGATTTTGACCTAAGCGTAGATCGTGCACCATCCATACAAAACCCACAGGTGTTTTCCAACTTTAATCCTCCAGTCTCAAAAAACGTTTTTATCTTTTCCATAAAATCTTCACTTTTTGTAGTAGTTTCAAGTCCACTACAAAATAGGAGCTCTTATTTGATATCATCTAAATTAATATATTTCACGAAGACAAGCAGCACACGATTCATCAACTTGAAAAGAAAACTATGGTGAAATATTTATTTCATTCAAAATCTGCTATTTCACACAATTGGAGAAAAGCTAATCAAACCCTAGGCAAATGTATGATATAAAAACAGGGTATTAGTAGGCCTGACAGGACGTAACACAGCGAACGTTTCGACAAAGAGCCTTCCTCAAAGGAAAAATAGTACACAAATGAAACGAATAAAACGAGATAATAAAAAAAAACACTTAGCTGCGGTGAAATCCAAGTAGTCCAGTAGAGATAAAGTAAGAAGAGAAAAGTAAGAGCTAATATAGGAAAGGATAGGCTGGATGTGGCCAATCAATCAGGTTGTCAGTGCGAACACAACGTTGATCCCATGTGGTGTAAGAGTCCCATACTCATGGATTAGTCTATTCTCCAGACTGACCCGACCGGGTGTGTTTGTACAAGAAACCATGGCGGTGACGGACATGTCATCGATGCCCATGTGGTCATGTCCATTGAAGTGTCGGGAGACAGGACACTGTTTGTCTTGTTTAATGGCACGTACATGCTCAGCGATACGACAGGAGCGTAACCTTCCCGTCTCACCTATGTACTTCAAAGGACAGCGCTTACACACAATGGTGTAGACCACATTGCGGCTGGTACTCGTGAATGTTCATTCTCTTTTGGGTCGAGCCGTTAGGCTCTTAAGACCCGGTTCATTTTATCGCATGCGAGCCTCATCAAGCTGGCATCGCCATAGAGGTACTCCTCTGCAGGTACCGTGACTTCTGCTTCCAAATCCCCGCACAGCCCGGGGCACTCTTCGAGTACGTGGGCCACCGTCTCCTCCGGGTGGCCACACAGACAACAGGCCAGTTCCCTTCTAGTGTTAAACTTGTACAAGTAGCTTCGTGTGGGACAATGTTCAATTCTCATTCTAGTTATGAGCGTCTGATTGCTACGTCCAATTTTCCACCAGGAGTCGCTTTTGTTCGGTCGCGGCATGTACTGGAATATTTTTCTGGGCGTGCTTCCAGAGGCCCAGCCCTGAAGCCATTTCTCTCGGAAATGGTCCTTAAGCCACGATCTGACCCCCAGCTGGGTCATCGGGCGATCGGGTTGGGGCTGAGCTGAACCTTCTCTCGCCTACTTTTCGACCCTGTCTGAATGAGTCTCGCCACTGTGCCCAGCGATATACTGAAGGACTACTTTTCCGCCTCGTGCTAGGATTTCACCTACTGTTTCCAAAATGACACTGACCGTTTTCATCTCCAGAGAGGATCGACCCACAGTCTCGAGCGAAAACCAGTCTGCGGCTGGTACAAAGATATCCATTCCTAATCTGGAATATCCCCTTAGGGAAGACAATCTGGTCCGTCTGGGTAATAAAGGGACATGTCTTGCAGCGATTACGACCACATGGCTTGGTGCCCAGATGGGAGGAGGGAGTAAGCAGACGGCTACGAACCAATAGGTCTCGCAGATTTTTGTCCCTCCTGAATACAATGAGGGGTGGGGTGGAAAATATGTTGCTTCTCTCAGGGTCCTCGAGGAGGATGGTGTGGTTTTTCAAAAATATTTCCTTGGTTCTGATGTTGTGGGGATGGTATGTGAGCACCAATTTGCTCCTTTCATTACTATCACTGGAGCGTGATACAAAGGCGTCGGCACGAGTGAAGTTTTTAACTCGCTGAAGTGCGATTGAAGTATAGCTATATACTGAAAATAGTTTGTTAATTATTAAGAGTCAAACGACAATAGCAAACGCACGAAGGAATCACATGTTTGCTATGGACAGGGCTGAACCCAGGGAGAAATAATAGATAACGATAATAAATGCACACACCAACCAAAGACCCCAATTAACAAACCTATGCTGCCCTGTTGATTAGTATGCATCCGGGCATCTTGTAAAGTTAGCGACCAATCGCAAAGGATACTTTGAAGAACACGTGACAGTCACTTGTTGAACATTGTTTTGTCTCGCAAACTGTTGAAAATAGATTAATAGACTATACCCATAGCTATGTATACTAATGATCTTATAACTTGTCTATATGGGATTAGATTTAAATGCATTTATATGCAAGAGTACGAATTTAGCAGAGAAAATTTGCATTATATATCGACAGTTGGCGACCCCCAGAAAACCCGTCGCAACCCCCCAAAGCCACCCATAGGTTGGGAACCACTGCTATAAAGCATGGCTATTATATTGATCCAAATAATGAAATTTCTTTTATAAAACCTCTGTAATCCTTAGTTAAAATCCAGACTTTTAGAGGTATTTAAGAAAAGACTTGACCAGTTTTACATATTTCTGAGCTCTAGGTGTAATTATTTACCCCAATGTTCCCTCTATGGTTCGTTGGCCCGTGTGCAAAGTAAAAAAAACGAGTGTGCAAAGTTGTTCATCCATTTTTTGTGCTATATTTTACAAAATTTGCTGCGCTGTAATTCTAAACTACTGCTCGGCATCGCTCAGATATCTTCACGGCCGAGCAGCTTAAAGGGAACATATGTGCTTTTTTTCTTTTACATGAACTTATGCTCCATGGCCTAGGTTAGTCCTAAGGAAAGTACAGCCTTGAAAAAAGATAGACACTAGAGAGGTAGAAAATATTGCTTATGCCCATACAAAAAAGTATTTTAAGCATTGATAAATAATCTTTTTTTTGTTGTTGTTGTCAATGCATATTTTGTGCAGGGTTTTGGTATACTCGTGTAGAGCCCACTGGGTTTTCACACAAATTAATTGCCAAATAATTTTTCAACTAATAAATTTTTAAAAATTTTTTATAATTGAGATCATTAAAAAGAAAATACCCTTATTACCTAATAGGACTGATAATTAAAAACTAATCTGGTTTGCAGCTGACCAGCTGAGTGAGTGTAAATAGAATCACAATGTCTAACTACGGGACTATACGAGAGTACAGGGATGACCCTCAGTCTAGAGATTACAGAGATGAGGATGGGGGATCTGTTGCAGAGCTCACAGAGCAAATACGCAGCAATATATTTAAAATCAACAACGGAGGTAATGCTGACAACATTGTGCCATGTAAAAGGCAAATTAAATCCTCATTTTATGACTAGTTAAGTGACTAACTATTATAATTAGTGAAGTGACTAACTATTATGACTAGTTAAGTGACTAACTATTATAATTAGTTAAGTGACTAACTATTATAATTAGTGAAGTGACTAACTATTATGACTAGTTAATGACTAATTAAGTGACTAACTATTATAACTAGTTAAGTGACTAACTATTATGACTAGTTAAGTGACTAACTATTATAACTAGTTAAGTGACTATTATAACTAGTGAAGTGACTAACTATTATAATTAGTTAAGTGACTAACTATTATGACTAGTTAAGTGACTAACTATTATAACTAGTTAAGTGTGCAGCCTGAGGTTTTTTAACTTTCTGAAATATAAATTTGATTTTGTCATGTAAATATCTTAGACTAGTATTTGGAGAGACTGCCTTTTGCCCATTTATTAAAAAAATGATTTATTTTACCACAGCCAATGTTCTGGAACGTGCGATGAAAAGCCTTGGAACAGACAGAGACAGTGAACAACTCAGGGATAGAATGTAGGGTTATACTATTCATCACTTAACTATGTAGCTTTCCTGATTATTCCTGAAAAATCACAGTGAAATTCAGACTGCTCCTCAGTAGGCTTCTTAGAACATTATGTTGGGAAAGCATATTCATTCTATTACACTGCCCAATGCAAGCCATTTAAGTAAATATGACTCGCTGATTATAAAAATATCAGTATTTCAATATGAGCTCTAGCTAGTTTTTAAGATGTTGAAATTATTTAATTTTTTAAGTATAAAGGAATTTAACAATTATTCAGGGAGAAGTGTTCTGACTTTAAATGTGCCAACTTTTAAACAAAAGAACTATTTTTCAATGCTTTTGTTTTATAAGTCAGCAAAATTGTAGCAGTCATTTGAATTCATATAATTTATTTCATGGTGGTTGTGAATAAGATTCCAACACAAATTTCCATTTTTATTTGCCATTTCATTTACCTTGGTAACTGGCTGCTGTTGGTTATTTTTGTCATGTCACCCATTCTTTACTTAACGTTCTCTGAATCCAATACAATGTACTGCCAATAAGTTTTTTTTCCACAAGAAAAAAAAGTAATACTGGAAAAATTGATGATTTTTATGAAAAAGTAGTCGATCTAACATGTGGACCCTAAAAAATATGACATTTAATATCCTTGTGATAATTTTATATTCAATGCTTGTGAAATACATTTCAAAGCATGAAAAAAGAACATTTGTAGACATATATTAAAAGATCACCTTTAGACGATCTTTTGACTGTCTGTAAAGAGACACATTACATCAGAGTTATACTCTAAAACAGAAAAATATTGAAAGTGCTTCTTATTTTTCTTTTGTCGTTTTACCCAAAAAAATTTCTTGCCTTGAAAAAAAAATTGATATCTAAATATTGTGAACAATATCTCACCGAGGAATACAAATGCAATTAGGCCATTAAAGATATCAATTTTATTTCAAAGTGTTTTATGAAAAGGAAGTACAGACACACACGATGTTAGTATAAATAAGTGTTTCTCAAATAGTGAGGCCCCCCCACCCCCCCCAGGGGGGGGGGCGTGAGGCTCCGTTAAGTGGCTTGAATGCAGTAAAACATTAAAATTATAAAAGAAAATTGATATGAGATTGAAGTCAATACCCATGAAACAAAATAATGTTAATTTGTTGTAAAAAAAATTTTTTTATACATTAATCTTATTTTTGTGCAGACATGAGACTTCACTGACTACCAATAAGGTAGTGCAAAGTACTACCCGATTTCTTCGAACAGCTGCAGGGAAGCCAGCAAATAAGGTGAAGTATCTTTTTTTTTCTTCTCTAAAAACCATCGCGTTACATTTTCCTTGCGCATTGCAAAATGTTTTTAAATTAAATACTTCTTATTAAAAAAAAAGATTTCAATGAAGAAAGATGTTTACCTGTTGAAGCTTTACTTCAGTAAACCTTCAACAAAGTAAGCATCTTTCTTCATTGAAATCTCTTGATGAAAACAAGATTTCAATGAAGAAAGATGTTTACCATTGTTGAAGGTTTACTTCACTGTAACTGTAACAGCTTTATTTTCCTGTTTTATCACAGCAAGAAAAGATTCAGTTGGATCTCCTCAAGAGTAATTTTCATGATGCATGTACCAGATTTCAAACACTACAAAGGGTAAAATGTAATACATTCTAAACAAATGGCAGATGATTTAAACAAACTTCAAGCTCGTTTTAATTCTTTGATACTTATCTGTTTCTGATTACTATTCAGCTCTGTTTTATCAATTGTACGTTGGTTTTCCAATTTTAAAACCATTCATTTATGAAATTAAATCCTTTCGGTTAAAACATTGTCATATCATGTTCATTTCAGACAGCTGCTGCCAAAGTGAAAACGTCAGTAGTTCTTGGCAGCCAATCCAAACAGCCCCTGGTGTCCTTTGGTGTGAGTCTAAAAATTTGTATTCTCTATTGCATCAGGCACATATTATATTTGCATTTTATTGCGAATTATTTTTAAAAAAAGATTGTTCCGTGTAAAGAAATTAGATTTGTTTAGTTTTCAAGGAATATATTTCTCACAAAACCTTAAGGCTAGGGCTGTTATCGATTAATTTAAATTTAATCGTTAACTTTTGAAAAATTATCGATTAATTAATTAATCGATAATTTCGATTAAAAGCCAAAAATAGAAATTTATGACATCATTAAACTGAACATTTCTCACGGACATTGAAAATTGGGAATATTTTGAACTAAATTTTATGACAATGTGTTGGTACTTGATCGGATGTTTGTGCTGAACGTGGTACGTCAGCGATGTATTTGATCCTTTAAAAGAGAATTGTTTATGGCAGTGATCACAGTAAACTTTTTCACAATCTTCGACTTTGCCATCCGCACTTAGCTTAAAAACAAAATGTTTGCTCAACTTTCTAGTTATATGTTTAAATTTAACTGCGCTGATGCTGTAAGCCATTTTTAGTTGACGTCTGCCGATCCACATAAAGTAATAAAATAAATTATAGTTTTACGCGGGAGAAGTTAACTCGTAAAAAAATATATAAATTATTATTAATAATTAATTATATATTAATAATAATTTTTTTAAATATTATAAATATTTTCTTTAATTTTAATCGAATTTTTATCGATTAAAATAATTGTAATCGATAAAAAAAATGTAAAGATTAATCGAGAAATTAATCGTTAATTTCCGCAGCCCTACTTAAGGCATTTGTAAAACAGTTCTTACTTATTCTTGTCAGGGGCAAGTTGCTCGAAAGCTGTTCCTGCCTTTTGTCCTATTTTCCCTTTTTTAAACTTAAAATCCAAAATGTTCATGTTTCCATTTTCTTAAACATTTCCTATTTACAACAAAATTAATGTAAAAGTTCTTTATAAAAAAACCCAAAAAAACACAACCCATTTTCAGCTACTTCTTTACTTAGTGATTACAAATGCTACAATTATTATCATAGAGGATTAAAAGCATTTTTTTAGCCAACATATTTTTTTTTCATGTATTTGCTCAAACATTTAATATACTTATGTTGTCAAACTTTTTCAAACAGGACAATAACGAGGACCATTTTGTTGCAGCAGAGGAGCAGCAGAGACGGACACAAATCTTGAAAGAACAAGAAGTTGTCATTGAGGATGACTTGGCACTCATTCGAGAGAGAGAGGAGCGCATCCATCAGCTGGAGGCAAGTGTGTCTTTTAGCAGTTGAAAGTTTGTCTTATAGAAGTTGAAAGTTTGTCTTATAGAAGTTGAAAGTTTGTCTTATAGAAGTTGAAAGTTTGTCTTATAGAAGTTGAAAGTTTGTCTTATAGAAGTTGAAAGTTTGTCTTATAGAAGTTGAAAGTTTGTCTTATAGAAGTTTTAAGTTTGTCTTATAGAAGTTGAAAGTTTGTCTTATAGAAGTTGAAAGTTTGTCTTATAGAAGTTGAAAGTTTGTCTTATAGAAGTTGAAAGTTTGTCTTATAGAAGTTGAAAGTTTGTCTTATAGAAGTTTTAAGTTTGTCTCATAGAAGTTGAAAGTTTGTCTCAAAAAAGTTTTAAGTTTGTCTTATAGAAGGTTGAAAGTTTGTCTTACAGAAGTTGAAAGTTTGTCTCATAGAAGTTGAAAGTTTGTCTTATAGAAGGTTGAAAGTTTGTCTTACAGAAGTTTTAAGTTTGTCTTACAGAAGTTGAAAGTTTGTCTCATAGAAGTTTTAAGTTTGTCTTATAGAAGGTTGAAAGTTTGTCTTACAGAAGTTGAAAGTTTGTCTCATAGAAGTTTTAAGTTTGTCTTATAGAAGGTTGAAAGTTTGTCTTACAGAAGTTAAAAGTTTGTCTTACAGAAGTTGAAAGTTTGTCTTACAGAAGTTGAAAGTTTGTCTTATTGCCACAAGCGTCTTCTTATTTAAATCTAGATCGCTTGCTCCCAGATTCATAAATTCCTTTACACAAGAAATAAGTAGGACACTGCTAACAGAAACAAGATTTAATGGCCGAACCCTTTTAACTACACACTATATACTCAAAAATCTCATTCCTTCCATACACATTTTTCTGACGCCAACAAAACAACTCGCTTTCGCACCGACTAAATAATGACACTAATACAACCACCAAACACACCACTGTGCGCAGCTCACAAGTTAAAAAAGAAGGGGGGGGGGAATTGGTCATTCGTGACACTTATAGAAGTTGAAAGTTTGTCTCATAGAAGTTTTAAGTTTGTCTCATAGAAGTTTTAAGTTTGTCTTATAGAAGTTGAAAGTTGTCTTACAGAAGTTGAAAGTTTGTCTTACAGAAGTTGAAAGTTTGTCTTACAGAAGTTGAAAGTTTGTCTTACAGAAGTTAAAAGTTTGTCTTACAGAAGTTGAAAGTTTGCCTTACAGAAGTTGAAAGTTTGTCTTACAGAAGTTGAAAGTTTGTCTCATAGAAGTTTTAAGTTTGTCTTATAGAAGTTGAAAGTTGTCTTACAGAAGTTGAAAGTTTGTCTTACAGAAGTTGAAAGTTTGCCTTACAGAAGTTGAAAGTTTGCCTTACAGAAGTTGAAAGTTTGTCTTATAGAAGTTTTAAGTTTGTCTTATAGAAGTTGAAAGTTGTCTTACAGAAGTTTTAAGTTTGTCTTACAGAAGTTGAAAGTTTGTCTTATAGAAGTTGAAAGTTTGTCTTACAGAAGTTGAAAGTTTGCCTTACAGAAGTTGAAAGTTTGTCTTACAGAAGTTAAAAGTTTGTCTTACAGAAGTTGAAAGTTTGCCTTACAGAAGTTGAAAGTTTGTCTTACAGAAGTTGAAAGTTTGTCTCATAGAAGTTTTAAGTTTGTCTTATAGAAGTTGAAAGTTTGCCTTACAGAAGTTGAAAGTTTGTCTTATAGAAGTTGAAAGTTTGTCTTATAGAAGTTGAAAGTTTGTCTTACAGAAGTTTTAAGTTTGTCTTATAGAAGTTGAAAGTTTGTCTTATAGAAGTTGAAAGTTTGTCTTACAGAAGTTAAAAGTTTGTCTTACAGAAGTTGAAAGTTTGTCTTACAGAAGTTGAAAGTTTGTCTTATAGAAGTTGAAAGTTTGTCTTACAGAAGTTAAAAGTTTGTCTTACAGAAGTTAAAAGTTTGTCTTACAGAAGTTGAAAGTTTGCCTTACAGAAGTTGAAAGTTTGCCTTACAGAAGTTGAAAGTTTGCCTTACAGAAGTTGAAAGTTTGTCTTACAGAAGTTGAAAGTTTGTCTTACAGAAGTTTTAAATTTAACAGAACAGACATGATCAAAATTATTAATTTTTTTAAAAATTTAATTATTGATACATGTACAGTCGAACCCACTTACCTCGAGCTCGGTTAGCTCGATCACCCCACTAACTCGACGTTTTTTATTGGAACCGCCAAATTCTCTCTTTGTCTTAGCATTTTTTCATCGGCTAATTCGATTTTTCTAAGTCGCCAAAACCTAATACCTCGAGCACAAAAGAGGGCCAAATTTGCAACTTGACGTTGCTTAGCTCGATCCTCGTCAGTTCGCCTAGCAATGCATTTTAAATTCAAAATAGTGTTGACATCTCGCTTTCTTCGAAACTTCCGGCTATTGTGTGATTCTATGAGATTTCAATAAAAATTACCGAATGTTATTATCTTCTTTCACTTTTGATCCATGTGTGAATTAGATGTATTCACCCGAGGTGCCCGTAAATCGGCGTTAGCGATCATTAATCCGTCATTATTTCGCAGTGCATGTTATATTATTATTAAACTTAATTCATTTTCTGATGCATTGATCATTTTATTTTTTAAGATAAACGAATATCTTTAGAAATGAAAATAAAGGTTTGTATCGAGAATCGACTGTGGTTTTTATATAATTAAATAAAAAATTATTATTCTTTTAAAAGTTTGTTGTTGCTTTGTTAACAGTAAGATACGTGACTGTGACACTAACACGCGCGTGACGATGAAATCAAAACATTTTCTTAATATTCCAGTATATGTACATAATATTATTAATATACACGTCATCACTTTTGTAGGTCGAATTCTGATAAGGAATGATTTTTAAAAAAATTCGCTTAGACTTAGTCTTAGTTGCCAGCCGAGGTCTAACACACAGCCCACAGCGTGCTGTGATCAACGGTCAAGGCCGCAATAGTTTTATTTATATTATTACAAGACTGAGGAAATTCGAGAGAGTTCTGATAGTAACAGATATCCTGCACGTCAAAAGCATTAAAATTAAAATTACCATATTGATATGTTTATTTTTATTTATTCGCTGATTCGACAGATGCAAAAGCTAGCGGCTGTGACATGGGACTAGGCGAGGCGTAAACTTTGACCTTTTAGCGCATGCGCAGACAATTATAAACTGGTAACTTATTTTTAATTACATGTACATGTAAATGGAATCGAAACATGACAGAGACGTAATCAAAGTCCTTTACTTATATATATATATTATATATACTAATCGGGAATTTATATATATATATATATTTAATTCCCTATTAGTCATAACTTTTCCCGACTTTCAAGGCCGAGAAATTTTTGTTTAAGAATTCCCGACATTTTCCCGTTGCCTGAGTGGGCACCATGGTTATATTTAAACTAGGGGCAAGTACCCGGCTTCGCCCAGGTTTAACAACAACAGCAACAACAACAAAAACAACAACAGCAACAAAACAACAAAAACAAACAACAAAAACAAAACAACAACAACTACAACAACAACAAAGCAACAACAACAAAACAATAACTACAAAACAACAACAACAACAACAGCAACAACAACTACAACAGCAACAACAACAAAGCAATAACAACATGAAGGACATTGTCGTCGCAGGGCAAGGGATGTGGACAACAACAACAACAGCAAAAACAACACAAAAGCAACAACAGCAACAACAACAGCAACAACAACAAAAACAAAACAACAACATAACATCAACAACAAAACAACAACTACAACAACAGCAACAACAACAAAGCAACAACAACAAAACAACTACAACAACAAAAGCAACAACAACAAAGCAACAACAACAAAAAAATTATTTTATGGCGATAATCGCCTTCTTGTTAATCTCGACACCAAAATGTTTATTAATTTGCGTCATTATTTTACGTCTTAATTTTCAATAATTTTTATTTTATATAGCTCATATAGGGAAAAACTACATTTTGGGCCCCCGGCCCCCAGTATCTTATATATATGGAACGAAACCTGTTTAATAACCTTTCCGGTATAATTTTGTGTACGTGTACCAAATTTCACGTTATTTGGTTGTCTGGATCTTGAGTTATTAGGGAACAGACAGACAGACAGACAACAAATGCGTCTTATATGTATAGAGATTTTAAACGGTCCTTAAAAACAAACGGTCATTACAACCTTAGGAAAGAGTGAAGAAATATTAGGGTTCAGATACGATTCCGAATAATCGTCCCATCACTAATTAACGCTAACTAATTAATCATGCACATAAAGAAATTTCAAGCACATGTTAATATTTTGCCGCCATATTGGTTTTCGTTTTAACTCGATCATCGGTTATCTCGACGCCATTTTTCATACCCCAACGCCGTCGACTTAACCGGTTTCGACTGTATATCTAAACTTAATTAAATGGCAGGAGATTGTTCACTTTTTCACTATTTTTATTAATTAAACTGTCAAACTAACTTAGAGAAATAAGGTTATGAAATATTTCAAACAAATCCAAGTACAACATTTTACATGATTTAGAAGGATATTTTAAGTTGGAACTTAATGAACACAAGAATAAATCTCTCACCTTTTAAACATTTATTGTCTACAACCAGATTTATTTTAAACATTACTTTATTTAGGCTGACATTCTTGATGTGAACGAGATATTCAGGGAGCTTGGAGCGTTGGTTCACACGCAAGGAGACGTTTTAGGTATGTTTTTGTTTGGTCAGGCATACAGGGTCGTCTTGTGGTGCACATCAGGAGTGTGTCTACACTCGTTTTGTTTGGGTCAGGCATACAGGGTCGTCTTGTGATGCACATCAGGAGTGTGTCTACACTCAGCAACCATCTGGCAATCTACCTCCTAACCATGAATTACAGGCTTTGAACACTTTCTTTGTTTACACCAGATTTGGGGAAATTATCCTGTGAGGCCTTAAGAGCAAATCTTTATGGCCATCTTTGGGGACCTGGTAAAGAACTTCAGCTGGCAAAGTCAGAAGAAAGGCAGCAGACAGTTTTTGATAAAGTATTAGAAATCTGTTAACTTTGCTGACCCAGCTTGAGTAAACATGTAAACCCATAGACACAAATGAGAAACCCACCTTACATAGAGAGCCTTGATCTGTGGTTGAAATACAAGATGGTATTTAGACAAAGTTTTGTGTAAGACTTTAACTTAACTTATGAGGAGAAAGGATCCGCATGCTTTTTGGGGGTTTAATTTAGGTTGGGGGCACATGTATCACATAATTTTAAGAATATTCAATCTGTCCAGCGAAAATGTTGCCAGTTACATTTTTTGTTGTTGTAATTCTTCACAGACACAATTGACAGCAACGTGGAAGTGGCTTATTCTAATGTTGAGTCTGGCAATGAGCAACTCATAAAGGCAGCTGAATACCAGGTAAAGAATAGTGCTCCTCTTTATATCTTTATATCTTTGACTATCAGGTTGTTGTTTTTTGTGTTTTTTTTTAACCAATAAAATTCAATCTGGCCCTCAGAGGGAGGCAAGTACACTTTTAATAATGAAATGAATGTGTAGTTTTAATAATATATATCTAGTATAATATGGTGCCATTTTCTCCCCTAGGATTTTTTTGATATGAAGATTTTTTTCTTGTGAAAAAGTAACAAATCGTCAAGATTAATTTTTCATCTATTATTATTTTTTACCAGTTATTATAGTTTTTAAACAAATTAGATCAGCATTGGCAATAGGTGTTTCATCACCCCTAGTATTAATTCATTTCAAATGTAGTTTTGGTCAGGAATCATAATAATAATATTACCATTATGTTTTCTGCTCATTTTTTCTCCCCAGAGAAAATCCAGGAAGAAGATGTGTTGTTTGGTTGTGATATTCCTCGTCATAGCAATTGTCATCACCATCATTGTTGTTGTCAGCCTCAAGGCTTGAGTTGGGAGTTGTTTATTTTTACCCGTAACAGCCGCTCAATTTATGCTTTCTAAAATGAATGATTTATGAATCTGGTGCGAACCGAACGAAACAAATTTTAAAATGTAATCGAATTTGTTTTTGTTTTTTAGAAAATGATACTGTTTAGCTGCAGATTATGGGATCAACGCTAGGATCCCGAGGCCCCCCAAAAAGTTGCAATTTCAGATGGGTATGCCACTGGGCATGGATACTAATGTATTTACAAGCTGTGGATTATTAGGATTAGCTTCAACAAGATAAGTTTATTGATCAACGGGACGTTTATAAAATATGATAACTAAACATTTCTAATGAAGCTGTGAACTGAGGATTGTGTGGTGACCAACGCCACAAAATATAGTAGTATTTTATTTTGATGTTCATTTACAATGTACATGAATTTAACTGATTTAGTTTTGTAATTTCAAATTAAATATTTTATGTTTCCCCACAAGTAAATGGTCCTAATTTGTATAAGTCTTTTAGGCAGTCCCTTGTGTGGATTGCTGTTGAAAAAAAAACTTGTATGGAAAATGTTTTTTTTTAAATTTCATGCAATGCTATACTTATCTTGCTAAAAAAAAGTGTAGCATCATAGTAATTGTTAAGTTGAACTCCTTTCTGGCTTTGAAATTACTTCAATTGAATTACTTGTTCTTTTGATGAAAATGTCCAACATGTTCATTTAAAAGACTTGAAAATGGATGCATGTTTATAGTATGTTCTGTTTGGTCTGGGGGATTTACAATAGTGCCACATGACCTGCAGATGTTTTATCTGGTTTATTATTTTTTTGTTGGTGGGTTGGCCTTATTCCTCTTGATTTTTTTAAATTACTATTTCTTTTTGTACTTTTTTTTAGCCTCAGTCAGCAACATTTTTAAATGGCACCCTATCGAAGTAATGTTTATCCATTGCTAAAAACAATCTTCTTGTTTTCTACATTTTTAATTTAGCTCAAATAATACTAGCTGTGTAAATTAGTGTATGATTTAAAATATATAATAATAATTTATCTTGATTGTCCACACTTATTTATGTATATAAGATTGGAAATTCCCCTGTTGCCTGTTAAAAGATATTGGCCAATAAAAAATGTTTGTATCATAATATCTTCCTAAGTACATAAATTATTGCTAACTCCAAATTTTAATGATTTTGTTTTTATTTGTAAATCTCTAAATTTGTGTTTTGCTGTTCTGTCAGACAATAGAAGCTAAATATGTGCAATAATTGAATTTGTGTTATTATCTTGGGTGATTTTAAGGAAATTCTTATCTAAATACTTTTTGACCCCTGTAGTTATGGGGTTTTTGGTGCCTTTTCTGGATCTTAGATTTGAACATCTTACTTAATAAAATAGTTTGAATAATAAGACTCAATTGTTACATAATGAAATGGTTCTTTTCTCTTCTTAAAAATTTTTTTTTAAAGTATATAAAAACTATTTTGTATTTAGGCCCGTGGTTTTATTTGAAATGATAATATAATTATATTTTTTAAAATTCATAATAAAACAAAGGCCTGTCAATCGTGTTGTTAGTTTTTTAAAAGTTTTACAAAGGTTTCATATGCACCTTTTTGTCACTGATGGCAGCAGCATATTATGTCATAAATTATCCTTAGTGGAATTTCAATTCCTCCATAGGGGATATACTTTATTTTAGTGCATACCTAAAAGAATTTCTAAACTTGCATTTATTTGTGTTTTATAACAAATCTTTTTTTAAAGCATGAATTAAAATTAATTTGCCTTTTAGTGTGATGGAACCTTTAAGAGTAATCTTAAATTTTTAGTTAGCTGTTAATAATTTATAAAGATTCGCCTCTATCTTGTTAGTCTGAAAAGGAAATTAATTTTGTTTGGTTGTATATATAACCCAAATTTAAAAAAAAATACAAAGAATTTGGTTTGGTAATTATTCAACATTAAATTATCTGACTAAAATAAAACAGAAAAATAACCCATAAATCACATTCAATATCTCATTGAATTTTAAATTTTATCTCCCCTTAAATCAAAAATATTTCATTCTTGAAACAGATACAAGTCTGAACATTCTCTAGACAAAAATTATTTAAATTTAATAACAAACAAGAAGGATTACAATGACTGGGATCATTAAGTGTCATTGATATTGGATTTCCAATCAATGAATTGATAAGCTGCTAACCAGTATGTCTTACCCATCTTTACCATTCACCACAATCTTTGGATCAACCACTTAAAAAAGCACTTTCCATTTTAGCTGAATGATTTGTTTGTAACCATTAAAGGGCAAATATCTCTTTCAAAACACACTGGTGTCATCATTTGGTGAAGGATACCCTTTCAGCACGCTCCTTATCATAATGGTACAATTTATACACTAATTCATATCATCAATTTGATGAAGGATGCATTTTCAACAAACACCGTTTATGAATTTGTAAACCATTTTTATTTTGTACACTTGTATAGCTCAATACCCCATTTCGCAAACACTTGTAAAAAACATGTAGATACAGATGACATTGCAAACCCAATTTTCAAAAACATACACATTATGTAAACAAACAATGGATATTTATAAGTCAAAGATTGGTAACCGGATGGCAGGATTAGCGTACTCCCCTGACAAAAACAGGTCCCCTTGACGTGCACAATGTAAATCTGCCTGCTTGTCACTGATACAAATATACAAACAGCTGTACATTCTTCACACAGTCCCTATCATGAATTCATAACTTATACTTTCTAAACACACACTCTGTCATCAACTGGTTAATAATGAACTCTCAAAGCTATTCAGATCATCATTTGGTTAAGTGAAATTCTCACAACACTTCATAACATCCATAAGTTACATTTTCCAATGCAATGTTAAAAATTAAAAGAAATATTTTACATGGTGAAGGCACTCAGTGAATATATAGTGCAGATAATACTGGAATTCTTCTAGTCTTAAAAATAATTGAAATTTATGTGAAGGTCTTGTAAAAACGCCTCTTGTATTGTAAAACCAATTCTTAAAAATTCATTTAAGCCCATTTACTTCTTAGTAAAAAAAGCTTTAAAATTTATTTATTAAATAAGTAAACTTTGCTTGTATACAAATACAATGCTTCAGATTTTTTTACACTTGGACTAAAAATAGAGAAAAATCTTAATAAAATTTTTTTCAACTTCTGTGGCATTTTTTTTTCAGTGTTGCCACATTGGCATTCAGAGAAGAATGTAAAATATACCATTAGTGGTAAAAGTACCATAGTTTGAGAATTGCTTTTCTAGCTCAAATTCTACATGTGTTCAATTTTTTTTTAAATGCAACATGAGATGTATTTTTTGGAATTACAAGTAATAAATTATAAATGTAGTTTTTGATAATCAAAGAAAATAACAATTACGCATCAACTCATTTTTATTACAAAGAACAAAATTAGTAAGTTTTAGATAGAATATTAGAACAAAATTGTGTTGCTCATCTCATTTATTTCTTCTTTTCAAGTGTAGTTACTGCTGTGTGGAACGAAATGAAAAAAACAGTAGAAAATAGGCCAGGATAAAATCCAGTTGCTATTTACTCTCTTTTATTGGGGAGAGTTTCAACTCAGGAGTTTTGTGAAAAATTTTCTTCCTAATTTCCATTGCCTCTTTTTGTTTCCTTATTTCCTCTCTAAGTCTTTGGTATTCTGGATGGTTCAACCTGTAGGTGAGCTTCCAGAGAAGAGGCTGTGACCGTGGTGTGTAGCGTCTCCCGAACAAATCTGTTTTTTGGTCAAGAGGTGGGGGTGGTGGTGGTGGGGAAGACACTGGAATGAATCTATGTGCGTAGTGTTTGAAGTTTTCTGGAGGGAGTATGTCACCTGATAAATACAGAAACATTGAAAAGTTCATAAAGAAAAAATATTATATTGTTTACTGCGTGCATAATCGCAGTACAACATATTTTGTTAATATCTGGTTCTAACTATAAATACCTAGGAGAGGGCGATTATTTCAATACTTTATTTTATGAATGATATCTTAAATTTATAATACTTATGTGCAGTGCTTTTTTTGTGCCGGTACGCACCGGTACGACGTACCGGCACCTTTTTCAATGTGGGAAAAAATTATTACTTTTCTTGTATTTTAACGTTTATTATAAATTTATTATATTATTAATTTGTTAAAATTGACATTTAGTATCTTTGCAGTTGTGATTTAAATTGCATCGAGGTGCGAACTGGTAGTTAAAAGTTAGGCAATCCATCACTGAGTACCGGCACCTATTTTTTTTACAAAAAAAGCACTGCTCATATGCAACAAATTAAAGAGATTTTTTTTCCAGTTGTGGTAATGCATGGATAAAAAAAGTAGGTGCAAATAGTAAAGCACATTGGAACATAAATTTTCTTAATAATGATTTACTGTGAGTGTCTGCAGTCTTTTTTTTTCTTACTTTTTTACATGTTGTCAGTCTATTATTCACTGCAGAAAGATTTTTATCATTTTACCAATATGTTGTCATCTCAGTTTATTTTGCTTTAAATGGGGTTTAGATTTTTAAAAAAACATTTAAATTAAAACATTGTTTTGTCATTTTAAATGAAGCCACACACCACATTGTAACTATTAAACTATGTAAACTTTAAAAAAAAACACACAAAAAACAACACTTCTACTGTTGCTAACCTCGTTCACTAAGAGGCGGATTTCGTGCATCAGATTTTACTTTCAGTTCCTTGAAGTGTTTGATTTCTTTCTTAATCCTCTCTATGGCCAAACTCTTCTTATTTGAGTCTTGAAATAATTTACTCTCTCTGAGGTATTTTTCATATGAGTTGCTAGCAAGTTGTGAGGGAGCCGGAATGTTGAGGGGATACATCGCTGCAATCACTTCAGATATATTCCTTCCTTCAGCTGAGAAGTTGAGTCCGTACTCACGTCGGAAGTTCCTCCAAACGTTGCTGTTGTAGCTGGTGTCTGGGCGGGCTGGTACAGGCGCGGGAGACTTACCAGCCTCAACCCAAAGTAAGTATTCCAAAGTGGGCTTCTGACTCGTAAACTCTTTGCTCTGGGTTCTTAGAAAATGCCTGCACTCAATGTCTAGCATGGACTGTGGCCTAGCCTGTGTAGATAAACGTTGGATTGGGCGAGGAGTAAATCCCAGATGGTGAGGTACCTCATCCAACATTAGCCTTTCCCTCTCCTCGATGGACAGTTGTACCTCACTGCCATCCATCGTGAATGATCTGGAAGAGACAATGATAATATGAAATGCATTAAACCTTTAAATTTCATTATAATCTTTTAATTAATGATACAAAATCTTAATCAAGTTCATCCATTCTAAATTCATGGCCTAAAATGTAAGTTTCTAAAAAAAATACAGTAATACAGTATCAATAAATAACAACTGAAATTTAAGTTTATGCAAAATATAAGAAAGTTGAATGATACAATAATTTTTTTTATTGTTAAAATTAAAAAGTAGACTACATTACAATGTAGTAAATGTTTTATGCATTGAAAATAAAAATCATTACACAATTACTACTTTTTTACAGAGTAACAGAGTATCCTCCTCCCCACCTGAATCAAGAATAATTAAGACTTACTTGTAATTACTAACTTGTTGAAAAATTAATGATTCATTCGTGCTAAGACTTAAGTTGAAGACAAGAAGATTAGTCAAGTTAAAGTAAAGTTTAGTAAAGTAAAGATTTAGCATCAATTAGCTTTAACTTTAATTATTAGACTTTAATAAATTTCATACCAGCCCAAAATGGATAAGGAAAATCATTACTCAATTACTCATTAGCTTACATTCCCAGACATTGTCATAGTCGCTTTAAAAAAATGTATTTCGATTTCAGATGTCTGTGTCAGATTCATTTCTTTCATTGACAAGACAATAGACAATGTCTGAATGATTTATTATTTTATTTATGACATGAGTGAGACTGAGACAATAATAATAATAATCATCATCATGACAATGTTTGTAATTTTTATTATTAATTTACTATTGACTATTGAACTATTGTTCAGTTTCATCGAGGCTTGGCCGAGGCAATTTATTTTAAAATTTATTAACAATTAATTAATTTTCTGGTAAACATTTACTTTTAGTTATCCAGACCAAAGAATTGCAATGTAAATGCTTAATATCCGCAAGGCAACGAAAAACATTTTTCGTTTATCATTTCAGTACTCAGTACCTTCAAGACGCCACAGTTGTAACTAAGGCAGTTGCTAAGGAATCCATTATTCCAGCGATATTTTTATGTTTATTTTATATCTCTCAATTTTAAATTATTTCAGAGGTGGAAAACATTTGAATTAATATCCAATTATAAAAATTAAACGTTAAAGTTTATAAATAACTCAACGAACAATTAAACACCCACTTAACGACAAAGAATGGTCTGTACTGCCATGGGGGCAGTTTCAATTAACACAACAGCCGCTTATCTGTTTATTATGGGAACCATAAACATGGCGGCTCCCATGTAAAAGGATTTGCCGAAACGTCTACTCAATGTGGAGTTGTACAGACGACATAATTTGTAAGTCAATAATTTGTAACATCAATTTTGTGTCAAGTGATAACATATAAATTTAGGCTTATATTGTATTTAACTGTGTTTCCAAATTTAGACGGTTGAAAGTAAAAACTTTTAGGGATACAAATGTCAACTTATTGACTACTATTATATAAAATATAATACTATAAGTATAAGTAAGTATAAGAATAAGTCTATAACTATAAGTATATGACTGTTGGCTATACTACTAGTCCTATTTCCTATATAATATATAGTATATGGACATAGTGACATAGTCATAGACACTTACTTAGGGATTAGCCTATACACTATAACATTTTTGAAATTAACTATTATTACTATACTATACTATTCACTATACTATACTATACTATACTATACTATACTATACTATACTATAGACCAGTGCTTCTCAAACTTGTTAAAAAACTTGTTACAATGGCGGACCGGCGGAAATTTTTTCCATTGCACCAGGGACCGGTGCAGTATTTTCCCTGCATTTACAATTTTTTCTGTCCTTTTTGAGAACTTCTGCGGACCGGCGGCGGATGGCCCACGGACCGGCACCGGTCCGCAGACCACCACTTTGAGAAGCACTGCTATAGACTACACTTGACTTGACTTTTACTTTTAGATTACTAATGATTACTTTACTAACAGTCTAATGCACGATACGATAGTAAAAGTAAAAGCATACATACTAACA
>CALYLW010000615.1:113390-348552 GCA_944989445.1 Ampullaceana balthica | reverse complement strand
GAGGGTGTAGGGCAGGTGGTACATACAGAAGCGTGACTGGGTTTTCCGTGCCCTTGGCTAATTCATTTTTGGCACCCTTAAGAAATAGGGAAAATACAAAATTATACAGTATAAATGTATTGTTGAAAGATTAGCCCTCGGCGCCCTTGGCAACTGCCTCGATGCCAAGCCGTTGTTACGCCTTTGGGTAAATACGTCCCTGGGCGCCAAGATACACGGGCGCCAATACGAGGCTTACAACGTGAAGAAGGAACAGAAATCAGTCACAAATATCACTGCAGCAGCTGAAGCGAAGGTGTCTGAAATCCACAGTAAAAGTATTTATTCGTTTTTCTCTTAATGAAAAATTCGTTGGAATGAGATGTATCTTTCGAAATAAATCAATTGTCTGAACCACTCTGGAGTGCACAATCAGAAGATTTTATGGTTATCCGTGAAAGACTAGATGAACTAGCAGGGCTGCTAGAAAAATTATACAAAGACTCAAGGAACCTTGAAACCTGAAGTGATGCAGAATATTTACTGACGTGAGTGTTTAATTTTAACTTCGTAGATTTATTTCATTTCTGGAAAGTCATCCTTGAAAAAAAAAGATCGTGTTCAGAAAAGCTTTACAAGATCATACTATGAAATTCAGGGAAGCAGCAATTGATATTGGATCCGTGGAGCAATTTGTCACGTTTCATGTTGATTTGAGACAAGTTGATGCTTGAAAACACCAAAATGAAACACAGCCTGGGGGGGGGGTTGAGGTGGACAGAAAAAAATTAGGCGACATCGGAAGACGCATGGAAAAGTGGGAAAAGATGCAGATCCTTCAGGAGAAGAAAAAATATTTGTAGCGTTATGAAAAGCATTTTTGATCGACTTCAACAAGAGATATCCAGGGCCAGTGCGAGAGATTTGTAGGTTTGTGTGAAAATGGGCTATTAATGATTGTTTCCCTCGGAAAAATTATATGGGAAGAGTTCAGACCCCCCCCCCTTTTTTTCCCCCGCCTGCGGCGATTTTGGGCGCCATTGTGCCAGTTTGATGATTCACGCATCGTTACCGCCTGGAGCCGGCCTAGGAAATGTGAACATGTTTTATTAATTACCAAAAAAACATAAACAGAACTTTTGTATTTCTGATGGACGTTCATAATCTTCTATGCAACGTGGATGTCGATGCAGTTCGTCATAATTTTTTTTTAAAACTTTGTAAGGAACCTAAAATCATGGCCACGAAAGTTTCACGGAAATCGGAGATTGGTAAATCCAGCTCAGTAACCGCATGAAGTTCTATGGGGCCGTCCATAAAGTACGTCACGCTCCAGAGGGGGGGGGGAGGGGTGTAAGAAAGTGTGACAGTTTGTGACAGGGTGGAGGGGGGGGTCCGGCCATGTGTGACGTCATGGTGTTTTATATTAAATTTTAATTATTTTATTAATAAAAAACAAGACTTTTGTTCGAAAGTGTGACGTACTTAGTTTCCGAGATTTGTGACAGGGGGGAGGGGGGAGTTAAAAATTGTCAAAAATAGCGTGACGTACTTTATGGACGGCCCCTATCGGAAATTGCATCGGAACTTCTGTATTACGGAGACAACAAATTTCCGGGGGAAAAAAAGACGGACAAAGAGGAGATGGAAGGACGACATCAAGGAATGAACTGGCCTGTCGTCCATCGACTCCCAATGGGCAGCACATAACCGGAACAAATGACGCGAAGTAGTGGACAGTCTGCGATGGTACCCCAACGACCCACCCACGGGTTAAGGGATAGGATAGGATATTTCCGAATCTGTATATATCACATCAAATTTTAATATAACTCTCAGTTTCAATTGTAGGCTGTGAACGGTGGTTCAGCAAATTGAAATTTATTTTGTCGTATGTGCGTTCTTGATAAATGGGACAGGATCGTATTGTTGACCTTGCTCTTCTTAGTGTTAAAATAATAACAAATAAGGGGGGGGGGACAAAAGATTTTGTTTACGTCTTTGACCAATCTAGACATTAAATATTTTAAATTCCCATAAATTTGTTTCTCTAAAAATACTTATTTGCTTTGCCTTTGCTCATTTAATGTAATGGAAAGGTGTGGTCAAACATGGAGGGAGCGCCAATTTTATAGTTTGTCCCCCGGGCGCAAAATATCCTATCGCTACTCCCCTGCTATTTGCTGAAGTTTCTATAATAGTTCAACTACCTTAATCCTGTCTCCAGGATCAAGTTCTTTAATCTATGAGCAATGAGCCGACTAGTAATAACGGGTTGTTGTCTTTTTTTTTATCGACAGAACACTGCTGACCACAGTGGTGATAATCAGATGCACAAGGGGGTGGGGGGGGGAGGGGGGGCAGTAACTAAAGGGACCAGTAATTATGGGAACCTGTAATTAAGGGGGCCAATAATTATGGGAACCTGTAATTAAGGGGGCCAGTAATTTTTTTCACTTTGTTTGTGACGAACTGACATAGTTATTATAATTATTATTTTGATTTTTTTGTTTCTTGAAGCTTTTTTTAAAAAAAGCGTTGATACCGAACCCATAAAGAGATCTTCCTATTAATCGATTGTGCAACAAAACGGAATTAATCGTGAAAGTTATTCTTTCTTAGCATTATTCGTTGTTAAAGTTTAAAAACAAAATAAATTTTTTTTTAAAATATATTTTTTATAAATAACTTCTACTTAGAAAGGTACAAGTAAAGACCTTGGACTGTGCACTACATGTCGTCTTTTAGTCCTATTTTGTAATGTTAAGATCGTAAAACTACAAGTTCCAAATCATTACTCGCCACCCTCGACCCCCGCCTCGATAATTTGCAATAGAAGGCATAGATATACCCGCTGGTGGCACGAATGTTTTATCCCTCGCCCTGTTGCCCATTAACGTAGATCAATACGGCTCTTTCGGAGGATTCAACCCAAACGTGAAAGAGTTGCTGGTGGCTCTTATAACTTGTTTGGGCTGTGTATTAGCGGTCAGATTATCGTAGCGGCGTTTCTCAAACGAGTGAAGAAATATAGCCAACCACAAATCTTTTCATTTTTTGACTTGATCCATACGACTATAATAATCCTTCTTTTAATTTTTTAAAAGCTGTATATGTTTTTATTTTTATAAAAATAGTTTGTGATTGCAGGCATTTTTAAATGGAGCTCGTCGATCCCAGTACCTCGCTATACAAGTTCCCAGTACCTCGCTGTACAAGTTCCCAGTACCTCGCTGTACAAGTTCCCAGTACCTCGCTATACAAGTTCCCAGTACCTCGCTGTACAAGTTCCCAGTACCTCGCTATACAAGTTCCCAGTACCTCGCTATACAAGTTCCCAGTACCTCGCTATACAAGTTCCCAGTACCTCGCTATACAAGTTCCCAGTACCTCGGTGTACAAGTTCCCAGTACCTCGCTGTACAAGTTCCCAGTACCTCGCTGTACAAGTTCCCAGTACCTCGCTGTACAAGTTCCCAGTACCTCGCTGCACAAGTTCCCAGTACCTCGCTATACAAGTTCCCAGTACCTCGCTATACAAGTTCCCAGTACCTCGCTATACAAGTTCCCAGTACCTCGCTATACAAGTTCCCAGTACCTCGCTGTACAAGTTCCCAGTACCTCGCTGTACAAGTTCCCAGTACATAGCTATACAAGTTCCCAGTACCTCGCTATACAAGTTCCCAGTGCCTCGCTATACAAGTTCCCAGTACCTCGCTATACAAGTTCCCATTTATATTACTATTATTACCGAGGCTATTTCCTAAGTCACGACTGCAACAGTCTCTCTCTCTCTCTCTCTCTCTCTCTCTCTCTCTCTCTCTCTCTCTCTCTCTCTCTCTCTCTCTCTCCTCTCTCTCTCTCTCTCTCTCAAACATAAGTAAAAAAATGACCCACTTCCCGTGATCCTATCGAGCTGAAATTTTGTATCAAAATTTCAGATCGATCAAATATACCGTAGTTTAATTAATGAATGTTTAGTTTATCTCTATGTATCTCAATGTAGTATGTGTAGTGTCTGCTATAGTTGACTTCCAATGTGTCACTGGAGTTTCACTCCAGCCCTCACGATGTCACAAGGGTCTGTCTCGCGGTGCGTGTTATATTGAACATAATCAATACTTTTATTTATGTCTCATATATAAGGGATTTATAGTCATAAACTTTGTTTTTACGGGTTGTTTTTTTTATTCACGGAAGAACAAATTTTACAGCATCAGTGTATAAACATTATCACGTTAGTATGGAAGAACTAACTTTGCCGTTGCACCGTCCCAATGTTATCATGTAACTGTTTTTAATTTTTTGTTTAAAATTAAATATTGTATTGGTTGGTTGGGGCGTTAGAGGGGTAAGGGGTTTGTTTGGTATTAGTCTGATTAGGTCAGGGGTCAGAGATCTTAACGACTGATTTGTTTGAGAACATTAGTGTATTTGCCGCGAAGTAGTCTTTTTTTACAAGTCTTTAAAGTACTAGGGGGGGGGGCGACTTAATGATCGAGTGCCCTTGTTTTCTGGGAATTAAATTTTGCTGCGCGCCATTGCTTTCTTTTGGACGTGGTCACGGAAGGGGGGGGGGAGGAGGCAATGTACCCCATACGGAGTTGCTCTTTAAATGTAGAGGTAACGTTTTCTTCCTTGATGCTCTTTCGCTCTCCTGTTTTCCCCATCGGAAATGGGGTTGGGAACCCCCCCCCACATCTTGTAGTGCAGTGATGGCGAACCTTTTTGGGGCCGCGTGCCCAAAATTGAACCAAAATCCACTTATTTTTGGCAAAGTGCCAACATTCCAGTTAAACGCGAAAATGAGGTCTTGGCTTAGCAAAACAACACACACATGTCTTAAGATTTAAAGAGAAAAAACATGAAGAGAATTTTCAATGATAAAAAAACAACACCGTTTACTAGGGCTGTGGAAATTAACGATTAATAAATCGATTAATAGTTAAATTTTTAATCGATTAAAATTAATTTGATCGATTGAAACTCGATTAAAATTTAAGTAAATATTTCTAATATTTTTTTCTTCCAATTTATTAATAATTTATATTTTTGATTACTTACATATTATTATTGTTATTTATTGAGACGTGCATACGTAAACAAAAAGTTTTTTTCTTCTTTATTTCTTACATAGCAGAACGAATTTGCTTGGTTACGTCACAAAATTTGGGTACCATGGAATTACCGCATCTTAACTGATTTCGAGAAATAATGAATCGTGACTAATCTATATATATTTATATGCGTTATAAAATATAATTAATCAAAATTAATCGATTATCCCCCCCCCGATTAATCGAACAGCATTTTTTTAAAAATCAGTACCAGCCCTACGTTTTTATTTTGCTGTTGCATACATACTAGTTCGTCAAATCTTGACTCTTACTCAACAAATGTAGCACTCAGGTTCAATGTTCCCTCTAAGGTTCGTTGGTCTACGTGCAAAGTCATAAAACTCCTGTGCAAAGTTGCTCAGCATCCATATTTTGTGCAATATTTTATCAAATTTGCTGCGCGGTAATTCCAAACTGCTGCGCGGCGTCTGTTAAATATCTGCGCACCCGCGTAGCTTAAAGGGAAAATTGCTCAGGTTATATGTGAGTTTGTTTCTTGAGTCACATTTAAATATTTTGATATAATTCAAAGCTGAAAAAGTTCTTCACACGCATAAAATCATCCAAAGTAAGAATAGCACCGCCAAGAGTTTTCATTATTCAAACTTATTTGGCAGAGAATCTCATTTTTTAAAGATTTCATTTTCATAACTATCAATTGTGCTGACCTATGTGTGATCTCTTAACACGTAGAGCTTTCTTGAAATTCCAATAGCTGTTTCCAGATTTTCAAGATCCAACCATTATAAGGAAGAAAGATCAATTTCTTCAAACTTAGATTTTTCTGGAGAAGTAAGTATATACATTGTTCTTTCCATCAGACGGAACTATAGAAATCTGTCGTTGAAATTCTCATTTGCAGCTTCTACAATGCTCGAAAATTCCTTGTAGATTTCTCCATGACTTGAAGGATTGTGTCCAAATTTTAGAATTTTCTAGATACATCTTTAGATTTGGAAAATATTTCAGCTGCCCACTTGCAGATCTCTTTCAAAAACATGCAGTTTCCTCGAAAATGTCTTTACGTCGCAAAACATCCTTTCTGCCATTTTTTTTTGGCCAAGCCGTGCAGTTGCTTGTTAAGTACAATGAAGGGTTATTATAAACTTTCATATGATCCTTTGCGGCTTTTTGGGCTTATTTTGGCTGAGCTGGTTTGAATAAGCTTGGTTTACCTAGTAAGCTTTCGTGTTTTGTTATATTATTAAATTGCATCTTTTTGCATTATATTTCTATATTCTGTTTAAGATATTCATAGGTTACCTCAAAATGCTTAGATCTGAAACCGTGCAGTCTGCAATAAATTTGAATTTGTTTAGCATACATTAGCTGCTCCAACTCTGGCGTATTCTTTGCCATGTAACAAGTAATATGACTGGCCTAAACAATTGAAAAGTCATAAATTGGGTCAACAATTATATATATAACTAGCGCACACCCGTCAAAAATGACGGAAGTTTTCAGCTGAAATCTATTTATTTTATAAAAAATGCACTTTTTTTTAGGGCGCCTCCGGCGCCGACCTTTTTCAAAAGCCCAACTAACTTGTCCTTGTTTGATAAATACGAAATATTAAACTTTCTGAAATGTACACAAAGTATTTTATAATAGGCGTCATATAATTTTTTTTTACAGCGCATCTTTAATTTGCACACCTTTTGGTGTAATGGTGCAGTAATTTGGTTTTCCCTGCTTTCTAAAATTAGTAGCGTCAGGACTGACTGACAGACACTACTGACCTGCGTGACAATTGCAAATTACATAGTTTTATTATAATTTCTATAGTGATGTATGAATATGAAATACTTAAATCTAGGCTTAGGCCCTATTACCAGTGGCATAATGCGATAAGTAAGTAAGTGAAATGTTCAAGGGCAGACTAAAAGTACTAAAACACTTATACTTATTTAAATTAAATAAATAGTATTTTTTTTATTGTCATTATTCATTTAGGAAGTAATATTTTAGTCGCGTGCCCAGCTGATGAGGGGCTCTACGTGCCGACTGTGGCACGCGTTCCATATGTTCGCCATCACCTCCTAAATTAACGTAGAACTAAAAAATAACTTTTGACATAAGTCCTCATTGAATACCTGAGTTTAAAAAAAAATAAATATATATATATGAATTTTCCCAACTAATGGGACCGTCCATAAATGACGCCACGCACCTAGGGGGTAGGGGGGTCACCCGCATTTGTGACGAGGGGGAGGGGGGAGTTTAAGAATTGTGACGTCACGTCAAAACACGCTACTCTAAATGAAAGTTCCACCTAAATATTCGATTTCTTACAATTTATTTTATGAAGTTTTGCATGGATTCACGCGTGTTACGATATTTAGAGTGCAACCTTACTCTAATTACATACTAAAATAACAATATAGTGTTTTGAAATATGCTCATTTTCAAATAGAAAATACCGCTATTAAAGGGGGGGGGGTTCCACAGCTTGGTGACGTCATATTGGGAAAAAAAGGGAGGGGGGTCTAAGTTTTTTGTGACGAGGCGGGGAGGGTTTTAAAAATCGGCCAAAATCGCGTGACGTCATTATGGACGGCCGCAATACCCAGAAAAAAAAATATAAATAGATTTCCACCATGATATTACAAGGCCTGTATTTGAATGAATGTAAATCATGTCCCTGTTACTTAACCCGCCCGTGGATCTGTCACTGTGTGTATTTAAAACCAGACAATGGAAAAATCTGATTAATGAAGTCGTCCTGACACTGTAGGGCTAATCTTTTAAACAGGGGTCTGAGAGGCCCCAATAGGCTTCCTATCTAAATCCACGGAGCTTTCAGAGAACGATCAAATGTCAATACGTCTCAACGGGCACGTGTTATTTTTTTTAAAGTTAATGTGGCCAAGCGCCGCAGACAATGGTCCTTCCAGGGCAACAAGAGAAAAAGTCAAATCTTTACCCAGCGTACTTTATCTCGCTCGTGGAAACTGGTTTGTCTGGTCTTAGAATCCCAGTCGAGTCCACACGGATTTTTTTAAAAAATATAATTATTTACAAGCTATAGATTTCTTCCATTCACCGCTGTGGCTTACCATTAGTGGCGCATACATGTATAGAACTAATGGACAATTGATCGATAGCGTATTAGACGTAACCATGTCGAAAACTCACGCAGTTTTGGGGTTTGAGGCTCAGATACGGATGTTTGTGATTGTACTGAATGGGCGTGGTCTGTGCTGCGCTTAGAGATTTATCACCATTCAAACAACGGGAGAACAGCGGGAGATAGAGAGAAGGGACGGCGGTGGGGTAGGATGTTTTGGAAGGCAATCAAATTATCAAATTACAGAAGGTCCTTTTATGCGTCCTACGCTTATCTGTGTCTAGTCTTGCATTTAGATGGGCATCCGAATCAAAAGTCGTGCAAGGAATCGGGGAGGGAGCTCCTGTAATTTTTTGTGCTTAAAAATTTAGAAATTAACTTATTTCGGGGATTTCAGAGAGATCCCAAAACTTTAAACTCTAGAATTTGAACCCCTTGATTCATTGATCTTTTTCATACGTGTCTCTTAATCTTTGTCTAGAACCACTCACAATGGCTCTGTGTGCATATTCCAAGTTGTTTCGTTCAGAGCCGTGTTGAGGGAAAATGTGTACCGGGGGTGAAAAATGAAAAGCGCACCCACCAAAATATAAAATATAGACAAAAGTTGCACCAAAAAATGACCAGGTGTTCGTTTTGAGAACTACACATTTTCTATCGTTTAATTCACCTCAAAGTTAAATGTCGAAAGGCGATTTCGGCGCAGCACCCACTGCATGATTTGATTTGTAGCGTCTGCTCGCTGTTAGGCTTGGGGCGAGTGCCCGCCTGAATCACATTTCAAGTGATGTATGATACGCCGACAGTTTTTTTTGGAGGGGGGGAGGGGGGATGGAGCACTGCCCAGTCACAAAAAACAATGGGGTCGTCTCTCTGCGTTATCGTATATACAAGACACCATACTTTGGCAATTAGAGTCTTTACTAAGGTCAGTTTAAAGTAAAGACTCTACATACGAATGTCATCTAATTACCGAAACTTCATGACACCTTTTACACAAATATTTATACGATTATAACTTTCTCATTACTTCTAAAATGTTAGAATCTTAAATGATTTCTATCTAAGTCTGATAAGATCTTAACATTTAGAAGTGATGAGAAATTTGTAAAGATTATCCGTTTCTCATTGCTTTTAAATGTTAGGATCTTATCAGATTTCAATAGACATTTATTTATATGTTCATGATTAAATTGACTCATTTTATTTCATGCCTATCTAAACAGTTCCACTCCTTTTAGTGTAGATTTTATTCTATTGAGTTATCCATCCATCCTAACCATTGTACTTGTCCATCCATCCTAACCATTGTACTTTTCCATCCATCCTAACCATCGTAGGCTACTTGCACGGATCTCTTACATTGACACCCTCAGTGACAATGCCATGTATCTAATTATTTTTTTCTCCTCCTGCAGGTCATTTAGAATGTTGACCACCTAATGAGCTACGAAAATAGGTCAAACTATGACGTCTCCCGTCCGCCCATTGGATCCTGAACTCCTGAGTTTTCTACAGGTCATCATTTAAAACGTTTATGCTAAATAAAAAGTGCATGATAAAAGGCAAAAATTGTTGATTAAACTAATATTTTATTGACATTATTGAGCTAAAAAAAATTAAACTGCTTGCAAAGCTATTTCTTAAATAGATTTCACACAGTATTAAAAAATTATATTTCCTTTGAAAAATCTCTCAAGATTTAAATGAGAAAGTATGTTAAAAAAACAAAAAAGTTACTCTCAAATTGGTGTGATCATAGTAGAGAAAAAGAGAGAGAGAGATAGGAACAACGAGGGCAAGAAATATAGCCTAAAACCCATGGGTTACAAAACAAAACAATAAACATTTTAGCAAAAATCCTTTATAAATGACAAACACGCAACCCAAATTAATAAAAACAAAACATAATTAACCCTGTGTAAAATTAGTATTTAAAATATAATATGCCAACAAGTCTTTTTGTTTTGGTGGAGTCAGGTCATGTGACAAAACTGTTGTAACATCAACATACATAATTTGCAATGTATGTCACGTCTGTCTGTCCGTGACAATACTAATTTTAGAAAGCAGCGCACCAAATTACTGCACCAAAAATAACTCGTTTTGAACGTTCCACATAAAATTGTGCAATATGAAAATAAATGAATAAAATAAATAAAAGTTCTGTATTACATTACTTTTATTTTCAAAATAAATAGCTTTCAGCTAAAAAAAAATCTATTTTGAAAATTCCGTCATTTTTGACGGGTAATACACTAGTTTCAATATATTACCATGAAGTTTTCATCTTTTCTATCCTGTCATATCACAGACTCTAGTAAATGGGGGTGATGAGCCGCAGCCTGAGAAGACAGACAGTGACAAGGAAAACGAGGCAGGTCAAAACAATGGAAACATTGACACTGTGGAGAGCCAACGGGGAAGTGTCAGATTTTCAGGAACTCTTGATGCATCTGGAAACGGCAAGGAAAATATTAAAACCAATGAGACGAGGGAACACCGAGATAAAGTTAAAGATAAGGATGGCGGGGTAAAGGAAGGAGATGATAAGAATGAGACCGGTGAGGGTGACACCCGTGACGGGCAGGAACAAGAGGGCGGCGTGAACTTGGCTGAGAGGGACGTTGCTAAAACAAAACATCTCAAGAAAAAGAAAAGAAAAGTTTTGAGAAAGGCCGCTCAGCGGCCAGTGTCTGCCCACCCCACAGTCACCAGGAGTGTACAGCCTGATGCTGACCACCAGACTGAAGGAAACGAGCCAGTAAAACAGGAAACCCTGAGTGACACTGGCCGGCGGAGGCTGGGGCGAAGGAAGCAGGTACCCCGCCCCCGATGTGCTGGACCGGAGCCAAAAGGAGACATTCTACAACAAAAATATCTGGTATTTATTTGTTCATGCCCTGACAAACAGACATTTTTTGCATTAAATAAATTTTTAATTTATGCTTTAAAAAAATATCCAAATTTTGAATTATGATCTCTTATGGCTGAGCAGAAATTTATTCTATTTTATTTTTTACGGGAACAAAGAATATAATAACTAGTATAAAGATAAAAATTACCAGAAAAAATTCAAAATAATACCATGACATCTTTTTTAGCAAATTAAGTAATTAAGTAAAAAGTTTTTTAAAAAATCAACTCCAATTTAAACATATTTTAAAATGGACCTAACAGTAAATATTAAGATACAATTATAAATAAGTATTTTAAAAATAGAAACACATTCATTACATAAATTTAAGAAGAGCAAAAGTCATAGGTAGGGTGCTAAATTTACTAGAACAATGAAGCAATAAATAATATCTGCAATAGTGTTTGACAACAAGCGTATATATAATTTAAATAATTAAAAAAAATATTGATATAAAAAATAATAAGGGCAAAAAATTTATGTTCTCATAAGTATACATAATCATTATCTACAACGTAGATACATAACTAAAATATGGATCACATGAGCATGCATAAGAATAAATATAATACATATATATGTATATTATTACATATTGCATGCAGGCGTTAGCTCTGTAGAGAAAGTTAGGCTGGCTTTATAAATTAAAAAACTTAATTGATCTTTTTATCTTGACTTCCTGTCCAGGAGCTCCGACAACTGATTGTCACACCGCTTGTCCACCCTGGCCAGTCCCAAAAACTGAGTCGCCAGCAGTTATTGCGTATGCAGGCAGCAAGCCAGGAATATGCTGTTGCTGACAGTCTTCCTCAAGCTGGCAACAGTGAAATAAACGGAGCAAGAAAACACGTCTACATTGATTGTATGTTAGTGTATTATATCTAATAGATATTTATTGTACATTAAAAAAACTTGATCCCTGTTATATTATTGAAGAATTATTGTATGCTAATCAGTGTAAAAAAATGGTTTAATATTATAACAAGAAATGAAAGAATTACAAATTTTCAATCTCAGTCTAATCAATCTTATTTATTCCAATTTATCCATTATAACTATCAGAACTGTAAACAATATGTCAACATTTGAATATTATTTTAACAACATTCACCTCGGGCTATTATTAAACAATATAATTTGCAATTGTCACCAAGTAGTGTCTGTCAGTCAGTCCTGACGCTACTAATTTTAGAAAGCAGGGAAAACCAAATTACTGCACCAATGCACCAAAAGGTGTGGAAATTAAAGATGCGCTGTAAAAAAATATTATTTGACGCCATTGTTTTTGCTCATATTTTAATTTTGGAAAAGGGAACATTGTAAAAAGAGAATTAGATGACGGTTAATTATAAAATAAAAAAATAAAAGGGGGCGCCGTAGGCGCCCTGCAACCCCTATTATAAAATACTTTGTGTACATTTCAGAAAGTTTAATATTTCGTATTTATCAAAGAAGGACAAGTTAGTTGGGCTTTTGAAAAAGATTGGCGCCGTAGTCGCCCTAAAAAAAACTGCATTTTTTATAAAATAAATAGATTTCAGCTGAAAACTTCCGTCATTTTTGACGGGTGTACGCTAGTTTATTTATAAAAATTAATCCAACTAAGTGATACAAGAAAAATGTTGAAACATCGCCATTAAAGGGCTGTCTTTTAAATTTCAAATAATCTCTAGAGCTCTTTTTTAAAACTGAACTGTTCTTGACCATAAATTGACTTATCCGTGCTGATAGAATCATGCCCACTGTGTATCATAAAATCATTTTCCTTCCTTTTCCCCAGTAAACCAAAACAACTCTGATGATGGTTATGGGACCATCAGGACAGTCCAGATCTTGACCCACGCCAAAAGTGAAAGCAGACCTCACACGGCAAGCCACAAGCAGCGCCCTCCATCAGGCCGCAGCAGAGCGCTGTCAGCCAGCCAGGCAGAGGACAGCACAAAATCTGTTGTTCAAGGGGAGAGGGGCCGAGTGCGGAACAGGAATGAGAGGAATTGTAAACTGGAGAGGGGTGACAGTGGCAGCGGAAGAACAAGCCAAGCCACTGAGCGTCACAGCTCGGAGGATAAAAATAGATCAGGAAGCCAGTCGCCCAGGCGGGTCGTTCAGCCATCGGACACACATCTCAAAAACACAAACAACCCATTGCTGAAGCAGTGGCTTAAGAAGAAGGAAAAAGAGCTCAGGCGGCGGAAGCGAGAAGAACGTAAGAAAGCCAGAGAGGAGAGAGAGAAGAAACAAGAACTGGAGCAAGAGAAGCAGGAGTCTCTGAAAGAATCGGACCAGAAAGTGAGGGACTGGATGGAGAAAAAAAGAAAAGAGGCCCTCCTCAGAGAAAAGGAGGCAAGGAAGATGATAAAAGAGGAGGAAAAAAAGATGTTGGAGAGGCAGCAAAGGCAGCAGTTGGCGCCAGCATCCCGACCTCTGACCCCAGCATCCCGACCTCTAACCCCGGCAGGGGATGAGACCACCAGGAGCGTGAGAACCGTGGATAATTTCATCATCCATAATGGAGAAAACATAACTCCAAGTCCACCACCGAGTAAGTTTGTGTACAAGCGCCCAGTCAGCGGGAGAGTCAAGCTGATTAAGTTCCAGCAGGTGCGTAAGGAGGACGCCAAGAGAGCAGAGCTAGAAAAAGAGAAATTCCAGAAAAAGCTGGCTGAAGAAAAAGCCAGGAAGATGAGGGTGTCTTATGACCAGTGGCTGCTCAAGAAGAGAGGAGATGATTATGCCAGGAGGCAAGAGGCTGCCAGGCAGAGAGCCATGGCCAAGTCTGACCCGGAGCTTGAGAGAATCGTTCCTCAGCTGGCACGGAATAGGATTGAGAATATTCAGAGAGGAAAGAAGAAAATCACCATGGGAGTGAGCGAAATTGAGGAAGGCATCAATAAATCGTTTGGCGGGGGAGACTTTGACCAACAAGTCGAAAATAGTCAAGTTCAAGGCCGCTACCAGTTAGGGGTGCTGGGCTCCAAATCCAATCTTAGTGCACGTCCGTCTAGTGCTAAGATTCAAATAACTGCTCCTCCAATGTCTAAATCCCCGAGGAGGCCTGCGTCTGCTCACCCAGCCATTGACACTAGGATACAGAATGGTGATTCCTCAGTTTCAAACCCATTCAAGCTACCTTTCCCACCAGAGCAAGGGGCACCAAAGCATGTCTTGGATAAACAAAGCAAACTTTTTGCCCCGAAAGTGACGCTGACCACGCCCAGCGGTCAGCAGGTGTCAAACATAGAGAGTCAGTCAGACCAGCAGCCACTGATACCACAGTTTGGTGTGGAAAAGGACAATAGAGAACTTCCACCTGATGTGGAAACTGCTGTCGCCCCGCCAACTTCAGACCATCCCGACAAGAAGTCCACAGCTGCAGACGACAATAAGAAAAATTCTGAGCTGACATTTTTGTCCTACTTTGTAACACCTCATGATGTCGACCAAGAGAAAGATGGCCATGGGGCCATTAAATTTCCCAGAGAGCACTTCGTTGAGGAAGTAGCCGAAGAACTGCCGGAGGAATCTGGAGACTATGACAGCAGCTCTAAGAGCAGCTCCATTTCTGACAGCCCTAGGAGCAATAGTGACACATCAGAGCAAAACACCATGCAAAGAAAGATTGACAATGTCAGAGATGCTTTGCAAGATGCTGCAGTTAATCCTAATGACTTATATGAGAACCTGAGCTTGGATCTGGGGAATTCAGAGGATGAAGAAGAGCCGCATGAGTCACAAGTCTACGATGCCACGCCCGAAAAGTCTGATGAGACGGTAGAAGACAGGGCTGGCTCGGAGCTGTCAGAGTCAAAGAATTTCGGAAAGCACGTGTCATTTCAAGAGAACCCTGTTGTGTTTGAGCCACCAGACTTAGAGGATGACCCCGCTGTTGACCCCGCTGATGACCCCGCTGTTGGACCAGATGGTGTTGTGGATGAAGGGAGCAGATTGTTTGATGCCCAGTCCCCATATGATGACGATGGTGATGATGACTTCTGATAGCCAAGAAGCTATTGATGTATTTGATATCAGTCATTCATGTTAACATCGTTTTAGATATGCAAGGTGATAAAATAATTGTATTGATGCACCCACTCTTCCTCAATGCCAACTACATTCATTGCATTGATTGGAAGTCAAAATTATTTCCCGCATAACCATAAAATTGTATGTGTACCCTCTTGAGTTTTATTTCTCTAAATGAAAAATTAAGTTTAATGTTTAGCACACCTGATTATAATCAGCATCTGATGTCAAACATAGCGCTTCAAATAATCAGGTCGACCTGGTTTGTCCGCAGCTTGAAACTTAATGAGGAAAAAACAGTGTTTAAAAAACGGCACATAAGTTACAGGAATGCTCCCTTGACTTTAAAACTGCCGCAGACCCACAATTAATTGCTTATGGCTTTATATTAATGTCTAAATTTCTTTCTATTTTGGGGATTTCAGTTTATTTGAACTTGCAATAATACATTTTATTGCGGAGTTGAAATAATGTATGTTATTGTTTTTAAAAAAATTAATAAAAATAATTTCCTTGTTTATTCTCTGTTATTGTGCAATACTTATGATCCCTTTCTTTACATCAATATTTATGTTTGTTAAAATAATTATTTTATAACGGTGATTTAAACATGATGGGCTTATCAATTGTAGCAAGAGACCTTTCCTAAACATTAGTTTTAAGTCTTGTTAAAAAAATGTGTTGTTTTGCCTTATGCTTAAAAAAAAAGTAAGTCCCATGACCGATGGTCGTAGGGGATCCCTAATGTTTTCATTAGAGCTTACTCGGGGCTTGTTTATACCTGGTGGGTCCCCAATTCCCTTCCAGGGGTCAGCGGAGGACTTTCTTAGCGTATCATTGATATTGTGGCTTTGCGTGGGCTCTATCCCACGCCCCTCAGCTTTGTGAGGTGAGCGCACTACTGACTTCGATATCCAGCCGCTAGCTAGCCTTATGCTTACAAATATTAAATGAACAGTTTTTAATTTTAAAAAAATAATAATAATAACTTCAATAGTAATCTGTTAAAGAAATATTTTCCTTTCATTAATTATGAATTCTAATGGGTTGAACAACATTGTTTTCTAATTTTATAAACAGCCAAACAGTGCATGGGAACTGAATGATACAAATCGCATAGATGCATCTTAAATCGAATATAAATTATTGAATTGCATTCAGAGGCGTAACAACAATTTGGCATCAGGGCAGTTGCCAAGGGCGTTGAGGGCTAATCCTTCAATAATCAATTTTTCTGTTATAATTTAGTATTTTCCCTACTCATCATGGGCGCCAAAAATGAATTAGCCAAGGGTGCGGAAAACCCAAGTTACGCTTCTGATTGCATTACAGTTCTTATTTTATTTTGTTCTTGATTCAGACTATTTATGGAAGGAATAAATTTGGTATTCAGTATTCAAGGTGAGGATCTATGTTTTGATAACTTTTCAATTTTGTGCCAAAAATATTTTTAGTGGCCCATTATTTAATCCCCCCCCCCACACCACACACACAAAACTATTAAATAACTGCCTTTAAATTAAATTTTAAAAAAATAAATTATTATCATTTTTTTTATATAAGTGAAATTTTATGTGAATTTCATCTTTTAATGTTCATCTTATTATATTGATAGATTATATAGTAGAGTTGTTTAAATAAATACATATTTATCAATGATATACTTACAACAAATGTATGCACTTCTTCTTCATAGAATTTATAGGAACTACTTATTTTAAAGAATTTATTGATCTACAATTCATCTAGCAATTCATATTGTATTTAAATATATACATACATTTACATACATTGTCATACGTCCATACATGTTGTCATAGATGACAGATATGTTATTTTTTTCATCACATATTTTAGCTGGTGGTTGTTTTTCTCATGAAAGCTTTTATTTTATCAATTTTACCCCACTTAAGTTAGTTGGAAATGTGTTTTTATCATGTCATATTCAACAGTATTATAACTGTATAATATTTAAGTAAGTAATGTAAATGCCAGTGACTGATCTCATCAACAGTTGAATAGTACATCGACTTGACTTAATAAAAAATAATAATTCCAAGCTTTTGAAAAATGCTGTTGTCAGCTTCCATCCTCATGAATAGCATTAAATAGATTTATTACTCTCTAACTGTCATGTTTTCAGTTATTTTTTCCAGCTTTTAATTGTTATATATTTTACATAAGTAGAAAAAAAAATAATGACAATAAAGTATCAATCAATTAACTGTAACTACCTCACTGAAAACTATCTACATTCATCATGAAAAAGGGGACACAACCAGTTATCAAAAGTGTGAGTTTTCTCCCCCAACTGAAATTTCTGTGAATCCAAATTTAATCCAAGATTCGTTGGTCCGTGTGCAAAATATACCAACTCTTGTACAAATATTAAGCACAGATTTCATTTATTGTGCACAGTTATACAACTGACAAACACAGATATTATATTATCCTTTTTAAATTTGTTTATTTGCTGCGCGGAGATTCAAAACTGCTGCACGTCGCAGCTTGGTGATAGCCCCTCTCTTATGATCATTCATTGAGACTTAAATGTTGCTCGTTTATTTCTTAAATAAAATCAACATCCTGATTGCACCAAACCCCTATCTCCAAACATTGTTATTTTCTTATTCTACAAAATCCTATTTCCGTCTTTCCCCTTCCTTTAAGCTGCGCTCAGTCCTTGATGTTGACTGCATAGTTGCTTAATTTATTCAGTCTGGTCGCTTCCTACAAGCATGTAAACTTGAGAACTGTTTGAACTGTTTGCAGTTATTGAATAACTGGTATCGGGAGCGTAGCTACTTGTTGGTGCCGTCTTCCGTAAAGAGGTCACATATCTTTTATTTTAGTTTTTGCCTAATTTCCTCATCACATGTGCAACAAGAGCTAATTCATTTAACTAAAACAATTCTCTGTGTCTATGTAACAAATCGGTGTATTTGGGGTATTATAATGGGCCGTCCATAAATGACGTCACGCGATTTTGGCCGATTTTTCACTCCCCCTCCCCCTTCGTCACAAAAACTTAGACCCCGCCTCCAACATGACGTCACAAAGCTTTGCACCCCCCTCCCCATAAAAGCTGTATTTTCTATTTGAAAAAGAGCATGTTTCAAATCAATTTTTTGTCTTTTAATCATTTAAGTATGTATTTAGTGTAAGGTTGTATCTACTATTAATATCGTAACCCGCGTGAAGCCATGTAAAACGTCATAAAATAAATTGTAAGAAATCAAATATTTAGGTGGAATTTTTATTTATTGTTGCGATTCTTTATGTGACATCACATTTCTTAAACACCCCCTCCCTCTCCGCCCTCGTCACACATCGTCACAAATGTGTGGACCCTCCCCCCCCCTAGGTGGCTGAAGTCATTTATGGACGGCCCCTAATACAAATTTCAGCCACTTGGTTTAATAAACATCCAAAAAAAGTATTTTTTCAACATAGCCAACTGGAAGAAGTCATGGAAAGCAACACGGGGTATTCCAATGTTATTATTTTTTTTAATATAAAAAAATAAAGGAAATGACGATGAATGGGGCAATTGCAGGTAATAAACTTATTAAACCACGGTTCCTTAACATAGGAAACCGAGTTTTACCCCCGCCCCAACCAGAGCCATCTTTACACCATTTCGGGCCCTCGGGCAAAGACATAGTGTTGGGCCCCTCCCCCGCAGGAATAAGAAAAATATACATAATATATATAAATAAACATATGCTCATGGGGCCCCTGTGCTCGTGGGCCCCCGGGCAAATGCCCAACAGGCCTATGCGTTAAGACGACCCTGCCCCAACATGTATGCTAGTGAATAGGAGGATGAACATCAATAGGCGCGGAACAGTTATAACTTAGCGCTATGTAAATATTAAATTGTTCAAATTAACATAATTTATCTTCAAAGAATATGATTTTTTCCCGCCACATGTGGATGTGAATACCATTACCTCATGACGTGTTTATTTCAAATTATACTAACTTATGTTCTTACATCTATTCACTGACTCCTACACTACATATATGTCTCTTATCTTATATATTACAGTATTTTACAGACGTTCCATATATGGAACTTATACTTGAACTATCCCTTAACCCATCGTTGGGACACCATCTCACACGATCTCACGCCATTTGTCCCGCTCCTGTGCTGCCTTGTGAGAGTGGCTGAATGACAGGCCGGTCCACTCCATATATACAGAAGAGTATTTCTGCATATGCTTATCCATGGTTTTCACATAGTCTTGCATTTTTATTAGAGTTTAAAATGTTGATAATGATAGTGTGTTGGTTTTCCTTGTTTGTTCAGGCAACCAATGCCACGTCCGAATTCTAGAAAACTCATTTTTTGTTGTTGAAAATTTGATTAAACGTGGACCGTGGAGTAGCTAGAGTTTTGACTCCTTTAGTGGATCTTGGCGTTTCTTATACATAACCTTTAAATTTATTAAAAGTAAATGAAATGGATAGAAAGGGCCATTTAAAAGTAGCCAAATATTAGAATAACACCGCCTTATAGGATAAAATAGCAGATTGGTACAATTTTAGTCTTCACCCAATCGTAAAATGTGCACATAAACAAGAACCTGTATTGTTGACATGGCTGACTTGTCGTGGCAAAAGCAGTCCCAGGTGAATAAGAATCTTTAGAGTTATATAACTTATACAATATTCTTTAGCCCGTTTAAAATATAATATTACATAGCTGATATTCTAGGCGTTTACCGGGTGTAACTTAAATTATATTTTTAACTATACTTTCATAATACTTTCATATTATTATTCAATTAAATTGAAATTGATTTATTGAATGACTTGTAAGACTTGTTTTGTAAATAAGAGTGTAGTGAGTAGAGTGTAATAGTTTAATTTAGACCAATTAGTTAGTCAAAATAATAGGACCTAGTAACTAGATAAGACCCGCCCGTGGCGTAGCATACGCTGCAGACTTGCTCATAGTCAGAGATAGTGCAAAGTCGGCAAAGAAAGGGGGGAAAGAACGGATACAAACTATACTAACTACACTATAGCACGAAGAAATCAGAACAACGCGAGTGAACTGAACGGCGGGGACGGGGGAGGGGAACCACCGACGCATTGTTGTTATCGAGACGTGCGCACTGCGGTTAGCTACCTGCCCCGACCAAAAACTGTGATTGGCCGACCTTAGACCTTAGCCTTAGCCAATTTTGAGTAATTTAATAGGCCTAAATAAATAAGTGCTTTAATTAATATTGTAATTGTAAGCCTAATGAATATTTAGTATTAGTATAAAATATATATTATATAGTTATAGTATTATCAGTATAGTTAATAGTTTATATTTGTATAGTAGGCATAGGGCAGGCCTGATGCCTAATGATATCTTATTATCCAGGCATAGAAGTAGAAATTAAGGCCTACATCATAATTTTAACTTAAATTGAAGTTGAAGGTAAACTATTTAATTTAGGATTACCTTACGGACCGGCATTTATTTTAACACCTTGTCCTTGATTGATTGATATTAACTATTCTTCCTATCAATCATGGTCCATTAAAAAAAAATTTGTGGAATTTTAAGATAGAACAAAGAAGTAGGTAAGTAAGGGCCAGCTAAATAAGGGTTCAGGTTGTTCACATACTCATGATGTCTGCCATCACCTGTTCTTGAATAGAAGCTGATACAAGACTTGACATAATACTTAGGCCTATAGACTATTATAATAGTACTATAGATAGGCTAGATATAATTTAAATATATGTTTCTGTTATAAGAAAAATACTGGGGCTGCTGGATCAGCTGTGCTGGATATGGATCTGGAAGACATGGAAATAATGGAAGATGGGCAAAGTGATGTTTCAGACTATGAAAACAGTTTTACAGGTAATTTCCGTGATTCTTCTGGTTAATCAGCTAATCTTTACAGGCGTACTAATACCACATACGAAGATCTGAGTTTGTAATAAGAAAAATTTTTATGATCTTAAAAATGTTTTTTTGATGCCAAATTTCTTTTAGAAGTATAGAATATTTGGAACACTTTTTAAAAAAACAACTGTGATACATACAACCTGAATAATTGGAATAGTCTTATTTCAAGAAATCCATTCTATTTTATAAAACATAATCTCTCCCTTCTCTATAGTTTTAAAAAGGTATAAATTATTCCAATTAAGTTGTTTTAAAAATAAAATGTATTTCATTTTTTTTTGTTGCATAAATTAATTTTTATATTTTGAGCTTATGGAGTTATTAAAATAAAATTCCTAATTTAAAAATCCATCACTCTGTTCCAGTGACCCTTAAACTTCAAAAACACAATAATTTTCTAGAACTGCAAAAATATAGACAAAACAATTATTTATTTAAATTAGTTCTAGTATGTTTGGTTTAAGCAAGTGAATTGATTTTTGTGTGTATGCAATAACAATGTAACAAATTTTTGATGATTTTTATCTGTAAATGAAAATACTCCCATCCCCCACCTAAAAAATTAAAGATTTGTGTGTGTTTGTAGAAGAATATAAAAATTAAGTTTCATATCTGCCCCCCTAAAAACACAACTTGTTTAAATCTCAAAATCAGAAGAAAGCTCAATGCATGTTAAATTCATATGTCTGCAGATAGCCGACCACAGAGAGGTAAAATACCAGACCCTGGCAAGAAAACGTTGGTCGATGACATCAGGCAAAGAGTCAGCGACAATATGACACAGATGGTGAGTTTAGTTACTGTGACACTAGGTTATTTGGTTAAAATCCATCCAGTGTAAAGGAAGAATGACTGAGGTATGAAGCACTGGAGTCAGAATGAACAGTCGGGGACTTGACTTGTGATGTCAGTTCCCATCTAATTGTAAGCATCATCAATAAAATGGATTGCTTCATCGCAGGTGTGGCAGGCAGGCACCCAGGGTGCCAAGAGAGCCTGGTCCCTCTACGGAAACATTGACGTCCTGCGTCCTTACTTTGATGTAGAGCCAAGGGTGGTTCAGATGAGGTAAGCTGTTTTCACTTGCTTGTGGCTGAGATGCTTTGCAAACTCATTTTAAATGATTTAGTCACGGTAGGGTGTTCATAAAAAAAAATCAACCTAACAGTTGTCGGCCTTAATGACAGGATTACTGCACTGATTTCAGGCTTCTCTTCTCCTTGATACCAGTCAAACCTTCAGACCAGCGGCAGCAAGTGCCCAAAGAATTGTATGGGCCTACAATGGTGGTCCTCACGCTGGTTGCAATTTTGCTTTACCAGATGAAAACAGCTGAACATAAAGTAGTATGTATGAAGTAGTTATAACCATATTTTTTTTACAGTTAGAGTAGATCATCTTATCATTGATTCAGAATTTTAAAAAAATCACAAACAATGCATTGAACACATATTTTTTTTCAATTTTTTTTTAATAGTATAAGAAAAAAAAGATTCATCAGTCACCATGTTTTTAAAAATAATTTTTATATGTTAAATAATAATAATAAATTATTAATTTAAATAGCACTGTACCCCAGTAGGGAACTGGGCTCACAGCGCTTTGCATAAAAATAATAACATACATATAATTATTCAATAAACATTTATATCCTAACAACCACATAAATGACAGTACGGTACACATAAGTTACATTTATCATTAGAAACTATAAGTATTTATTTATTTATATATTTGAGGTGTCACCCAAAACAATGTCAATATTTTGTAAATCCTGAAAGTAACTTTCACACAGTTTCTCACTAATACGATTACGTTTTAAAATACTCATGCATTCGTGTGACAAAGCTAAGGTATTCTTAAATTAGAAATTAATAGCTATTATTCAATTATTTAGATCTCTTTAAATCATCATTTAATTATCTAGATCTTTTAAAGTACATCAATATTCAATTGTTGGAAAGAAAAATTATTTCTTTATAAAAATTATTTGTTAACTTATATAATTGTTTATTTTGTATGCAGGAAGAAGGAACATTAATGGGGGTCAGCCATTGGGGTCTGCTTCATGTATTGGCTGGGAGCCTCCTGTCTGGTCTGGTTTGTGTCTTATGTCTGTAATGTTCGCATCACACTTTTGCAGATACTTTCTATGATGGTGAGTAGCGGTTGGATTATTGATGAACAATGAAATAAACAAATTCAACTGTTTCTTCATGGTTGTTTTCCTTTGGCTTAGGATTTTAAACTTTGTTGAATACTTAGAGCTAATTTTAAAATTATTTTCAAAACAATTTCTGCACTGTGTAAATTTTTGTTTTTAAATGTGTCTTATTTTAGAATGACTTAAAGATAAATTTTGTCAGTACTACTATTAAATGGCCTGTACTATAATACTATTTTAATTTAATGCCATTAATAATATACATATGGAACAATTTACGCATTACACTTTGTGTAGATTCAATTTTCCATAAAATATTTACATTTTGATCAGATTACAATTCATACCTCATTTCCCCAGGGCTATTCACTCTTTGGTCACTGCATCGTTCTTTTTTTGGGGACAGTTATTCACACAGGGCATGACCACATGTTTTTTTTACTTTCTGTGGGCGGTCGTTGGTGGACTTTCTACACTAAAAATGGTAAGAGCTCGTCTGTTTGATTTGTAATGCGTACATTTTTTTTTCTGGAGTGAGAGTAAATTTTAATTAAATCATTAGATCAGTAACAAATAAAGCTCCACAGTTTACACCAGACCACTAGGAAGGTGTAGGAACAAATTGATTTATAAATATTATGCTTATTTTTTTATATGAGTCGTCTCGCTCTTAGTTTAAGTTTTCAGTGAAAAGTGTTATTTCTTAATTCTAACTTGATAAATAAATTTAAAAAAGTCTCTTACTTTAAGCGTTTTATTTCAAATGTATTGCATCTAGATAGACTAAATAATCAAAAGACATAAAACATATCCAGTTTTTTGAAATCATAAATTAAAATTAAGCTTAATGTGATCCATTGCAAAATAATGCTTTGCATGTCGATTTGAAGAACTTTCCATACAAAGGGAATGGGTATTTTTAAAAAATGAACAAGTCAATTTCTTATCTGTCTTTCAACTAGTGCAACTAAATGTTTACTTGCATGTAATGTCCGTCAGGCTGGGATAATTATGTCAAGAACAAGAGGTCCCACGGAGCGTCTGATTGTCATAGGAACCATTGCTGCTCTACATCTGCTCTTTTTATTGTACTTACATTTTGCTTATCACACAATTGTAGAAGGTATGTTGAAAATCTTAATTTTTTTTTAAACAGCAGTCATGCCACGTTGTCACTATAACCTTGAAATCAAAATACTGGCTCCTTCCCTGAAGTCTTGGAAAAAGATAGGGGGTGGGGGTGGTGTCAATAGATTAATTTTTATTAAATTTGACGGACAGAAAAAGTTCCACCTTTTAACTTTAAACTATTTAACTTTTAGCTTTGTTGGCTTATAAGTTCAGCTTTTATGGCTTTGGTTAGTTTTCATACCATTATTTGTAGTTGGGGGTATAGGAAATAGAAATATCTCATATGTCCCGTCAAGGAAAGAGGGCCTCATGTCACATAAGCCAACTTCATTATGACCTAATGCATTGAGCTGATCAGCATACATTTTTCAAGTCTTTTAAATTTATACACAATCTTTGAGGAACCAGCTGATAACAGATATCCTTACAAACATCATTTATATTTATACAAGAATTATGTGAACTTACCGTCTACTAAAGTTAATGTGCCACAATGGTTCACACGTTTATTCATTACATTATTATCCAAATTTCTGTAAAACTAAAGAAAATTTTATAAACCACAAATGTATTTTTAAAGAATCTCATTTAGTGCTGATTCCTGGAATTTTATCTGGTTTTATTTATACTTTATTTATGAGCTGCTGTACACCAACTTTTTATCAAGATAATTGTGACGTTTGACGTCATGCTAACTATGCTCTGCTTTCTACCCAGAAATCTCAGACGCCTTAAACCAGAACCTGGTCCAAGTTCCCGTGGCTGTGCAAGAAGAACCACAGGCACCGGCTGTTACGGGGAACATTGAAGCCAATCAAGAAGGTCGGTAACCACAAAACTTGACCGCTTTGTAAATTTGAATGTGAAATTCATTATTTATGTACACCACAGCTGAAGTCCTACTTACCTGGTGTTTATAAACTGGCTTGGAATGGGGTCATAAGGACAGTGTTACCTAATACTCCCATGTTTAAATGGAGGATAAAAAATCGTTTTCTTAAGTTTCATTTTTATAGTCGACATCAATAAATAATTAACTGCATCAATGCTTGTTGCTATGAATTGAAGTACAATAATGGGGGGGTGAGACTGCAACCAGGCTTTTAAATTAGTAAATGTATAACATGTAAACAGGGTATTAGTTAGCCTGATAGGACGTAACATAACAGCGAACGTTTCGGCAAAGAGCCTTTCTCAACAAACAAATAGTACACAAATAAAACTAATATAATGAAAGATTTAAAAAAAAACTTAGCTGCGGTGAAATCCAATTAGTCCAGTAGAGATAAAGTAATGAGAGAATAGTAAAAGCTTATATAGGAAAGGAGTGGGTGGGTGTGGCCAATTAATCAGGTTGTCATTGAAATACACAGACCTGGGGGTTAAATAGGTTGATGGGTGTGACTACACAGACCTGGGGGTTAAATAGGTTGATGGATGTGACTACACAGACCTGGGGGGTTAAATAGGTTGATGGGTGTGACTACACAGACCTGGGGGGTTAAATAGGTTGATGGATGTGACTACACAGACCTGGGGGGTTAAATAGGTTGATGGATGTGACTACACAGACCTGGGGGTTAAATAGGTTGATGGATGTGACTACACAGACCTGGGGGTTAAATAGGTCTGATGGGATGTGTGACTACACAGACCTGGGGGTTAAATAGGTTGATGGGTGTGTCTACACAGACCTGGGGTTAAATAGGTTGATGGATATGACTACACAGACCTGCATTAAGAGTAACACATTGGGCATAAAATACACTGAATTTTAAATGAAAACTACCCGTTAAAATGGATCAAGCTGAGCATGAAAATTTACAGTGCTGCATTGAATAGGCACATGAACCATAGCATCACACTGGGCATGGATACACAGACCTGTGTTGAAAAAACTTTGCATGATCTACGTAGAAAAGTCCCATTCAGTGAACCTATTTCTATTCACAGAACCACACGCATGTTATTCAGTGTGTTTAGAATTAGGCTAAAGATTAAAAATATAATGGATTAGGTGATCACGATGGAGCTTTTGAAATTACTGGGTTTTTTTTTAAAAAGTTTATTTATATGGACATCTTTTGGGACATTGAGGAAGTGCTTGTGGAATTATTTATTTTCTCTGAGTTCAAGAAAATGATGTCAAAAATATAACACGAATCCAAATGTTATTGTTATTATTTTTGAAATAAAAACAGAAAGTTGGTTTGGGTGTATATGGTGATTTTTTTTTCATTTCATTCCATATTATTCCTAACACTAGGGTCTCATAAAAATATTGAGTAGGTGGAAACTAGTCCTACCCCTCAATCACCTCTGGGATCTTTTTTTATTAGAATAGAGAGTGTAAGGGAGGCTTGGAGCCCTTTAGCTAATTACCATTATACCCACAACCCATGGTGGCAGGAAATATGTTAATTCTGGCAATTTAGATTCCGTGTCATTTACATAATTTTTGAAGTACTTTTGGTTCAAAGATCAAGATTGATTTATTTTTACAACAAAATTATTTCAAATTTAAAGTAATTAGTTTTGTATTGTCCAGTTTTAAATATTATAGAATACAAATTTTGCCCGATTGGTGACCCTGTAATTTGTTCTGTAAAAGTATTTTTTTCTTCCCTCCAGCAAATTTTTAATTAAGATGATGATAAAGCAACTTGAAACATTTGTACTGTGTAATAGCTTTGTTGGCTACACACTTTTGTGGTTTTTACCACATTTACTAACTCATGAGTATATAGGAAGACATCCGTCTTCAGAAGAAGAAAAAAAATTACAAACGATGAATTTCGTGTGTTTGTGTTGAGGGGGGGGGGAATAAACAAAAGTATAAAAATATTTAAATGTTTAAAATTAAGTCTTGGCAACAATGTAGCATCTGAGAGGACATCAAGAGAAATATAATTGCTTCAAGAGTGGTGATTCATGAAGAAGTTTAAAATCCCCTTAACCCTCAAATTTCTGCCTTATCTCCCTTTCTAAATCATTCCTTAAATGTGTTTAGAATCACTTGATAAACAGTGTACCTCATGTCATTCACCAGAGACATCAGTTATTTTGAGACCAGGGTCCTATTGCCTATTTGATGCACCTGTCATGATTGTCCTTAGTAGCTGTGATTTTATTATGAATGTGGCTTGCCATGTGATGGTTGTAGCTGTGATGTTATGATGAATGTGGCCTGCCATGTGATGGTTGTTGCTGTGATGTTATGATGAATGTGGCCTGCCATGTGATGGTTGTTGCTGTGATGTTATGATGAATGTGGCCTGCCATGTGATGGTTGTTGCTGTGATGTTATGATGAATGTGGCCTGCCATGTGATGGTTGTTGCTGTGATGTTATGATGAATGTGGCCTGCCATGTGTTGTTTGTTGCTGTGATGTTATGATGAATGTGGCCTGCCATGTGATGGTTGTTGCTGTGATGTTATGATGAATGTGGCCTGCCATGTGATTGTTGTTGCTGTGATGTTATGATAAATGTGGCCTGCCATGTGATGGTTGTTGCTGTGATGTTATGATGAATGTGGCTTGCCATGTGATGGTTGTAGCTGTGATGTTATGATGAATGTGGCCTGCCATGTGATGGTTGTTGCTGTGATGTTTATGATGAATGTGGCCTGCCATGTGATGGTTGTTGCTGTGATGTTATGATGAATGTGGCCTGCCATGTGATGGTTGTTGCTGTGATGTTATGATGAATGTGGCCTGCCATGTGATTGTTGTTGCTGTGATGTTATGATGAATGTGGCCTGCCATGTGTTGTTTGTTGCTGTGATGTTATGATGAATGTGGCCTGCCATGTGATGGTTGTTGCTGTGATGTTATGATGAATGTGGCCTGCCATGTGATTGTTGTTGCTGTGATGTTATGATGAATGTGGCCTGCCATGTGATGGTTGTTGCTGTGATGTTATGATGAATGTGGCCTGCCATGTGATGGTTGTTGCTGTGATGTTATGATGAATGTGGCCTGCCATGTGATGGTTGTTGCTGTGATGTTATGATGAATGTGGCCTGCCATGTGATTGTTGTTGCTGTGATGTTATGATGAATGTGGCCTGCCATGTGATGGTTGTTGCTGTGATGTTATGATGAATGTGGCCTGCCATGTGATGGTTGTTGCTGTGATGTTATGATGAATGTGGCCTGCCATGTGATGGTTGTTGCTGTGATGTTATGATGAATGTGGCCTGCCATGTGATGGTTGTTGCTGTGATGTTATGATGAATGTGGCCTGCCATGTGATTGTTGTTGCTGTGATGTTATGATGAATGTGGCCTGCCATGTGATTGTTGTTGCTGTGATGTTATGATGAATGTGGCCTGCCATGTGATGGTTGTTGCTGTGATGTTATGATGAATGTGGCCTGCCATGTGATTGTTGTTGCTGTGATGTTATGATGAATGTGGCCTGCCATGTGATGGTTGTTGCTGTGATGTTATGATGAATGTGGCCTGCCATGTGTTGTTTGTTGCTGTGATGTTATGATGAATGTGGCCTGCCATGTGATTGTTGTTGCTGTGATGTTATGATGAATGTGGCCTGCCATGTGATTGTTGTTGCTGTGATGTTATGATGAATGTGGCCTGCCATGTGATTGTTGTTGCTGTGATGTTATGATGAATGTGGCCTGCCATGTGATTGTTGTTGCTGTGATGTTATGATGAATGTGGCCTGCCATGTGATGGTTGTTGCTGTGATGTTATGATGAATGTGGCCTGCCATGTGATTGTTGTTGCTGTGATGTTATGATGAATGTGGCCTGCCATGTGTTGTTTGTTGCTGTGATGTTATGATGAATGTGGCCTGCCATGTGATTGTTGTTGCTGTGATGTTATGATGAATGTGGCCTGCCATGTGATTGTTGTTGCTGTGATGTTATGATGAATGTGGCCTGCCATGTGATTGTTGTTGCTGTGATGTTATGATGAATGTGGCCTGCCATGTGATGGTTGTTGCTGTGATGTTATGATGAATGTGGCCTGCCATGTGATGGTTGTTGCTGTGATGTTATGATGAATGTGGCCTGCCATGTGATTGTTGTTGCTGTGATGTTATGATGAATGTGGCCTGCCATGTGATTGTTGTTGCTGTGATGTTATGATGAATGTGGCCTGCCATGTGATTGTTGTTGCTGTGATGTTATGATGAATGTGGCCTGCCATGTGATTGTTGTTGCTGTGATGTTATGATGAATGTGGCCTGCCATGTGATGGTTGTTGCTGTGATGTTATGATGAATGTGGCCTGCCATGTGATTGTTGTTGCTGTGATGTTATGATGAATGTGGCCTGCCATGTGATGGTTTGTTGCTGTGATGTTATGATGAATGTGGCCTGCCATGTGATTGTTGTTGCTGTGATGTTATGATGAATGTGGCCTGCCATGTGTTGTTTGTTGCTGTGATGTTATGATGAATGTGGCCTGCCATGTGATGGTTGTTGCTGTGATGTTATGATGAATGTGGCCTGCCATGTGATGGTTGTTGCTGTGATGTTATGATGAATGTGGCCTGCCATGTGATTGTTGTTGCTGTGATGTTATGATGAATGTGGCCTGCCATGTGATGGTTGTTGCTGTGATGTTATGATGAATGTGGCCTGCCATGTGATGGTTGTTGCTGTGATGTTATGATGAATGTGGCCTGCCATGTGATGGTTGTTGCTGTGATGTTATGATGAATGTGGCCTGCCATGTGATGGTTGTTGCTGTGATGTTATGATGAATGTGGCCTGCCATGTGATGGTTGTTGCTGTGATGTTATGATGAATGTGGCCTGCCATGTGATGTTGTTGCTGTGATGTTATGATGAATGTGGCCTGCCATGTGATTGTTGTTGCTGTGATGTTATGATGAATGTGGCCTGCCATGTGATGGTTGTTGCTGTGATGTTATGATGAATGTGGCCTGCCATGTGATTGTTGTTGCTGTGATGTTATGATGAATGTGGCCTGCCATGTGATGGTTGTTGCTGTGATGTTATGATGAATGTGGCCTGCCATGTGATTGTTGTTGCTGTGATGTTATGATGAATGTGGCCTGCCATGTGTTGTTTGTTGCTGTGATGTTATGATGAATGTGGCCTGCCATGTGATTGTTGTTGCTGTGATGTTATGATGAATGTGGCCTGCCATGTGATTGTTGTTGCTGTGATGTTATGATGAATGTGGCCTGCCATGTGATTGTTGTTGCTGTGATGTTATGATGAATGTGGCCTGCCATGTGATGGTTGTTGCTGTGATGTTATGATGAATGTGGCCTGCCATGTGATGGTTGTTGCTGTGATGTTATGATGAATGTGGCCTGCCATGTGATGGTTGTTGCTGTGATGTTATGATGAATGTGGCCTGCCATGTGATTGTTGTTGCTGTGATGTTATGATGAATGTGGCCTGCCATGTGATGGTTGTTGCTGTGATGTTATGATGAATGTGGCCTGCCATGTGTTGTTGTTGCTGTGATGTTATGATGAATGTGGCCTGCCATGTGATGGTTGTTGCTGTGATGTTATGATGAATGTGGCCTGCCATGTGATGGTTGTTGCTGTGATGTTATGATGAATGTGGCCTGCCATGTGATTGTTGTTGCTGTGATGTTATGATGAATGTGGCCTGCCATGTGATGGTTGTTGCTGTGATGTTATGATGAATGTGGCCTGCCATGTGATGGTTGTTGCTGTGATGTTATGATGAATGTGGCCTGCCATGTGATGGTTGTTGCTGTGATGTTATGATGAATGTGGCCTGCCATGTGATGGTTGTTGCTGTGATGTTATGATGAATGTGGCCTGCCATGTGATTGTTGTTGCTGTGATGTTATGATGAATGTGGCCTGCCATGTGATTGTTGTTGCTGTGATGTTATGATGAATGTGGCCTGCCATGTGATGGTTGTTGCTGTGATGTTATGATGAATGTGGCCTGCCATGTGATGGTTGTTGCTGTGATGTTATGATGAATGTGGCCTGCCATGTGATGGTTGTTGCTGTGATGTTATGATGAATGTGGCCTGCCATGTGATGGTTGTTGCTGTGATGTTATGATGAATGTGGCCTGCCATGTGTTGTTTGTTGCTGTGATGTTATGATGAATGTGGCCTGCCATGTGATGGTTGTTGCTGTGATGTTATGATGAATGTGGCCTGCCATGTGATGGTTGTTGCTGTGATGTTATGATGAATGTGGCCTGCCATGTGATTGTTGTTGCTGTGATGTTATGATGAATGTGGCCTGCCATGTGATTGTTGTTGCTGTGATGTTATGATGAATGTGGCCTGCCATGTGATGGTTGTTGCTGTGATGTTATGATGAATGTGGCCTGCCATGTGATGGTTGTTGCTGTGATGTTATGATGAATGTGGCCTGCCATGTGATGGTTGTTGCTGTGATGTTATGATGAATGTGGCCTGCCATGTGATTGTTGTTGCTGTGATGTTATGATGAATGTGGCCTGCCATGTGATGGTTGTTGCTGTGATGTTATGATGAATGTGGCCTGCCATGTGATGGTTGTTGCTGTGATGTTATGATGAATGTGGCCTGCCATGTGTTGTTTGTTGCTGTGATGTTATGATGAATGTGGCCTGCCATGTGATTGTTGTTGCTGTGATGTTATGATGAATGTGGCCTGCCATGTGATGGTTGTTGCTGTGATGTTATGATGAATGTGGCCTGCCATGTGATTGTTGTTGCTGTGATGTTATGATGAATGTGGCCTGCCATGTGATTGTTGTTGCTGTGATGTTATGATGAATGTGGCCTGCCATGTGATGGTTGTTGCTGTGATGTTATGATGAATGTGGCCTGCCATGTGATGTTGTTGCTGTGATGTTATGATGAATGTGGCCTGCCATGTGATGGTTGTTGCTGTGATGTTATGATGAATGTGGCCTGCCATGTGATGGTTGTTGCTGTGATGTTATGATGAATGTGGCCTGCCATGTGATTGTTGTTGCTGTGATGTTATGATGAATGTGGCCTGCCATGTGATGGTTGTTGCTGTGATGTTATGATGAATGTGGCCTGCCATGTGTTGTTTGTTGCTGTGATGTTATGATGAATGTGGCCTGCCATGTGATGGTTGTTGCTGTGATGTTATGATGAATGTGGCCTGCCATGTGATGGTTGTTGCTGTGATGTTATGATGAATGTGGCCTGCCATGTGATTGTTGTTGCTGTGATGTTATGATGAATGTGGCCTGCCATGTGATGGTTGTTGCTGTGATGTTATGATGAATGTGGCCTGCCATGTGTTGTTTGTTGCTGTGATGTTATGATGAATGTGGCCTGCCATGTGATGGTTGTTGCTGTGATGTTATGATGAATGTGGCCTGCCATGTGATGGTTGTTGCTGTGATGTTATGATGAATGTGGCCTGCCATGTGATTGTTGTTGCTGTGATGTTATGATGAATGTGGCCTGCCATGTGATTGTTGTTGCTGTGATGTTATGATGAATGTGGCCTGCCATGTGATGGTTGTTGCTGTGATGTTATGATGAATGTGGCCTGCCATGTGATGGTTGTTGCTGTGATGTTATGATGAATGTGGCCTGCCATGTGATGGTTGTTGCTGTGATGTTATGATGAATGTGGCCTGCCATGTGATTGTTGTTGCTGTGATGTTATGATGAATGTGGCCTGCCATGTGTTGTTGTTGCTGTGATGTTATGATGAATGTGGCCTGCCATGTGATGGTTGTTGCTGTGATGTTATGATGAATGTGGCCTGCCATGTGATGGTTGTTGCTGTGATGTTATGATGAATGTGGCCTGCCATGTGTTGTTTGTTGCTGTGATGTTATGATGAATGTGGCCTGCCATGTGATTGTTGTTGCTGTGATGTTATGATGAATGTGGCCTGCCATGTGATGGTTGTTGCTGTGATGTTATGATGAATGTGGCCTGCCATGTGATTGTTGTTGCTGTGATGTTATGATGAATGTGGCCTGCCATGTGATTGTTGTTGCTGTGATGTTATGATGAATGTGGCCTGCCATGTGATTGTTGTTGCTGTGATGTTATGATGAATGTGGCCTGCCATGTGATGGTTGTTGCTGTGATGTTATGATGAATGTGGCCTGCCATGTGATGGTTGTTGCTGTGATGTTATGATGAATGTGGCCTGCCATGTGATTGTTGTTGCTGTGATGTTATGATGAATGTGGCCTGCCATGTGATTGTTGTTGCTGTGATGTTATGATGAATGTGGCCTGCCATGTGATGGTTGTTGCTGTGATGTTATGATGAATGTGGCCTGCCATGTGTTGTTTGTTGCTGTGATGTTATGATGAATGTGGCCTGCCATGTGATTGTTGTTGCTGTGATGTTATGATGAATGTGGCCTGCCATGTGATGGTTGTTGCTGTGATGTTATGATGAATGTGGCCTGCCATGTGATTGTTGTTGCTGTGATGTTATGATGAATGTGGCCTGCCATGTGATGGTTGTTGCTGTGATGTTATGATGAATGTGGCCTGCCATGTGTTGATCTCACTCACCACCTCTCATGTTCCTTGATGACACAATACCCCCACCACTGTAGCCATTAACCCCTTGATTTCCAGCCTTGAGAGCTGTGGCTGACGTGAAGGATGCCCTCGCCCTGCCGCCAGGTGAAGAACTCGTCCCGCCGGTGCTGAAAGACATGACACCAGGTGTGAATTTAATACCCAACAATTCATCCAAACAGGCTGAGCTGGAGGAAGTGAAAATTTCAGCTTCATTAATCCGGCCTGGGTCAATGATCCTTGACAAGCTGAAACCAAGAGAATCCATTGTCGCATAAAGGCAATTAACTCTATTTGATTTTACATTTTTCGTTCTTTTTATTTTGCCTCCCAAAATGCAAGTCTAGAGTTTCACGTTAAAAACAATATAATTTTTTATCTTGTTGAATTCTTCCCGCCTGAAACAAGTCGGTTTGAGATTATTAGTGAAAATATGTATCCTTATTTATAGGTGTTGCTAATGCTATGGTGCAGGATTATATATTAAATGTACATTAAAACAAATAAACTAAACGACCGTGAAAGAGATGTTACGGTTCAGTTGCAAATCCTTGATGTCTCTAAGGAAGAAGTTAAAAAACGTGCAATTATTGGTTCTGGAATCTGGTCAAAACACAGATGTTTTTTTTTAATGGGCTCAATCTCTTATTTGTTCATATTTCATTTATACACATATTTACTACATACAATTTTGTTCTTATATAAATAACATATTTAGCCATATAACTTATTAAGTCACCTTGCATCTGGCAACTATTAAAAAATGTCATATAGACATGAGTGACATGATTTTCTTTCTCAGCCCTGAGCTTCATGTTTGAATTTTTCCATTTCCCTGATCTCATGTTTGGTGAATTTTGTTTTTTGATTTCTTTCTTCACAGTGCATGTCCCTTGGTACAAAGAAATAGATTTAAAAAAAACACAACTTTTAATACTCCCACATAAACCCACTACACTTTGTGACAAAACATCTTTATCGATTGATGTTTACTTCCCCCTGCTAACTGTTACCCTTCATATCACACCAACCCAATGTGACAATCACCTTTATTAAAAGAAAATTATTTGAAAAAAATACTAGAATTTTATCACACCTTTCTTTCTCAGATCACAAACCTCTCAAGAGTTACTACCCATTATTTTAATTATTATTTTACTTCATAAATTTCAACTGCCAGGGTATAAATTGTCTCTGATGTATTTTTCCTTTCTCTTTAGCTGTTAAGAATAGTTATAATCAATGTTCCTTCCAAGGTTCGTCGGTCTACGTGCAAAGTGGAAAAACTTGTGTGCAAACTTGCACAGCATCCATTTTTGTGTGTAATATTTTACTAAATTTGCTGCGGGATAATTCTAAACTGCTGCGCGGCATCGGTCACATATCTGCGCGGCCGCGCAGAATAAAGGGAACGTCGGTTATAATATTTAGTATGTGAAACCCTTTTTTCCCCTGCTCACACATTAGTTGGTATTGTGTGACATTAAAAAAAAAGCCACTCCCATTCATAATTAACATACTATAACAGAGTTTACGCAATCATCACAACACTTTCAATATCTTGCTTAAACACAGCTGCCTGGTTTGTGTTCAACTCAGTCAACCCGAATGTTTTCAACACCTATTTTTATTATTGTTTCTTGTAAAACCACCTTCCTTTCCCCAGTCCACTTTCAAGAACTTTCTTGTGTGCACATTTGAAGATTTGCTTTCTGCCTTGAATGTTCAGTGTGATGCTTATGTTAGATTATTTATAATTTCTAGTCTTATTTCTGTGTGTGTGTGTATGAAGAAGCTATTTGTGCTCATTAAGGCAAAATGTATTCAACAAATACCAAATCTAGTCATTTTTAATAATGTATCGCTGTTTTACCCGTTCAATAAGTTATGTCCTTACATCTTTCAATTATTATTAACTAATTTCTAACCAAAGCTGATTAACTGCTGTGATATTTCTGTATTTTAACTGCCCAGCTTATTTATCAATCAACAGTATACTAATGTAACATAACACATAAGAAGTAATATGTGATCAGAATGTTGCCTACCATTGACTGATGTAAGCTGGTACATGTATTAATAATCCATGCTGGGCTTTTAATTCCCGTTTGGCCTAATTAAATAATTATCTCTTTTACCTTTTCCATCAATCCAGAACACCCACATCCACCCAAAAGGTGATAAGGTTATAATTTGTGATGGGTTGGTAACTATAATATGATTATAATTGTTAGGCTACTTGAAAACAATAATGTTATAATGGTTAGGCTACTTTTTTGTATATGAATAGCTTATAGCTAGGCAACCTGTTTTGATGAAAAGTTTTTTTAATTGATGAGTTAATAAACAGTAGACTATTGGTTAGATCCATTATTTCACTAAATATTTAGTTCTATCATTTCTGTTTTCTGTACTTGACTTCTTTTAATCTACAATTAAACATTTCTTTCTATTTCTATACTGGTGGTTGGGAAAAATACTTACATCCATCAAATGGGATTCTTCCAAAAAATCAAATTAATTTGTAGTTAATGAAAAACATGCTTTTTGAGCAAATAAAAAAAAAGTTCACATTGTTGATGAAATGGACAAAGGATTTAAAAACAAATTTTCATTTAATTGAACTGCAACAATAAAGTTTAAAAAATTTTCATTTAATAGATTAAAAAAAGTTTGTTTATACAGAATCCATTTCATATGGTGCTCTGTGGTCATTATTTTCAAATATTCAAAAAATGAAGAATTCAGTTTTACCTTCATCTTTCAACAAATATTAGAACATTACATCAAAGCGTAATTTAATTTTTTTTGTATTAAATGTTTTTTAAGATTTATTGTATTTTGTCATCTCCAGATTGAGAAGCTCACATGAAAAGGAATCGCTGCCATGGGTAATGAAGCCTAAAGTTAAGTAAACAGTAAAAATATTTCTCGACAGAGTCTGGCGTATTCCAAGAGTTATTCTGAATAGGAACAGATCGCTTTATTTATTGCCTTTTCAACATGCATGTTCATCTCTAAGTAATTCTGTTTTCATACCCAACTAATTACGGTCCATGATAAATTTCAACTTTTTTTTTCTTCTTTTAAAAAAAAACAACAAACAAACAAATGAAAATCTTGTGACTTTACCAAAGAACTTATTTTGATTTTGAGCAAATAAGGTTTGTGTTAAAATAGCAGGACCATGATATACAAAGCAATTACTCCCCCCCCCCTCCCCCCATTCATTCATTTGGGTAAAACATTCATTTTTGAAATGGCTACATTTTTGTACATAAAATATTTGTATTATTTTTTATCTCCTAACTTTTTTGTACCATTATTACTAAGACTGTAACAATTAATTAATTTGGGGGTGTACATAGGGCTATTTCATCATGTAAGTTTTACTGATGTTGAAATAATAAAATTGAATGAAAATGAGGCTATTCTATCCATTATTTTACCTTGGCAGCAAGCAATTTAGCACTTCTTTTGGCCAAACATATTTTATATATTATTAATCAAAATATGACTTCTGCCAACTACATTGTAGTATAAAATAATAACATATCATGCCCCTTATAGTTAATAGAATAGTTAATAATAATACTACAACTATTATTGCAGAGTATAGATTTAAAAAAAAATCAAATGTGTAAAATTGTTCAATTAATAAACAAATTTAAAAAGATTTTATAGAGTTTTAAAGAACTGATCTGTTAAATATTAAAACAACACCAAAATGCTCTCTTTACTGATTTATCCAGGATGGGTTTTTTTTTGTTTGTTGCAATTCACGTTTTGCCATTTTCAATCTGCGACTTGGTCACCATTTTTTCCCTTTGCACAAGTGGGTTAAAATTATGGCTTGGGTGGAGTTGCCCGCATGGATTAAATTTTTTGAGTATAGAGGATTGATAAGGAAAATGTACTTAATTTTAGTGGATCTTTTTTTATGGATCTGCGGATGAGGATCTGTGGGAAATGCTTTTAGAGTGGAATGCCTGAATCTTCTTATGGTGGAGATGTACAAGTGTCATGATGAGCATTGGGCTGTTTATAGTACATCTGTGGCAATGAATTGTAAGAGAGTTGATTGTTCTGGGTAGGAGCTTCGTAGTTGCAGGCTCAGATGCTGTTAAAACAGTTCCATGGGTGAAAGCCTTGTTAATTTATTCCACAATAACACAGCAAACAAACCAAAGCATTTTTTGTGTAAGTCATTTATTAGAAAATGTTATAATTTATTCCAGTTTATTATGATGAAATATGAATGTTGGATACATTTAAACAATGTTAAAACATAATATTTTCAAAAAAAAATATTTCTAATGATTTCAACATAATATAGTTCGTACCATTGCATATTCAAGTTGAGGGGTGGGTGGGATGTTGAGGGTGTTATGTTGTCACAGAAAGAATGAAAGCTATCATGACACAACATTTTTAGCAGAATAACAGAGACTAGCACTAAGGTTTAACCTTCGCAAGGAAAGTTCCTAATGGAAACTATTCTATAGTTAATGACGGTGTATCTGCACTCAAAAATAAGGGATGAGAATCCAGGCCCAACTATTCATATCCACTCACACATCATTACATATATTATATATGTATATATATTTAATTTATCTCTATAAAATACACATGCGCCAATTGAAACAAATATATTTGTTTCTATAAACATAGATATTTTATGTCAGGTGAAATAAGCCAATTCCTCTACTGTAGGTAAAACTTACTTAAGCTGTGTTAGTGTTAAAAAAACAACAACTTTCAAACCATTAAAATATAAATTTGAAGAAAAAAAAACATTACAGACTTCAATTTGAATGTATACATGTTGACAGGCTTAAAATTAAACAAGACAAAATATTTTTTCTTTCCAAAAACAAGTTTTTATGTATTTAATTAAAAATTTGTGATATTAACAACAAACCTACAATAAAAAATTACATAATCCATACACACAAAGCAGTTGGCACACACAAATCTCAAAATTTAAGCAGACCCAATAATATTAGATATCTAATGATATGTTGGTAATATGAAGTCCTTGGCAACAAGAAGTGCTCAGGTTTTTAACCAAAATCAACATGATTTGTCACATAGAAAACAAAGTTAGAAATGCAGAGAGTTTTAAAAGATACAAAACAAATTAAAGTTGCAAAAGTTCCCATGACTCGTGCAAAGTATTTCTGAAACATAACAGGGAAAGAAATCGGTTGAATTATAGAATTAAAATGGTTTTCCCCACAAACGACAGAAACCTTACAATAAATATTTAAAATGAATGTAACCAGAGCAGAGACCAAACTTAGATGAAGGCTGATTGTTGACCACAGCTTATCATATAACAGTGTTGGTTATTTAGATGAAGGCTGGCACATCAGCTGTTGAGTACATTTAACTCATGGCATCTGTCACATAGGTCAGCCCAATGCCCATCTAAAGCCGGTATCAAAGCACACACTAACAGATCAATTCTATTTTTCAGAGACATTCTTAATTTACACGAACTCGAAACTGGCATACAATTACAACTGAGTTTTTAAAAATCTAAAACTTCTTTTAGTATTGAACAAAGGGGAAAAAAATAACATTGAGACTTAAAGTCCTAGAGAGATTTTTAAAAAAAATAGCTTCATACCTTACCAGCCAACAGTAAAAATTTCGGTTTTTTAAAATGTTTATTCAACACTTTAAATCATATCAAAAGTTCCTGAGCAAAAGTTGCACACACAAAATGCGTAGAAGTACATGTTCTTTGACAAGTCTTGAATCATGACCTCCCTTCTTGAGAGGAAGAAAATGCATTAAAATTAGTATGAATTTAAAAAAACTAGCGACCATTCAAAAATACATTTTAAAAATCTGCTGGATTATTCTAGTGAAGAAACCTGGCCAAGTGTGGAAGCTGATTCTAGGTAAGCAGAATAAAGAGCCTGGAAAGCTCTTCAAACTGAGCACTAAACAAACAACCCAGCTGTGACTGATAAAAGATCAGATTTTGACTCTACGTGTGGGATGAGATTTTATCCAGTAAGGAAGAGTATTTCACTTTGAAATTATTTTGTGTTTTCGTGTTAAAAACCCTGATTTTTTTTAGACTCTGAAAAATGTAGAAAAACATTTAAAAAATATTTTTTATACTGGGGTTAAGAGAGGTCAAAATTAGAAAAGAGGCCAAGCACCAGATATCTTGTTGGTTTAATTATTTGTTCTTTAAAAAATATATATATATATATTCACAACAAATTAAACAGTGTAACAAAATATCTTCAACTAGTTGAAGTGAAAGGCAAAGACATACAAATGGAAATAAGACTGTAAATAAGTCCAGAGTTTTGGCCTGGCAAGGCTGACGGAACATGTTTCCCAGAAGCTACAAACTTAAGGCAAATGCTGCATATGTTGGAGGTAACAGATAAAGAAACCTAAGAAAAGTTCTAATTGCATATTGTCTGTTGTTCTGGTCCGGGCTCACACTGGTCACTGCTTTTGATACGCTGAGACTTTTTACGCGAACAAGACTAAATTTTTTAAAATTTTAGAAATTATTCAGTGAGTTTGCTGACATTTACAATATCCTTCATTTTCTTTAAAATCTGAATTTTATAAATGTTTTGTAAGTAGGTCTATATTTGTTTAAGGCCATTTTTTGTTGTTCTCACATGGCTTGGAATGTTTTAAATTTCATTTTAAAAAAAGCATATTTAAAAATGGAAGATTTATATTTGTTAATGAGTAGACATTAGGGGATGCTTTGGTCTGTATTAATAATAAAAGGAAAATTGTAGACAAATCCTGTCAACTAGAGTCCAATTCTGCACTGTTAATAATAATAATAATAAATTGATTATTTATATAGCGTTGTATCCCAGTAAGGAACTGGGCTCACAGCGCTTTACATGAAAGAAATAACATACTTATAAGTATTAAATTAACATTCATATCACAACAAACACACACAATTACAATACATTATACATAAGCTACGTTAATCATTTACAAGAAATGTTGTTTCATCAATTTTAAAAATAAATTTTTTTATTAAAACCTGCCGTCAACTGTTTGCTGTATTGTAAATTTTTGTTCAAACTTGCTTCAAGATATCAATGACATAAATCTGACTCTTTTGTTGTAATCGTGATTAACTTTGTCCGGTAAAGCACTAATAATATAAGACTTAATTTGTTTATATTTCTCTCTTGCACATCCTTTGGAATTAAGCCATAATAATAATAACTCCCTTTCCAGTCCATGACGGACTATGGGGCAAGTGAAGTAGCGTTCACAAGTTTTATTTAGCCACCACTAACGAGCAAGGGATTGTTTGGAACTATCAGAAAGCCAATTTATGAGTTAAAAGCTGAGCACAAATTTAATAAAAGTTTCAGAGCCTTAAATGTTAACCTGCCTTAACTATTTTGTTCATGATGCAGTCTATTACATTAAACATAAAAAATTTAACTTTGTTTATTTATATACAATATATATATATATATATTTTAAAGAGAAAACACCAAAAATGGAACTTTATTTTAAAACAGCTTTCAGTTTATACATAAGATTTTTATAATTATATAAATTTTACATTAAAAAAAGTATTAAAATATTAATTAAAAGATAATGATCATAATTATTGAATAACCATAGTAGTGGTAGGGAAATAAGCATTTAAATCAGTTGTTCTCGAACCAAGTACAAATATTTAAAGAAAACTTAAAGAATGTCATGTACCCAGAGCCAGTTTTTTAATGCATTAATTATTAGTTATTATATATTTGTATTGTATGCTAGGCGGCTGGCAAGCGAAGTCAGTAGTGCGCTCGCCTCACACAGCTGAGGGGCGTGGGATCGAGCCCATGCAAAGCCACAATATAAATGATACGCTAAGAAAGTCCTCCGCTGACCCCTGGAAGGGAATTGGGGCACCCACCAGGTATAAACAAGCCCCGAGTAAGCTCCAATGGAAACATTAGGGATCCCCTACGACCATCGGTCATGGGACTGACTTACTTATTGTATGCTATGAAGGCTTGGGTACAGTAAGGGGAAAAACTCCACTTTACAATTTCAAGTAAGCTGTAAGCTACTCATAAAAACCATTTTAACTGTTGTACATCAAAGAAATATGAATTTTATAAGGTCCAGCTGGATCATAACTCTTGAATAATGCAATTTTTTAAAACAGAAAAAAAAGAACTAAAAAGTCATTTTAACATTTGTCATAAATCATGACCCATCAACATCTGGATGAATTACAACTATTCTAGAATCACATCTGCTCAGTGAATCTCAAACTATAATGTTAGCGAGAGCTTATTAAATTGATTAATACCCACATTATTATTCTATCAAACTCCAGTAAGTTTCTCAAAATATATTACTTAAAATTTAGTGTAAATTCAACAACTGTAACGCAATTCAATTAACTTCTCAGTGAAGATAGTTTAAAATATCTGATTGACATAAACAGTTAAAACACATATAAATGAGTCTTTTCAAATGGTCGGTACTTAAAGGTAACATATGAGAACAAAGTAATTAATTATGTTGTTAAATAATTAAAAAAAAGTCATATTTAATTTGATGTTATCAAATAAGTTTTGCGTTCTAATTAAAAATAAGTCAGTACTTAATGCGACACCATTATATTTAAGGCCTATTTCTAATAAATGGGAATAAGTTTGAGAACCACTGGCCTGATCATTTTTAAAAAAAAAGCACGTAGAAGTAGAGGAGCCTTCAAAATTTTTAAACATTAAAAACAAAAGGGTGTCAACTAACAATAACATCAATTGTCCTGGGAACCACTCATTCCACATAGTTGTAATAAAAACATTGAATGCAACAAGTACAAAATGTTGTAGAGGTACAGAACTTTTTTTTTATATATCTTGTACAGAAACATGGAATATTTGTACACTTCAATAGATTAAAAAAACAAAACAAATATTGGTCTCTCTCTTCTAAGAAACCCAAGTCATATAATCCTGTTATTCTTTTGTTCAATCAAACTTCAAGGGTTGGGGGGAGGGGGGGATACAGTTGTATTAATTGGTGAACAGGCACCGCTGGAGGAAGTCACCCATGGTCTTGAACATTCTCCCTTTTATCTCCCATTGCTCGCGCGCTCATCTCGCATGCTTTACTTGGCCTGATGGGTGTCTGTCAGCCCTTGACCATTCTGGCTGTAGTCACGGGCCATGAGACAGGCAAATATTGTCATCACCATCTTCTGCTTCACCTCCACAATGTCCTCGGGCAGGGCGTACACCTTGGCGCCAACTTTCCTGGCGATACCAATGGCGTATCTGGCATTGGCCAGCTTGTCCTGCAAGGAGAGATTAAATATAAATAATGAAAAAGAAAATTTTACAGCTATTTTTTAAAAGTATAATAATAATAAATAAAAAGTTGAAATATAAAAAGAAAAGATTGGGGAGGGAATGTTGTAATTCCTTCAGATTCTCATAAAGGAATAACTAGGTTTGTAATATATGGCCGGGACCTTGTCGGGACACTCTGAGATGGGGGTGTAGAAATGAAGTAAAACATTTACTTAATATAATTACTTTCTATTTAGAATACAATTACATAGAACTTGTTGCGGCAGAAGTAGTTGGTACAACATTTACGTATTTACAAAGATCCACGCAAGCTAGCTTGTAGTTAAACTGGCACTGTAAGAATGATGCCACGGTCCCTGGCAGCAGTAATTTGCAAAATCAGGACCAAGTTGGGGTCTTGGGATGACGGGACAAAAAGGTCCATAACAGTTACGGTCCCTATGTATCGAGATGGACGGATGGCAACCCTAGATATACTGCATTATTTGAATTTGAATGGATATCTTGCCATCTAGCTTTAGTAGATGACAAATTCATGCATTGCAGCCAACATTGTTAGGGGCTTTATTTCTAGCAGCCAGTAAATATTTAGCTAACTATTGACTGAAGAAGGAAATTGAGAAATGAAACAGGGAGGGCCCCATTTATTAATATTTGGCCAGAAAACATTTCATTAAACAGAAGCACAAGTTACACCCAACAGACAAGCGGAATGAAGCACAGAAACATTGCACGGCACAACGCATGTCACGCAAACATTGTACAGCACCTCGTATGTTAGACACACAGAATGAAACATTGAACAGCACCTCGTATGTTATACAAACAGAATGTAGCACAGAAAAATTGTACGGCACCTCGTATGTTGGGCAATCCTGCAGGACCACCTTCCAGTCCACAACAGACGGCTTAATCTTCTCTATCAGCTTGATTAGAATGATGCTGTCTGCAAGGTTGGGGTCACCAAAGCTGGAAAACTTGGCGCTTTTGTCTAGCTGCGAAGTAAAAAAAATTATAATTCATTATTATAAACAATTATTTGCACACCCCATCTTCAATAACTTTAACTGTTCCATGAGACCATTCAATAAACAAAGTTATTTTGTTACATTACTTATCTCAATAACCAAGACAGTAGCAAGACTGACCAGGAGTGGTCCAGTCTGACTTACTCACCCTGGTGTTGGCCCACTCTAGGACAAGACTGACCAGGAGTGGTCTGGCTGGTCTGACTGACTCACCCTGGTGTTGGCCCACTCTAGGACAAGACTGACCAGGAGTGGTCTGGCTGGTCTGACTTACTCACCCTGGTGTTGGCCCACTCTAGGACAAGACTGACCAGGAGTGGTCTGGCTGGTCTGACTTACTCACCCTGGTGTTGGCCCACTCTAGGACAAGACTGACCAGGAGTGGTCCAGTCTGACTTACTCACCCTGGTGTTGGCCCACTCTAGGACAAGACTGACCAGGAGTGGTCTCGGTCTGACTTACTCACCCTGGTGTTGGCCCACTCTAGGACAAGACTGACCAGGAGTGGTCTGGCTGGTCTGACTGACTCACCCTGGTGTTGGCCCACTCTAGGACAAGACTGACCAGGAGTGGTCCGGTCTGACTGACTCACCCTGGTGTTGGCCCACTCTAGGACAAGACTGACCAGGAGTGGTCTGGCTGACTCACCCCGGTGTTGGCCCACTCTAGGACAAGACTGACCAGGAGTGGTCCGGTCTGACTGACTCACCCCGGTGTTGGCCCACTCTAGGACAAGACTGACCAGGAGTGGTCCGGTCTGACTGACTCACCCTGGTGTTGGCCCACTCTAGGACAAGACTGACCAGGAGTGGTCTGGTTCTGACTTACTCACCCTGGTGTTGGCCCACTCTAGGACAAGACTGACCAGGAGTGGTCTGGCTGGTCTGACTTACTCACCCTGGTGTTGGCCCACTCTAGGACAAGACTGACCAGGAGTGGTCCGGTCTGACTGACTCACCCTGGTGTTGGCCCACTCTAGGACAAGACTGACCAGGAGTGGTCCGATCTGACTGACTCACCCTGGTGTTGGCCCACTCTAGAACAAGACTGACCAGGAGTGGTCCGGTCTGACTTACTCACCCTGGTGTTGGCCCACTCTAGGATAAGTTTCTCTGCGTTCTTGTTGTTGGTGTTTGCTGAGAGGCTACTGAGGATGGAGATGGTGTAGGCTCTCATCAGTTGCCAGATCAATGCTGAAATAACGGTGAGTAAAATGTGTTAACTCATAGCATCCTACTTAACTCGTAGCATCCTACTTAACTCGTAGCATCCTACTTAACTCATAGCGTCCCATTTAAACCAATGCCTTAACTCATAGCGTCATACTTAAACCAATGACTTAGCTCATAGCATCCTACTTAAACCAATGACTTAACTCATAGCATCCAACTTAAACCAATGACTTAGCTCATAGCATCCCATTTAAACCAATGCCTTAACTCATAGCGTCCTACTTAAACCAATGACTTAGCTCATAGCATCCTACTTAAACCAATGACTTAACTCATAGCATCCAACTTAAACCAATGACTTAGCTCATAGCATCCCATTTAAACCAATGCCTTAACTCATAGCGTCCTACTTAAACCAATGACTTAGCTCATAGCATCCTGCTTAAACCAATGACTTAACTCATAGCATCCAACTTAAACCAATGACTTAACTCATAGCATCCCATTTAAACCAATGCCTTAACTCATAGCGTCCTACTTAAACCAATGACTTAGCTCATAGCATCCTACTTAAACCAATGACTTAACTCATAGCATCCAACTTAAACCAATGACTTAGCTCATAGCATCCCATTTAAACCAATGCCTTAACTCATAGCGTCTTAACTCAGCGTCCTACTTAAACCAATGACTTAACTCATAGCATCCTACTTAAACCAATGACTTAACTCATAGCATCCAACTTAAACCAATGACTTAACTCACAGCATCCTACTTAAACCAATGACTTAACTCATAGCATCCTACTTAAACCAATGACTTAACTCATAGCATCCAACTTAAACCAATGACTTAACTCACAGCATCCTACTTAAACCAATGACTTAACTCATAGCATCCTACTTAAACCAATGACTTAACTCATAGCATCGTACTTAAACCAATGACTTAACTCACAGCATCCTACTTAAACCAATGACTTAACTCATAGCATCCTACTTAAACCAATGACTTAACTCATAGCATCCTACTTAAACCAATGACTTAACTCATAGCATCCTACTTAAACCAATGATTTAACTCAATTTGAGCTTTACAACAGGCGGTCAAAATCAAAAGATACAAAAAATATTTTGAGTTTAGCGTTTATTTATAGTTAAGAATCCCAACCTACAAATTTCACAGACATAATAATTTTAAAACATTAGTTTTGCTGTATAAATTTTAAAAAGTGAGTAACAAAAATTTTTGTAAGGAAATATGATTTAAAATTTGGTCTAGATAAGAAATTTAAGATGGGGCCTTATACACAGATCCGAGGCAACCAATCTAACACCAGATACAGTAGTGATAAATATATGAACAATTTTTATTACATCAGATATAATGAACTACAAGATGTATGCATTAACTTTAAGTACTTTAGTGTGTGTTGATAGTGTGTGATTTATTTTAACACTCAAGACGATGATTTGAAGGATAAGTGTTCAAACAAGAAGGAAGTACTTTTAGAACAAGATCAGATCCACTTCAGGCTAGCACAACTTTTTAAACAGCCCCAGATGACTCACCCAAGGTCAAGGTCTGGTTACCATCATGGATGTCCTTGCCTCCGACACCAACAAGAGAGAAGTCCAGTTTCTGACCCAGTTCACAGGCGTAGTTGCAGTTTTCTAAAAGAAGGACATTTTTGGCGGGGTTAGATATTATTTTTGAACTGCATCAAAATTCCGATATCCTTAAAAAATCTATTTCAGTGAAGTCATTCATCCCGGAAAAACAAAGAGAAAATTAGAAGAGGGGGGGGGAATGTTTGCGATTCTGCTTTGAGAAATGTTTCTCATTTTATGAAGATGTAACTCAACTTGATTATAATGACAAAATATTTAATTTTGATAATCTAAAAGTCTAAGACAGGATGAGATATTTAACCAGTATATTGTGAAGGAGCATTTTAAAAAATTGTTTTTTTATTTAACAGCACAGTTAAATATTTGATCTTCTGTTTTAACAATGGCAAAGCAAAAAGACAAAATTTAAATATTTCATGTTAATGTAGCCGTGTGGTGGCTTAAAATTAATACAGGTTCACAAATGTGGGACTAAAGCAGTTGTTGCTAACAGTTTTTTATTTACACAACAATGGAACAGCTGTCCTTCATTACCACGCTCACTCCTTTTGTACTAGCGCATCAAACTGTCATTCTTTCTTCTACTTCCTTTCTTCTAACATACCACCTAGTGCATCTCCGTGCGGTGCACATGGTGCGGCGTTGTGTGGGTGTGCACACTACCACATTATTAATAATCTCTCTCAAAGACCAGGGACAGTGTTACTGGCCCGCTGGCGTGGTGAACTCCAGTCACATCGAGGGCTGGAGTGAACCTGCAGTGACGGACTGCTGAGGTTTATCTCTAGCAGACGGCTACATTAAGAGCTAGTTTGCCCAAGGTAGTAAAAATTTTTTTACAAATTTAAATTAAATGTCTATATAGGCATATACCTTTCATGTCAGGTATAAGGAATCTATGGACACTTGTTGTAATGACCACAGATTTGAGATCATTACATAGTAGAAACGGTCTGCTATGAATGAATGTGCTACAGACCACTACTTGTGACCATTATCTCACATATACAATGTACCAGAAAACGTGATGAGCAGCTTACCGATTTTCTCAAAGTTGGCCTTGAGCTTATTAAATTTTTTATGGACCTTATTCCAGTCCACCACTCCGGGCTTGCAGATGTCGTAGAGCTGGAAGATGATGAGGCCATCGATGAGGTCATTGTAGATGTAGTGTACGTATGGGGACACACCCATACTGTTCATCCAGTTACGGTATGCTGTTGGGAACAAAAGGAGACATAGGGTAAACAATGTTCCTTGCGCTTAAACACTGAAAACTAAACCAATTGACCATAACACGTGACCAGATGTCTAATTCATGCCCATGTAAACAGTGGGATAGGATGTCCAAGCAATGTGTTATTTGAAAACATCAAATTTTGTTTTGAGCAAGTTGAGGGGTCAAAGAACTCTTCTAGGGTCAAGACATCCAGCTCCGAACCGAGCAGTCACAATGCCAAGTATAGTGGGAGATTATTGGATTTTTTCCTATCAAAAGATTATCAAACTCGGCTGGACACATGAGTAATGAATGTGTTTCGACTGGAAGCAACTACTTAGATTAACCACACCTCTTAACAAAAGATTTATGACGCTCCAGCCCTTACTTTTTTCTTCTCTGGTTTCCTCGTGGATGTCGAGCTCAATATTCTCGTCAACACCCTCCAGGGCCGGGTAGTTGTTGAACAGGTTGGCCACGAAGGCCAAGTTCAGTTTAGCGTTGCCCTCAACGACATCGTTTGGACCTACAAAGGAGCGGCAGTCAATCTTGTTGGCCTCCCTGAGCATGGCTTCGGCCCTCTGGTGCCTGTCTCCAATCTGTTTGTGAACGTCAAAGACTTAATATCAATACCAATTACAATACAAACAAAAAAACAAAAATATAACGAACAAACAAGGGTTAAATAGAAATTATCCAGAAAATCAGAAATGGAGGGAGCAGAAGTCAAGGACTTTCATTGTCTGCTCAACAGTGAGGGGGAGAGTCTGAAATTTGAGTAGACGCTGATAAGAGATTTTGCTTTAAAATAAAACCAGCAATAAAAACTCGAATGCAATTTTCAACAAAGAATTTCCGATTTTTTTATTCAAGGGAAATCATTCTAGATTACATTAAAAATGGATTCAAATAAGTAATTCTGAAAATAAACACAATATGACGTCATATCCCCTCACGCTGCATCACACCAAGCTTGAACAGTGCATAGACATTTCAAATGTATAAACACAATTCCCAAGGGAAATTGCGTTAAAAAAGAATTTTATTTTAAATTTTCTTCTTATATCTGCCCAAATTGGAAAAAGTTGCAACCAAAATGTGCCGGACATTTTAAATGTGAATTTGTTCCAAAAAGTGAAAATACAGTAAAAGTCCTATAATCCGGCATCCAGCAGTCCCGATAGTCCGGCATCGCTCCGGAAAATTGTAAAAAATGAGGTTTTCTCCAAAAGTGTGTCCTTACAGCAAATAAAAACGCTTGAGAGCTATTCGGAAGTTTTCTGGGTAGTTCGGGGAAGCGCTCGGTATTGTTCGGAAACAATTAGCGGCCAGCTAGTTTCAGCTGTCACAACAAATACAGGTGCAGTGCAGCACAGATAATCAATCGCGAAGCGTCTCGCCATTTTTTGTGCGTTTTTGTTTTGTGTCCTTTCACATTGCAGTAAACTGTGTCTCAGTACTCTCTACTGTAATAACGTACATCTGTAGTGACGTACGTAACTTTTGAAACTGTTTATAAACAAAGTGAGTTTCGTTCTAACTGCACAGTGACCATGTTTTCAAAACCTATGCCTTCGAGTTCAAAACGAGAGAAATGAAAACATGTAACACTGACTCTCAATCAGAAATAAACTTGGTTGTATTTGCATACTGTATTTGTAGTTTAATTATTAACCTAATTGTTCTTATAATTACGATTTATGTATGTATGTATTTAAAAAAAAACAAAGTACATTTGTTTTACGGCAAAGCCTACACTAAAAAGAAAGGGGAACCCCCCGATAGACCGGAATTTCCGATAATCCGGCACGTTCGGGAATTGCTCGATGCCGGACTATCGGGAATGTTACTGTAACTGCTAATGAGATTAAATTTTTTCTGTCATTTCCAATACACCTGGGATACAACAATATTTAACGTGAGCTGTGGGCTTGGCCATCTCGCGCTTGGGAAAGGGTAGAATTTCATGTCCGGATGTCCTTTAAAACATAACATATCAACACATGTGCAAGGAGATATGCCCCTAACACAAGCATCTCCTACAAAGAACAGTGTGCAGTGTTGATTGGTAGATCTTACTTACCCCTAAAGGTGAAAGGTCAACTCCCTTTTCTCTGGGTGCTATCTGGTGCAACAGGTATGTGTAAGCCTCAGAGTCCTGGGAAAACAATTGTTGGAAAGTATCAAATGACTGAAACCACAGGTCGAAGTTCACAGCATTATTTATTTTAATCTACGAAATCAAAAACATTCATTGACCAAACACTGATTATTTTGAATAGATAAGCAAGCTTACGAATGTTGTTCAGAGGGCATCATTGGGAAAACTGAGTCCCAAAATTACAAACAAACTAGTTTCCTTGAACTGGCTAGAGATATTAGCAATGTTCCCTTTAAGCTGCCCGGTGCCTGTCAGATAATCTGACCGACGCCACACAGCAGAATTACTGCGCAGCAAATTTTGATGAGGATAATATAGCATCTGTGTTTGTGGGGTGTAAAATCTTTCACACACAAAAAAAGGAATGCAGTGCAACTATGCACACCAGTTTGTTATTTTGCACACAAACCAATGAAACTTAGAGGGAACATTGGATATGACTTGGATAAAAATTCATGTCCTTGTTGTCACTTATCACACATGAGCAGTAGCTGAACTCCTTTCTTTATAAACACATAAATATAAATATACTCACCAATAACTAAATAATAAATGTGGACTGAGCATGACCTTGAACTTTATATTAAATCCCAAAATTGAAAAGATTCTCTTTCACAGATCTATGCAAAAAAAAGTATTTTAAAAAGTGATCTTCTTAAAATGTAAGCAGAACCTTACTTTAATGTCCTCTGAGAAGTTCTTGATGCGGGTGTTGGTGCCGGCCCTTCGGAGGTGGTAGTTGACCCACCGGAGGAGAATCTGCTCAGGCGACAGTTTCTGCAGGTCCTCAAGAGTCTCCCCTTCCTCCAGCAGGTGGATGAGTCCAGGGTGGTGCGCCAGGTTGATGTCACTCAGTAAACCAATCTGTCACACACACAAATATCGATACCAGTCAGTCTTGCCACTATTGTTTGCTTATCTTTTGACTGGTTAGTATGAAGTGTCTCCACAAACATTTTTGTTTAATATTTATTTTTTGTACACATATTTCTTTTAAGATAAAAATAGGTGCACCTTAACAAAATTAAAATACAGTTTCCATTTTAAATGGAATTGGAATTTTAAAAAATACAACAAATATTGTAGGTTTTAAAGAACATTTTTTTAAAATAAAAGCAATAAAGTATGCAATGTGTAATTTCTCTGGTAAGTACCCAACTCTTCCATCCTAGCCTCTTAAAAAAGTTTTCGGCCCTGGGAAAAATCCAGCCTGATTGGTTGTCACCGGGACAGGACAGGACAGCCATGCCGACCACTCACCCTGATAATCTGCCACAACAACCCCAACACCAGATGAGGTTTGCCCGTGTCGAGGTCGTCCGGACCAATGTTGACGGTGGAGCAGCCGATGGACTGGGCCGAGTTGATGGCCAGCATGAGGTTTTCGTGTCGCCTGTACACAGACAGGTTGGTTTTGTTGATCGTCCGCTCGTCGATGGTGCCGGGGGAAGATTTGTTGATGAGCTTGCTGTGGGACATTGGAGGCCATAAGTTTATATCGCACACCAAAGCAACAGCTTGTTATTAATATAAATTTTAAGTCTCTCAATTCAAATAATTGATGATAATTAGAGCAAATAAGATAAATATAGTTAGAAATGAAGTAAAATGAATATTTGTATACACAGCTAAAAAAGACAACAACTGCAGCTGAACGGACTTTTGTAAATTTAATGATTACTCTTCTGTTAGACTACTACAAATATAAATATGATTGTTAAAATTGCAGATTAAATTTTATAATATTTCAGCAGAAATCAGTTTTTTATACACCTAAAACAAGTATATATATTTTATCCCGATCTTGATGTTAGAGAATTGGAATTGACATTTATAGAGTGCTGGAGTGAAATCAACACGATTAATCATTTAACTAGAACCATCATTCATTTCTTCTATCATATGAACAATGATAGACTTGAACAGAACATGCAATCATTCATGCCTTCTATCATCTGAACAATGATAGACTTGAACATAACAATATAACATGCAATCATTCATGTCTTCTATCATCTGAACAATGATAGACTTGAACATAACATGCAATCATTCATGCCTTCTATTATCTGAACAATGATAGACTTGAACATAACATGCAATCATTCATGTCTTCTATCATCTGAACAATGATAGACTTGAACATAGCATGCAATCACTCATGCCTTCTATTATCTGAACAATGATAGACTTGAACATAACAATATAACATGCAATCATTCATGCCTTCTATCATCTGAACAATGATAGACTTGAACATAACATGCAATCATTCATGTCTTCTATCATCTGAACAATGATAGACTTGAACATAGCATGCAATCACTCATGCCTTCTATTATCTGAACAATGATAGACTTGAACATAACAATATAACATGCAATCATTCATGCCTTCTATCATCTGAACAATGATAGACTTGAACATAGCATGCAATCACTCATGCCTTCTATTATCTGAACAATGATAGACTTGAACATAATATAACATGCAATCATTCATGCCTTCTATCATCTGAACAATGATAGACTTGAACATAACATGCAATCATTCATGTCTTCTATCATCTGAACAATGATAGACTTGAACACTGTTCAGTTCCGGAATGGTCGAGGCCAAGCTTACCATAAAATGATGCCAGTTTTGCATTTTTCAAACAGTTCACTGTTCTCGCTGTTGACAGGTAACAATGGGGCGCAGTCCGCGTCCTCCTTCAAGTTACTGTAGGAATAATTCAGGCAGGAGTACGTTAAATCCAGTTATTGATCAAGCAGTGCAAGGAGCGTTGCCAGAACAATATATTTATACTTCAAATGAAGAACGTAAATGCCAACACATATGTTTTACAGGTGTACAAAGACAGGTATAACTGATCAATTCTAGACAGGTGACAGAGGGCATACTGACACAGGTGTCAACAAACCCATCAAAGTGTGAAGAGACGAGCAAATACATTACAGGCATTAGCTGTAACACTAACCTGTCAACTCCTCTAGTCTTAACCTTTTAGTCAGAACTGGCACATACATGGTGTTCAACATCACTGGGTGGTAACACCATGTCAAGTACACGTGTCACTAATCTACCCGGTTAATGCTGCTAAACTAACCAGTTCATTCCAATAAACTAACCACTTAATTCCATTTAAATTGACCTGTTAATTCCGCTTAAAAAAAACATTAATTCTACTAAAATGACCTTTAACCCCTAAAAACTAACCACTAACTCACAGACCTATCAGTCCCAACACGTAAACTTCTCAAGTCCCACAGTGCCTACCTGTTGATCCAATTGGCAAAAGCTACTCTCTCCGAGTCTTTCACAGTGTGTGTCGTGCCCTCCACCGAGGCCTGGCTGGTTCCACCGATCGTGTTGACACCTTGCCTCGTCTGGACGGCCTTCTTGAAGGTGACGCCGATGTCTCGCTTCGATTTTTCCGATGTGTAAATCTGCAAAAGCAGGTTCAAATCTAAATCAACTGTACCGTACGCTGAATTCTTACAAGATTCAAAAAGGTCTTTATTAAAACTCTGCAGAGCTTCTCAGTTGGTATACTACTATGATCCACAGGCCAGACAGATGTGGGTTTTCATATATGTAGATAAGTAAATGTTGTGATAGAGAATCTGCTATTCATGAGATTGATGCTATAATATTTCTGAGGTGCACTGACTTAATTAGAATAATACTGTACTGCCCCACAATTCCAGGAATAATACTGTACTGCCCCACAATTCCAGGAATAATACTGTACTGCCCCACAATTCCAGGAATAATACTGTACTGCCCCACAATTCCAGGAATAGTACTGTACTGTCCCACAATTCCAGGAATAATACTGTACTGCCCCACAATTCCAGGAATAATACTGTACTGCCCCACAATTCCAGGAATAATACTATACTGCCCCACAATTCCAGGAATAATACTGTACTGCCCTCAATCCAGGAATAATACTGTACTGCCCAACTATTCCAGGAATAATACTGTACTGCCCAACTATTCCAGGAATAATACAATACATTAAAACAGTAATGACGTGAGGTAGGGCCGAGAGATACACACCAAGATTGCTCACATGCTAGGTTGACTGCCACATCAAAGTTTCTGCTGTAATCCTTCTGCCTTAGGATCATCTAATCAAGATTGTTACAAACTAAAATCTCTTGGAGCTAGGAGTAACTGTTAACAAGTTTACTACCATAAATCCCTCTGACATAGGATCATTTAATCAAGGTTGTTACAAACTAAAATCTCTTGGAGCTAGGAGTAACTGTTAACAAGTTTACTACCATAAATCCCTCTGACATAGGATCATTTAATCAAGGTTGTTACAAACTAAAATCTCTTGGAGCTAGGAGTAACTGTTAACAAGTTTACTACCATAAATCCCTCTGACATAGGATCATTTAATCAAGGTTGTTACAAACTAAAATCTCTTGGAGCTAGGAGTAACTGTTAACAAGTTTACTACCATAAATCCCTCTGACATAGGATCATTTAATCAAGGTTGTTAAAAACTAAAATCTCTTGGAGCTAGGAGTAACTGTTAACAAGTTTACTACCATAAATCCCTCTGACATAGGATCATCTAATCAAGATTGTTACAAACTAAAATCTCTTGGAGCTAGGAGTAACTGTTAACAAGTTTACTACCATAAACCCCTCTGACATAGGATCATTTAATCAAGATTGTTACAAACTAAAATCTCTTGGAGCTAGGAGTAACTGTTAACAAGTTTACTACCATAAACCCCTCTGACATAGGATCATTTAATCAAGATTGTTACAAACTAAAATCTCTTGGAGCTAGGAGTAACTGTTAACAAGTTTACTACCGTAAATCCCTCTGACATAGGATCATTTAATCAAGATTGTTACAAACTAAAATCTCTTGGAGCTAGGAGTAACTGTTAACAAGTTTACTACCGTAAATCCCTCTGACATAGGATCATTTAATCAAGGTTGTTACAAACTAAAATCTCTTGGAGCTAGGAGTAACTGTTAACAAGTTTACTACCATAAATCCCTCTGACATAGGATCATTTAATCAAGGTTGTTAAAAACTAAACTCTCTCAGGGGTGGGGGGTGACCATTAACAAGTTTGCTACTGCAATCCTTTGTGATACGACTTCTATCTCCTGCTTACTACTATAATGAATTACGGACACTTCGACCCCGGATGTTTCGACCCTGCCAGTTCGACCACAGGACGGTTCGACCCCAGGACGTTTCGACCCCGGTCGGTACGACCACGGACGGTTCGACCCCGGACGATTTGACCCCGGACAGTTCGACCACAGGACGTTTCGACCCCAGGGGGTTTCGACCCCGGACGTTTCGACCCCGGACGTTTCGACCCCTTCGTATCTACACCGTATATTTTTTAAATATATTTTTTAATATACTTTTTAAAAATTATTATTTTTAAAAGTAATTTTTGGTATAAACATGTTTACATATTATCCATTTACTAAAAATAATTTAGCTTAAAATTATTATCCATTAAAAATTAAATACAGTTTGAAATTGTTATTGACAACCAGTCAATATTCAACGCGAATTCATGATTGTGATCAATGCGTCATTCCTCTGAGATAGAAAGTCCTTTCAAACCAATCCAACTCCACCCCCCCCCGCCCGTCCGATGTAATCGGACAACACAAAGGCAATGTGGTCAGATAGTCCTTTCTAAAGGTGCCTACATTCTCTCTGCCTCCACTTACTCTATTTACCCTCGCCAGCACACGGCTTACTGTGGTGGTCACTGAGTGTAGCCTTCGTAACACGGGATTTTGAAACCCTCGGAGGAAATGCAAAGACAACGTAACGTTCAGTCCGGTCATACGGGTCCAGCAGCTTGAATGTTATTGTCTGCTAGGCAGCGGTATAAACTATTGAATTTGATGAACTTTAAATACTGACAACTTTGTACGTCTTATTAAAATCAGTATTTATGCTAGGGAGGTATATACGTGTTAAGCAACACAAGAAACAGAAGTGAATGCAAGGGCGCGGGTTTGTTATTGTTTCAGGGCCTGCGTTCAGCATGTCGACACTTAAAAAAGATTTTTTAAATAATAAATTTTTAAAAAATATTTTTTAAAAAAAAAGAAAAAAATCAACTTTCGTTTGTTTTTGTTATCACGGTGAAAACCTTTGAACGACTTAAATAGAAACATATTTAAAACACAATAATAAATTAGCTCCTTTTTAGTTTTGTGTTTAGTTTGGGATAGGAGTTTTTAATTTTTAATGGATAATATACCAAAAAATTATTTTTAAAAAATATTTTTTAAAAAAAAACATAGAATAAATAAAATCATTTCACAATGTAGAAACGAGAGGATCGAAACGTCCGGGGTCGAAACACCCTGGGGTCGAAACGTCCTGTGGTCGAACTGTCCGGGGTCCAACCGTCCGTGGTGGAACCGACAGGGGTCGAAACGTCCTGGGGTCGAACCGTCCTGTGGTCGAACTGGCAGGGTCGAACCGTCCGGGGTCGAATCGTCCGGGGTCAAAGTGTCCGACCACCACTATAATCACTATGATGAGTGATGTCTTCTCAAGACCGTTACCTAACTCCCATAAGGCAGGAACTTTCCTTTAAGGCAGGATGGACTAAAACCTTGTTGCTTGAATTCAAATTTTCCACACACACAAAGCGCATAATTTTTTTAAATAAAATACAAATAAAATTTTAAAACTATCTTTAAAACAAGATTTTTCACCCTCGATGTGGCGTCCCACACAGCTGAAGACAAACATGAACAAACAAACATGAAAGAAGTCCAAAATTTTACCCGTTTGAACTCCTCCAGGTCAATGGTGCCGTCTGAGTTGGAGTCGACTTGTGCCATGATCTGTCTGAGCTCGTAGCCGGCCACTTTGATGCCCACCGTCTCCAGGGCTGCCCCGAGTTCTTGGATGGAAATCTTGCCATTGCTGTCAATGTCCCACTGAAATAAAAATTACACCACATTTTCACCTGAGGGCAGCAACTAAACAGTATTACATTTTTAAAAAAAACAACACGGCCCAACCTGAGGGATGTAAATAATGACATAAAACTGGGGCTGCTGAAATCTGTTGAACTTAATCTCATGACAAATGACAGTCTCTCAATACAGATTATGATTTCATTTGGACCAGAGAGAGGGAGATTTAATTAATTTAACAGATCTAAGAAATTATGAATGCCTCTCAATATATAGATTGTGATTTCATTTGGAAGAGAGAGAGAGGGGGAGAGCTAAACTTACTGCTGTATACAAATAAAAGTACTGATAAACATCCAGTTAAACCTATGTCTTCCTGTAAACATTTATGCCTCTAGTAGATAGTCTGTCATTATAAAATAGAAACATGCACTTTTTAGCCAAGGAATGGCCAATGGTAACATCAAGTCATCTGAATCATTGGAGGAACAAACAAACAAAATCACAAATGACAAGTAGAGGTGGGGGGTGGGAGAGGCCATGGAATGGACTGCTTAGTTTTTTTTTATATTAGTCACTCAGTTGCTCACCTTTTCTAACTATATGCTCACTCTTCTAGCTGCTTACTCTTCTAGCTACTCACCTTTCTAGCTACTCACCGTTCTAGCTACTCACCGTTCTAGCTACTCACCGTTCTAGCTACTCACCGTTCTAGCTACTCACCGCTCTAGCTACTCACCGCTCTAGCTACTCACCGCTCTAGCTACTCACCGCTCTAGCTACTCACCGCTCTAGCTACTCACCGCTCTAGCTACTCACCGTTCTAGCTACTCACCGTTCTAGCTACTCACCGCTCTAGCTACTCACCGCTCTAGCTACTCACCGCTCTAGCTACTCACGGCTCTAGCTACTCACCGCTCTAGCTACTCACCGCTCTAGCTACTCACCGTTCTAGCTACTCAACCTTAAATTTCCTAAATCTCACAACTCAAATGAAAACCTAACAAATCCAGTTAATGCTGGCCTTGAATTACCCCCTCCCCCCCCCAGGCACACACAAACACCAAAGACTAACCGCCCACCCCACCACCCCACCACCCCTGCTCTATGCACAACAACCCCACTTCAAACAGGAGCAACTTTCTCTGATTGGGTAAACATGTACACAAAACTGGCACCCATAGAAACAGCAGCTGCGTAACAACAGGTACGCCACTGCACAGAGAGGGACTCAGGAGAGAGAGAGAGAGAGAGAAGAAGAAAAAAGGGCGGGGGGGGGGTAAATAAATTGATGAATCACTAGTTCATCTTTCTATGATCCCATGCATCTTTCCAACATTTAGCTCTATGCATCTTTCCAACATTTAGCACTATGCAACTTTCGTACATTTAGCACTATGCATCTTTACAACATTTAGCACTATGCATCTTTCCAACATTTAGCACTATGTATCTTTCCAACATTTAGCTCTATGCAACTTTCGTACATTTAGCACTATGCATCTATCCAACATTTAGCACTATGCATCTTTCGTACATTTAGCACTATGCATCTTTCCAACATTTAGCACTATGTATCTTTCGTACATTTAGCACTATGCATCTTTCCAACATTTAGCTCTATGCAACTTTCGTACATTTAGCACTATGCATCTTTCCAACATTTAGCACTATGCATCTTTCCAACATTTAGCACTATGTATCTTTCCAACATTTAGCACTATGCATCTTTCCAACATTTAGCACTATGCATCTTTCCAACATTTAGCACTATGTATCTTTCCAACATTTAGCACTATGTATCTTTCCAACATTTAGCACTATGCATCTTTCCAACATTTAGCACTATGTATCTTTCCAACATTTAGCACTATGCATCTTTCCAACATTTAGCACTATGCATCTTTCCAACATTTAGCACTAAGCAACTTTCGTACATTTAGCACTATGTATCTTTCGTTCATTTAAAACTAGGTAGCTTCCATTAAATTGGCACTGTGCATCTTTCGTAACTTCAGCACTTCAAGCATGTATGAATCGCGTGAAAGAGCTGCAACACTTGCGAGCCGCAATAAAACGTTGTCCTTCCTGGCCCATGCCCATGTTTTGATGGCCCTCCACTGCACGACACTCATGAGATCGTTTGTGAGGTCAGACAATACAGTCCCACGCCAACAAGATCAGATCCGGTAAACGTAATATGGTTCACCCTCTTTACTGGACACCTTTCTCCTCGCCAGCAAGCCATTACGGTGGAACATAAAACATCAATGGGTTTTTTATGTGTGATACTTTTTGATTCGCTTAAACTCCCTGTACGAGCTTTAAAGAACGCGACACCTGCTGGATATGTAAACCTGCCGGATATGTAAACCTGCCGGATATGTAAACCTGCCGGATATGTAAACCTGCCGGATATGTAAACCTGCCGGATATATAAGCCAGCCTCAGCCAATAGCAACACAAAATTAACCTCCAAGAGTTACAGGAGTTTTTTAAGCGGTCGTCCGTAGACAACATTGCTGTGCATGCAGTGGAGTTGCTTTTGGGTCAGTGTGCCCCGACAAACCAAATGAAAAAGTTTTCTGAAGAGGACGCCCGGAGATATAAAGAAAATAAGTGACTCCGCCCCTGGCCAAGTTTTCAAGTCACCCGAAAGAAGCTTGGCCACTGAACTAGTTGGGCTCATGGACGACAGCACTGGCTTTCTGATTGCCATTGGTGTCTCTGACCCAAGACTTTGATGACAGACCGAGACATTGATGTCAGACCGAGACATTGATGTCTGACCAAAGACTTTGAATGGACATGGTGAGAGGAAAGACAGGTGACAAGGGAGGAAGGGGGCGAGTCAGGGGGGAGGGGCGTGACGGTGGAGGGGAGGCACAAACTGTGTTACCAGGAGCCAGCATCATGTATAAAGGGGGAGTGAACAGCACGGTCCAAGTACAACTGTATTAAATCACGATTAGGAATGGAGAGATTTCTTAACCCAAAAAACTCGGTGTGAATAGTTACGATTTTTTAAAAAAATAAATAAAATTAATTAAAAAATAATAATATTGGCCCATATTGCCAATATCTGGCGCTACCTGGGATACGGGGCAAAAAGGGACACGACCAAAAAGAAAAAAAAACACATTAATAATTTGAAAGGGATAGAGGGGGAATGGGGGGGGGGAGGAGGAAACAATCCATCTTCACGGGGCCATCAAGAGATGAGTGAAGATTAATTATGATCCCTGTGCGATGACTCATGGCTAAATATGTAGTGGAACATTCCGATAGGATTCATACGTTGGCCCACAAGACGTACCGTGGCTAGCACACAATTCATTAAGTGAATATCGGGTCAGCAGGTAACAACCGGAAATGACCAGCCAAAATCGAGGCTTGTGGACAAACACGTTTCAGCAATGGAACGCGGCGAGAACAAGGAATTCGTAAAAATATTTTTTTAAAATTTTGGTCCATTGTTTCAAGAAATGGAAGGAGAAAAAAGTGTGAATACTCTTTGATTACAAGAGATTTTATCCCATATTTAATGGTATTTGCTCTAACGATGTGTTTAAATTGAATAGCTAGAAGCCCCCACGAATCGGTGCGTTCTGATAAAGTACGTTTGTTGAGCCCATGTTTTATAAAGTGACTTCAGGGGATAGGAAACTTTATTTTGGTGAATCGCCGCCGCCTTTATTTTGGGGAATCGCCGCTTTTATTTTTGGGGAATCGCCCCCACCACCTATATTATGGGGTATTGCCGCCGCCTGTTTTTTGGAGGAACAGCCGCCGACTTTAATTCGGTTTGTTTGTCAAGAAATTTCAACACTTGGTTTGAGTTTAAAACGTTGTTTTGCGAATATGTATTAAATAAATACAGGAGACTTTTGAGAGAATGTTAAATTAGACCATCCGGCTATGCTCTATACAAAGGTTGTCAACCTTTTTTTCCCCCCATCTTTTTTCTACACCATTAAAAAAACCGACCACCAACCATAAACCAAAGCTTCTGCGAAGCAATAAAAAGAATCGAACCACGGACCTCCCATCTTTTTGCGATGAAACACGCCTCTTTGAGAGATTGACATGTAAGAATGATAAAATTTCCCACGCCCCCACGGGGCGGCACATCGAGCCCAAAGTTTTTTGACGTTGCTGCGGCGACTATGTTCACAACAGGGAGACACGATCTGGCATGTGCTCCCTTAGGGGACCGGGGTGGGGTGGGGGGACGGAGAAGTTACCGAGGGTGGGTGAGTGGGGTCGGAATTACGGGTCGGGCGAAAGGTGCAGGTTGGGGGGGGGGAGCTGGATGAGTCAACATGGTCCATATTATCGCAAGGTTCCAATACGCTTGTAGCTAGTTTGGGTGTTAATAGGAATTGCATGTTGGGGGGAAGGGGCCAGGAAGACCTGCTAATTGAACCAAGGTAAAGGTAGGGGAAGGGGCAGGAAGCCAGATGTAGATCACCTCTGGCATTATGTTTTTTTAAGCGTCATAAAGACGAAGGCCTTGAAGTGTTTCTCATTTTTATAGATAACTGTAACGTCGGATACCAAGAAATATGCCAGGAAGCAGAACTATACAGGAGGAAGGGAGAAAGTGATGGGAGGAAATGAAATATATATCAACAAAAAGTGAGCACGTGTGTGTGTGGGGGGGGCAAGACATGATAAGACAAGCCCAGTTACCTGGGGGCTTCAAAAATTATCTAACTCTGATGTCTGAACTGATTCGTTTTATATTCCTTCGTGGTAGAAAAAACAACGTTTATGAAACCGATCAGAAAAATGTATTTCCATATTTTTTTTAAATGGAAATTTAAAAAAGAAATGAATTTAGCTGTCACGAAAATTAAAGTTATGTTGGAAAAAAAAGGAAGACCGGAAGGAATGCAATCATTGTTGGTGGCATTCAATTGTGTATTTCCGTTTTGGGCGGAAGTCCTGGAGTGCTGAGGGATCCCCTGAACGTCAACGGACGAGTCGGCTGGTTTTAATTAACCGGTATGTCAATGACACAAAACATTGAGATGAATGATGGTGTTGGTTTGTTTTAGCATCATTAGAGACACCGAAACAAGTGCTGCTGTCGTCCTAGCGGCACAACTTGACCCGACAGTCACTAAAGTCCTGCTGTAATCCTTGCGGCACAACATGGCCTGACGGTCACTAAAGTCCTGCTGTATTCCTTGCGGCACAACATGGCCTGACGGTCACTAAAGTCCTGCTGTAATCCTTGCGGCACAACTTGACCAGACAGTCACTAAAGTCCTGCTGTAATCCTTGCGCCACAACTTGACCAGACAGTCACTCAAGTCCTGCTGTAATCCTTGCGGCACAACTTGACCCGACAGTCACTAAAGTCCTGCTGTAATCCTTGCGGCACAACTTGACCCGACAGTCACTAAAGTCCTGCTGTAATCCTTGCGGCACAACTTGACCCGACAGTCACTCAAGTCCTGCTGTAATCCTTGCGGCACAACTTGACCCGACAGTCACTAAAGTCCTGCTGTAATCCTTGCAGCACAACTTCACATGATAGACATCGCAACGGCGATTGAGTCTTCCTTGTTTTTTTAAAGAAGGGGGGGGGGAGAGGTAGATGTCTTGTTAGCGGGACTGAAGTACAACCTGTCACCGCTTGAATACCTCCATAATCCGCTTTAAACTCAGGCACGCAGTCGACTGGTTTACTTACACTAACCGCACACATTAGTCACACGAGAGCTTGGCCGCTGGGCGGGGGGCGTGGTAAACTGTGAAGACTTAAAAGACAGACTGCATTGCACACGGTCTTGTCAGTCTACTGATGGTGTACAGTAACGTTTCTAACACAGTTCAAAAGTTGCGTAAATGAATCAACGAATATATTTCCAATAATGAAATTGAGAGCAAGTTGCACACGAGCGTAGACAGGTTCGATGAACACCGGAGAACGCGACGCTACTGCTGGGCATGTTAAAACTTGGTAAAGGCATGGCATGAATGACGACGATGATGATGGCTTCCTTCTATAGCGCTAACACTATTCACGCTCGTAGACGTTGAAACAATGGCTGATCTTTTTCGAGATGGTGAAGTATGGCTTACTAGGGGTACCAAGTGGCTCCCGCGAGGTCAAATATGGCTTACTCGGGGTACAATATGGCTTCAACGGGGTACAATATAATCTACACGGGGCTGAAAATGGCTTTCGCGGGGTACAATATGGCTTAAGCGGGTTGTTATGTGAAATTCAGTAAAGGATGGGATGCGCTGGGTTTTTAAAAAAATCAAGGAGCTTCATTAATGCTGAGAGCGTCAAGTCAACAAAACACATGTACATGCAATCTCCGCTGAGCTACGAACAACTGGCAGACAGGTGACAGGTCTGCCCCTCATGTTTGCGACATATGCCCCAAGTGTCTATAGGAAGGCACGAATGTCACTGATACGGCGACACACACAATACGTGCCCCAAATGTCAATAGACGAGTCTCACACTGGCTCGTCATGCTCCCGTACACGCGTGATGATATCGATCGCCGGATGTCGAGGAATGCGCCGCGCGGGGGGAGATCTGCCCGCGCCTGCTGTTAACTGATCATCGATGGCGATTGTATTGACAGCCTTGAAGATAGTCGCTAGGGGCGCGGGGGATACAAGTACAAATATAACAATCTTTAAGATAATTGAATTAGTGGGGGGACGGGGGTGGAGTGGCTAAGTGTAATGACTGACTTAATGCAGGGTTTCCCCACACAAAAACGGCGCGACCTTGGCTAGGATTGGTGCCGATATTATTTTTTTTAAACCCTCTCGCATCGGCAATAACTACTGTTTCGGACGATTACGACCGAAAACACCAACCTTCATACGCATTGAAAAAGAGACCACGCGTCACGCACCCAAACTTGCACCACTTCGTACTCCCGCCGCTGGTGGGTGAGCTTCAGTGACCCGATGCCAGAAACATCAACACAAAATGTGATGGTAAAACTCAACGTTTTTCGGACCGGGAATGTAAGATTCGTGGTCTGACGCGTAGAACCGTAAACCAGACGCTGACCATTGGCACTGACTTCAAGGCATCCGATTCTAAAAAAAATAATACATGTAATTTAAAAAAATACTAATAATAATTTATAAAAAACTTTCTGAATAGTTGACTTAATTAAGATTGCCTATTGGGACCGGCAGAATGGATTCCGTTGTGTTATCTGATATCAGAGTCGTTAGTGTAAGTAAAATTGCGACCTGACAACACCACAAACTCTGGTATCGCCGTCCCCCACAGCCCCGTGTTGGTTTACAGCTCTGTGTTAGTTAAACATACATCTGCTGGGAAGTCATATCATGAAGAGCTTGAAGATAGTCAAATGCAAACAAAACTTAGAGAATCGTCACGCGGACTGTAACCTTTGGAATCACTTCCTATTGGTGCTCTCAATACACAGAAATATTTTATGCAGGAAAATCCGGTCCATTCGCACTTCGAGGAACGACAATGACAGGCGTTTGAAAAAGGATAGTATCAAAGATCTTGATAGGTCATCACAAAAACACTTTTCCCCTCGTACTTAAGTCTAAAGGTTTCCCCCTTGTGTTTCCCTAAAACAAGATTTTTAATAATTGTTGTTACCTTTACAAACAAAGTCTTATGTTTTTCCCTGTAAAAGGTCCTACGCGCCCAATCAGTGCTACCAGTATAACGTCTATTAAATCCTCACTTAAAATGCTATGTTTTCCCCCGAACAAGGTCATACGATTTTCTCATAAGGTCATACGATTTTCCCCTAAGGTCATGTGTTTTCCCCCATGTGAAAGCAAGCTGTTGTTTATCCCGCGTCATGAGTCGCACGTTCTTTTTGTCGTGTTGTTTATGTGTCATTTTTAGTTGGCATGCATGTGGGGATATCGATAAGTGAATGTGTAGACAATGTCGTTCTCACTAATGTATACAACAAGTGAATGTGTAGACAATGTCGTTCTCACTTATGTATACAACAAGTGAATGTGTAGACAATGTCGTTCTCACTAATGTATACAAGTGAATGTGTAGACAATGTCGTTCTCACTACTGTGTTCGTTCGTCCGTCGATACGACGATGACCACTCTAGTCATCCGAGGGTTGTCTGTGCGTGCGCAGATGGCTGATTAGGCCGATCCTTGCACGAAAGGTTCGGGAACAGAAGGGACAAGGGACGAGTGCGACATCTCCTGGAGGGTTGACAGCATGGGCCTTTCGGGCTTGCCTCTTCTTTTCTGCGGCGGTGATCCGGTTTGCCTCGCATGACCCGGCACCTTCGTAGATGGAAGAGCGCCAGGTGGATCGGTCCAATGCAGCTCGTTCCCACGTGTCTGGATTGATGGCAAACGCTTTCAGTGAGGCTTTTAGTGTGTCTTTGAAGCGTTTCTTTTGCCCACCGTGGGACCGCTGGCCATACTGGAGCTCACCATAGAAGATTCTCTTTGGCAGTCTCTCGTCTGGCATTCTGACAACGTGCCCTGCCCAACGAAGCTGGGTCTGCAACAGGAGGGTGAAGATGCTGGGGAGACCTGCCCTGGTCAGTACCACTGTGTCTGGAATTTTGTTCTGCCACTTTATGCCGAGAATCTTCCTGAGGCTTGTTATATGAAAGTGGTTAAGCTTTCTTGCATGGCGCTGATAAACAGTCCAAGTTTCACAAGCATATAGCAGTGTGGGGAGCACCACTGCCCTGTACACTTTCAGCTTGGTCTGGATGGTAATGCCTCTTCTGTTCCAGACATTAGGGTACAACCTGCCGAAAGTGGAGCTGGCTCTAGCAATTCTGACGTTCACTTCGTCATCGATGGTGACATTTTGAGACAGTGTGCTGCCTAGGTATGTGAACCGGTGCACTGTGTTGAGTCTCTGGCCGTTGACAGTGATGTTGGGCTCTACGTAGGGCCTTCCAGGCGCGGGCTGATGGAGGACCTCAGTCTTCTTAGTGTTGATTGTTAGACCAAAGTTTGTGCAGGCGCTGGAGAACAGGTTTACACTGCATTGCATGTCGGCTTCTGAGACAGCGTTGAGGGCACAGTCATCAGCGAACAGCAGGTCTCTGATGATGTCTGTCATAACCTTGGTTTTTGCCTGGAGCCTCCGAAGGTTGAACAGCTTGCCATCTGTGCGGTACTTCAGGTTGACACCAACATCCTCGTCTCTGAAGGCCTCTGTCAGCATGGCGGAAAACATGAGGCTAAACAGTGTTGGTGCCAGGACGCAGCCCTGCTTGACCCCGTTTGTGACTGGGAAAGGATCAGAAAACTCCCCGCTGTCCTGGACTCTGGCCTGCATGCCCTCATGGAATTGTTGCACCAAGACGATGAATTTCCTTGGGCAACCGTACTTGGCCATGATCTTCCACAGACCCTCTCTGCCAACAGTGTCAAAAGCCTTGGTCAGGTCGACATAGGTGGAGAACAGGTCGGAGTTCTGCTCCTGACATTTCTCTTGCAGCTGCCTGGCAGCGAACACCATGTCGATGGTTCCTCGCTCTTTTCGGAATCCACACTGACTTTCAGGCAGGAGTCCTTGGTCAAGGTGGACTGTGAGGCGGTTGAGGAGGATTCTGGCAAGGATCTTTCCTGCGATAGAAAGCAGGGATATGCCTCTGTGGTTGTCACAAGCCTGTCTACTTCCTTTTCGCTTATATAGATGTATGATGGTGGCATCTTTGAAGTCCTGCGGGATCGTCTCTTGCTGCCATATTAAGAGAAACAGCTGGTGGAGCCTTTCAGTCAGGGCTGTTCACCCCCTCCTTGTAGACCTCAGCTGGTATGGCGTCAGAACCAGGTGCTTTGCCACTGGAGAGAAGATAGATTGCTTTCTGGGTCTCGAGCAAGGTTGGGGGGTCATCCAGTGCTTTGTTTGTGGGCACTTGGGGTAGACGATTGATGGCTTCGTCGTTGATTGTCGAAGGGCGATTTAGGACGTCATCGAAATGTTCGACCCATCTCTCCAAGATCTTCTCTTTGTCTGTGATGAGAGTGTTACCGTCTGCGCTGAGGAGGGGGTTTGATCCTGAGGGCGTACGGGCCATATACTTCTTTCAAGGCGTCGTAGAAGTTTTTATAGTCACGCCTGTCTGCATAGCCTTGGATCTCGTCAGCTTTGTTGCCGAGCCAATCGTCCTGCATCTGACGGAGCTTCTGCTGAACAGTCTTGCGTATGTTGTTGAGTGCATCTCTCTTTGCCGTGGACTTGGGGTTATTGAAGTAAGCTTGGTGAAGGTGGTGCTTCTCATCCAATAACTGCTTGATGTCTTCGGAGTTCTCATCGAACCAGTCCTTATGTTTCCTGGTCTGGGGGCCCAGGGTCTCTGTAGCTGTGGTGTAAATCAGCTCTCTGAGTGATGCCCAGTCGGCCTCCACGCTCTGGTTTCCCGGAGAGGTGGATTTCAAGCACTTTTCCAGAGCATCTACAAAGGACTGTTTGCCGCTGTCGGTATTCAGTTTGGCAACATTAAGACGTTTCGGGGCCTTCTTCCCTTGCGGTCGTCGTTTAGGCTGAATGCGGATGTTGAGCTTGGTGATGATGAGGCGGTGGTCTGTCCAGCATTCAGCGCCGCACATGGATTTGGTAAATCGTACATCCTGCCCGTCACTCTTCCTCACGATGACGTAGTCAATAAGATGCCAGTGCTTCGATCGGGGGTGCATCCATGACGTCCGGTTACGAGTGGGGAGGCGGAAGATCGTGTTGGTGATCAGCAGTTCAGGTTCAGCGCAGGTCTGGAGTAAAAGAAGACCGTTACTGTTGCATTGACCCACTCCATGGTGTCCAAGGACTCCTTCCCAGGCAACGTTGTCCTTGCCAACTCTTGCGTTGAAGTCACCTAGCAAGATGAGTTTGTCCGCCTTTGGAACGTCGGCAATGACAGTGTGAAGTTCTTCGTAAAACTTTGCCTTTACGTCATCTGGATTAGTCATGGTTGGAGCGTAGGCACTGATGATGGTGAGGTGCTTCTTTCCAGCCAGTGGGAGTTTCATGGTCATGAGCCTGTCTCACTAATGTATACAACAAGTGAATGTGTAGACAATGTCTTTCTCACTAATGTATACAACAAGTGAATGTGTAGACAATGTCGTTCTCACTTATGTATACAACAAGTGAATGTGTAGACAATGTCCTACTAACTTATGTATACAACAAGTGAATATGTAGACAATGTCGTTCTCACTTATGTATACAACAAGTGAATATGTAGACAATGTCGTTCTCACTTATGTATACAACAAGTGAATATGTAGACAATGTCGTTCTCACTTATGTATACAACAAGTGAATATGTAGACAATGTCGTTCTCACTTATGTATACAACAAGTGAATGTGTAGACAATGTCGTTCTCACTTATGTATACAACAAGTGAATATGTAGACAATGTCGTTCTCACTTATGTATACAACAAGTGAATATGTAGACAATGTCGTTCTCACTTATGTATACAACAAGTGAATTTGTAGACAATGTCGTTCTCACTTATGTATACAACAAGTGAATGTGTAGACAATGTCGTTCTCACTTATGTATACAACAAGTGAATGTGTAGACAATGTCGTTCTCACTTATGTATACAACAAGTGAATGTGTAGACAATGTCGTTCTCACTTATGTATACAACAAGTGAATTTGTAGACAATGTCGTTCTCACTTATGTATACAACAAGTGAATGTGTAGACAATGTCGTTCTCACTTATGTATACAACAAGTGAATATGTAGACAATGTCGTTCTCACTTATGTATACAACAAGTGAATATGTAGACAATGTCGTTCTCACTTATGTATACAACAAGTGAATATGTAGACAATGCCGTTTTCACTTATGTATACAACAAGTGAATATGTAGACAATGTCCTACTCATTTATGTATACAACAAGTGAATGTGTAGACAATGTCGTTCTCACTTATTTATACAACAATTGAATATGTAGACAATGTCGTTCTCACTTATGTATACAACAAGTGAATGTGTAGACAATGTCGTTCTCACTTATGTATACAACAAGTGAATGTGTAGACAATGTCGTTCTCACTTATGTATACAACAAGTGAATGTGTAGACAATGTCGTTCTCACTTATGTATACAACAAGTGAATGTGTAGACAATGTCTTTCTCACTTATGTATACAACAAGTGAATGTGTAGACAATGTCGTTCTCACTTATGTATACAACAAGTGAATGTGTAGACAATGTCGTTCTCACTTATGTATACAACAAGTGAATGTGTAGACAATGTCGTTCTCACTTATGTATACAACAAGTGTTATATGTAGACAATGTCGTTCTCACTTATGTATACAACAAGTGTTATATGTAGACAATGTCGTTCTCACTTATGTATACAACAAGTGAATGTGTAGACAATGTCGTTCTCACTTATGTATACAACAAGTGAATGTGTAGACAATGTCGTTCTCACTTATTTATACAACAATTGAATATGTAGACAATGTCGTTCTCACTTATGTATACAACAAGTGAATGTGTAGACAATGTCGTTCTCACTTATGTATACAACAAGTGAATGTGTAGACAATGTCGTTCTCACTTATGTATACAACAAGTGAATGTGTAGACAATGTCGTTCTCACTTATGTATACAACAAGTGAATGTGTAGACAATGTCGTTCTCACTTATGTATACAACAAGTGAATGTGTAGACAATGTCGTTCTCACTTATGTATACAACAAGTGAATGTGTAGACAATGTCGTTCTCACTTATGTATACAACAAGTGAATGTGTAGACAATGTCGTTCTCACTTATGTATACAACAAGTGTTATATGTAGACAATGTCGTTCTCACTTATGTATACAACAAGTGTTATATGTAGACAATGTCGTTCTCACTTATGTATACAACAAGTGAATGTGTAGACAATGTCGTTCTCACTTATGTATACAACAAGTGAATGTGTAGACAATGTCGTTCTCACTTATGTATACAACAAGTGTTATATGTAGACAATGTCGTTCTCACTTATGTATACAACAAGTGTTATATGTAGACAATGTCGTTCTCACTTATGTATACAACAAGTGAATGTGTAGACAATGTCGTTCTCACTTATGTATACAACAAGTGAATATGTAGACAATGTCGTTCTCACTTATGTATACAACAAGTGAATATGTAGACAATGTCGTTCTCACTTATGTATACAACAAGTGAATATGTAGACAATGTCGTTCTCACTAATGTATACAACAAGTGAATGTGTAGACAATGGCGTCACACTAATTTATAAAAGTGAACGTTTAAAATATGTAGTACCAATATGAAACGCATGAGTGACTTAACAAAAGTTGAATGTGTTACTGTTGATGCAACCTCTTCAAACCCACCAGCGAATCGGGGGGTCAGGTCGAAGCTGTGGGCGGGTGGGGGGCGGCTAAAGTCGGCGATATCTAGTTTTGAATGGTCCAAACAAACATGTTCGAGTGCCCTGTACCCAATGATTTACCCTTGGCTGAAGACTGACAAGAGAGGAGATGGAAAGACAGATATGTAAGTGAAAGGACGGAGTGGTTCCCACGTTATCACGGGGCAAAGGAATAGGAGTGTCAATACCGTGAGCCCGGATAGCGCTTATATTCCGTCCACCCTTACAAGCTTATCATGTACGTGTATGCTATTGTAATAGTGACAGCGTGGGAGGGAGAGAGAGGGAGGGAGAGAGAGGAGGAGGGAGGGGGAGAGAGATAGGAGGGAGGGGGAGAGAAATAGGGAGGGATGGAGATGAGAACGAGCCATGGTTAGATAAGATGGATAGATCTCAAGCTACCTAGCTCCAATAGACGATAGCAGAAGAGACCGCGTGCATCTCCAGACGGAGAACCCTTGTTATATAATATAACATGCAAACCTCGACAGTTTTATTGGTCGTGACTTATCTCGACATGCCGTGGACACGCATTGTAGATGGGCATCTCGGGGCTATGACCTGTTTTATTGACGTGGCGCGCTGGGTTATCTGCGACCTGGAAACACATGTCACTCCCCACCCCACCTCACCCCAACTTATTTGTTTCTTAGAATAATTCGCTGTGAAAATATTGTGTGTCCGTTGGGGGGTGGGGGGGGGGATAGCTGGGTTGACATTTTCAGAGATGACGTTATCAACGCAAGCTCGCGTTATTTGATAAACTTCTTGAACATCAGAGCCAATAGAGCAACCTAGTCTAGCATGGACAATTTTAGCGATATAGAAGAACGCATTACATTCATTCGAGGACATTATGTGGGTATATGAGATGGGGGAAAAAAAGAAGAAAATAGACAGCTAGGCAGACATTGCATCTAAGCCTATGAAGACTTAAAACAGATGACAGGTCATACAAAAACTAGTGAATCTATTCAAGTTGCTCGCGGGACCGTCTTTTAACACAAACTGGGGTGGGGGTGGGGCAAAAAAAATGATAGCTTTAATGACAGACGTCCAGATAAGTAGGGGACGATAACTGCGGAATGACACGGGGTGTTTAAACAGCAATATTTTTAAAAAAAAATTATTTTTTTTAAACTTAAAAATCAATCAAACAAACAAAAACAATGTAAGTCCGGAATGCAAATCTCTCCCAGCTCCACCTCCAAACATATACATTTTTTTAAAAAATAAATAAAAATAAATAGACCCCACCCGGGGCGGACTGCCCTTCCCACTCCCTCGGCACTCCGTCACCACCAGCCCCGCCCTCAACCACAAATAACGGAACTATACCCAGGTATGAGCCATGCAGTGATTCATGGGCCAAACAAGAATGATGTCACAGCACACGTGACTAATTAACCTCTAATAGTACACACATGCGTAACTTCGACTTCCTCGGCAGTTAGTTATGTTTTAAAGCCGAAAAACTTTAAATTTTAAATTTAATTGAATCCAAGTAATTCAGTGAACGATTAAAAAAAAAGCAAAAAAGCTCCATTTAGAAAATCTTTTAGCAAAAAATTAAGCAGTACGTTGAGTTAGACTAGTCACCAATATATTTCTGAAAGGTGTGTGAGAGTGTGACAATGAGTGAGTAACGCTGTCTACCAAAAACTCTACCCCCCCCCCTTTTACCCGCCCATAAAAAAAGAAATGAAATCCACTATTTTATTATGTAATAACACACGACTGTTAACTTCATCAACAATAAAGAGTTGGCAGGCGGACGATATCCAGCAGCCACGTGACCGGCGAGACAACGCCAGAAGCCACTCATGGCTACATCACAATCCCATTAACCCATCACCACGTCACTCATTGATTGGAGAAAGCGTTACGATGGCGCCATCGATGACGCGCCACACACACTCCCTTCAACACATCTTCAGATTTGACGTGACGCACCGTCACCCACCTCGCCATATTCCGGGTACAAGCCACATTGAATGAAGCGCACCACAAGGCCCCGTCATAACAGAACGACTTAGTGGAGAGAGAGCTCCATGGATTCTAAGCCTGGACTACGCCACAGTCTAGTCCGCAGATACAAGCGTTGTTGTTGGCAAGATTCACGTTCGCATGTTCCCGATAGAGGTCGTGTGGACAATCTGCGAGTCCACTTCAAAACCATCGTTTATAGCAGGGGCGTCCAAATTTTTTGCCATGAAGTAAAAAGATCATGAGGTGGGGCTGGATTAATAAGATCATAAACAAATGTCATCGAATCACTAAAATATTACTGCATGGACATACCTTCGTGGGCTTTTTGTAACCAATAGCCACGTTGGTAAACAATAAAAACATCATGGATATTTGCCATCATGTGACGTACTCAAAACAGAACGTAATTTCGGCTTTTCTTAAAATCTCGTCATTGCAGAAAAAAATCCACGAGTCAATTAATTATTTAAGATGAGGCCGCGGGCCAGTTAAAATTTAAACACGAGCCGTATTTGCCTCGCGTGCCGGACTTTTTACACACTGGTCTAAAGTGACTCCGTCTGATTCTTACAATTACAACTTTTCGGCGTTAGATGTCATTTCGTCTTTTCACTTCCAGTTTCTCACGACACTATTACCGGTAATTGTCGGTATAACGCCGATCAATCTTGACCGTGACGTCAACAATGTTACACACATACTTTGGGACGTGACATTCATAAAATAAATGTTTGGAGCATCCACGCATTATAAGCATGCTGCAAAACGATGACATAATAATGACTACTATCATACCAATGCCGCTTACTCTACTCATTTATTTATAACATCTCCGTTGTGAAATTGAGATTCCGACAATTTCTGCGGAAAGTGTTTACATATTAAGGCGTGGGTTCTGTTCATATTGTTAGACTTAGGGGTCGTCCATAAAGTACGTCTCGCTATTTTTGGACCATTTTAACCCCCTCCCTCCCCCTGTCACAAATTTCGGAAGTCCCCCCCCCCTAAAGTACGTCACACTTGAACAAAATTTTTTAAACAAAATAATTAAAACTAATAGAAATACCGTGACGTCATACATGTCCCCCCCCCCTGTCACACTTTCTTACACAACCTCACCCTCTGGAGCGTGACGTACTTTATTGACGGCCCCTTATTGAGTGCGACCGACATCAGTTACTTCATAAAAAATCGACCGACTCTAAAAGTCATAACCAATGTTCCCTCTAAGGTTCCTTGGTCCGTGTGCATAATAATAATAAACTCGTGCAAAAAAAGTTTTACAGCAGCCATTTTGTCTTCGGAAAATGTTACACCCCACAAACGCACATATATTATCCTTTTCAAAAATGTGCTGTGCGGTTATTCTCAACTGTTGCGCGGCGTCTGCCTGATTCCTGCGCGATCGCACAGCTCCGGGCAACAGTGGTCAAATGTATGCAGACCAACATCGATTACATCATAAGCCATCGAACATAAATAGCCGCCCGGCATCGGTCCTTTCAACAACAATCGGCGGAATCGAATAATCCCATTGTAAGCCGGCGTCGCGTTTATTTCATTAAAGCTCGGAGTTTAATTATGTTCATCCAAGTGAGACCGTAAATTAAACCAGGCGTATCTTTATTTCAATGTGAAATCCATCTGCGTGCGGTTCTCATAATCCTCCGCCAGGTAGAGACGCCATACTGATCAACGCAGCGACAACGTGGAGGTGGTGACGAGACCGAGGTGGTGACGAGAGTGGACTGAGAGGTACCATCTAAAAATACACACATACATCTATTTTAACAGATCGAACCAAGCCAGTGAAGAGACCCACGGGGGTGGGGTGTGGTATGTGTGTGGGGGGGGAGGGTGAAGCAGACGGCTTCGAGGCCATGGTTCGCAGCGGCAACGTTTTCCGCCGACCTGAATTACTTCAAGGAGTGATACACACCACCAACAACGCTCGCCGTCGCGATGTTTGAAAAGACCAGGCGCAACCGCCCTACCCCTATCACATAACTTCGGATAGAAATCAATATAAAGAGGAACACGACCGGGTAATCCCTTATTTCAGCGCATTTTATATTTCAAGTCATCAAAAAAACTTTTTTCAAACTTGCTTCATTAATTATTATTATGAAATCTATTTTAAAATTAAAACATTATTTTTGTTGTTGAAATAAAATGACTATTTTACAATTTGTACGAAATAAAAATTTGTATATTTCACTATCTTCTGTGACTAACGGCGCCATTGTTGTTGTTGGAAGTCTGCTTTTAAAAACCTTTTTTCTAAGTTAAAAACCCTTTTAAACTCAACAAAACACGCGAAAAACTAATTGCAAAGCATTTATTACTTTTTTTTATATCTGATTTAAGTGTTTAAATTAGTAAAACTAATTTATTTTATTTATTTTGTTCTAAAAATTTTAAATGCGCTGAAATAAGGGATTACCCACGACCGCTTACTAAACTTCATGTAACTTGACTCTTAAGGTTTTATAAACGTTGTAAACCGGGAATTTATCAAATAAACGCTCGTTGAGCTTCCTCAAGCAGATACGACAAAGTTGGAATGTGGAGAGAAAATAGCAATAACAAACAGCAACCAATTTACAGAACGACGTAGATCAGCGCAAGCCTGGTCACCACTGAGCAGAAGACAATGAAATCAAGGGAGTGGGTGTCCAATAACGACCCAAAAATTGTCTCATTTGGTTTTTCTACGCTAAAAACAACTAAATAGTACATCAAAACCGATTTTTAAAAAATAATTAATTTTTTTTTAATTAATAAAAAAGCTAAAAACAAATAAACAGAAAAATACTGAGGTGCTTCAGAATTTATTTATTTTTAAATACCAAACACACTTCCGTTGCTATGTCAAGACTTTTAGCTTCGGTAAGTGAAGTGCCGCCATACCGCTCGTTGAATTCCTTAACTACAAAAAGTGATTCTCAATGTGTGTGATCGGGAGTATCACAAAGGTATGGCCACAGAGAACCAGGGTGGCGTGTTTACTTTTGACGGGTGTGTGCAAGCGTGTGTGTGTCCACTATGAGGAGCGTGTTGTGCGATTTTTTTGTTTAAAAAATCTTTGGATACGCCTTATGTGGGCCTTCAAGCTGAGGTAATAAATCAGCGCAGTTTCATCACAGCGAGATCCCCGTTTATTTTGAAGCTGACGCAGCACAAAATGGTGAGCACGGGCGAGGCGAATATCGACCGTTGTGGAGGTGAATATTTATATGAAAGGCGGGTCTCTGGGAATTTTGGACCCCCCTCACCGCCACCTCCGTCAACTGTCATCTAATGATCGCACCAGGAAAAGGTACCTGGGTCATAAATTCGGAAAAGTTGCTAATTAGGAGCTGAGTCGCACGACGACACACAATGAATTTATCGTAACTGCCTCAAAACATCATCATGTCTCCGCGGGGAAATGGGGGCATGCAAGGGGTCTTACGGTCACTTGTGGGACGTTTTAGTTAAAACATGATCACTTGGGGTTAGGGAACGGGTGCCCAGAGCTAAGGAAGGGGTGCCCAGAGCTAAGGAAGGGGTGCCCAGAGCTAAGGAAGGGGTGCCCAGAGCTAATGAAGGGGTGCTCAGAGCTAAGGAAGGGGTGCCCAGAGCTAAGGAAGGGGTGCCCAGAGCTAAGGAAGGGGTGCCCAGAGCTAAGGAAGGGGTGCCCAGAGCTAATGAAGGGGTGCCCAGAGCTAAGGAAGGGGTGCCCAGAGCTAATGAAGGGGTGCCCAGAGTTAAGGAAGGGGTGCCCAGAGCTAAGGAAGGGGTGCCCAGAGCTAAGGAAGGGGCACGAAGTCAACAGATGCGGACAAAGGAACTAACACTAACGAACCTTCGAGTACAAGTGATCGAAACCACTAAACTTCTACCACCAGCGGGAATGTAAGGCCCCAGAATACACCAAGGAGCCCCTCGATACAGGAGAAGGGGCCGGGATCGGCGGCTCGAACCCGAACTGGGGGGACGGGTTTGGTAAGAACCTTTGCTGCCAATTGGAATCACTTCCTGAATGGATCATGGGAGGAAAATATTGATACAATTATGTCGAGGGGACAAAAGTGTGTTTGGGAAAAAAAAACACAAAGGTAGATGAGCTTCTGGTGTTGGGGCTGGAAGGATGGGGTTAGACGTGCCAGAAAGAAAAAAAATTTGGAAAAAATCTGGGAACGCTGCCACCATGTCATTTCTTAGTGTTCTTCAGGAACAATTTTAGAGTTCTGGCCGCAACACCCCGAGACCCATGGGACCGACCAGCGTTCGTAACCGTTGCATGACCTAAGAGAGCACTTTACCTTTGAGCCACCAAATGACCGCAAGGTTTGGTTGGGGGGGGGGTCATCTGTCATCATCACTACGCGGAGTTTGACCAGCCGGTGAAACGGCGGACATGCCCATTCATTTTCCTTTCTTGCTCACATCTCTTGACAGTCCTGGTCATGATGACTAAAACCTGTCACTCTCAGCCCACCGAGACAGGGTCGTGTGTCTAGAGTATGACCTTTGACCTACTTCATGGGAAGAAGAACAACAGGAACACCCCGTCTAAACAGGTGTACACAAATGAACAATCAACGTGTCACCAAAAGCGTGTACACGTACGAGAAACTCCTGGTCCGTGTCCAATTGTCTTGTTTCAGAGTGGAAACATCACGTGATCTAATAATAGGCGTGTCAAGGACGGTTGTAATTCACTGTTCAAAACCAACCTTACTAGAGCTATAATAGCTACAAACTCAAAAACAAATACAAAAACAAATCTTGGATGACAATGCATTGTATCAAAATTTCAGATCGATCGAATGTACCGTTATTAAATTATTGAACTTTTTAGTTTATCTATATATAAGCATATGTATTATCCGTCTGCTATTGTTTTTAAATACTTTTTTTCAATAAAAATTCCACAGCTTGGGACTCCCTGACCCGTGACATGACCGTGAGTGAAAATGAGTTGGCCCCCACTAAAACCACAACACGATGGGTGACATGTGCCGTGTACGGCAGACAGACACCGGCAACAACAGGAAAGTACGCAGTCCTTTCACGTGACTCACAAGGGGCCAGGACGAAAACATGACAAAATGTACACACGGCAATAAATCAATACCGGCTGCTTAATGGAGGGAAAAAATGTCTTGCAACTTATAGATATCAGAACAAAGTGATGAATATACACGCGGCGAACGTGCTCAGTGCTCTTCGTGGAGGCGTAACTATCGTGGCGCAAAGGGGGGGGGCGGTCAGCACATGACCGAGATAGGGCAAGCTTGGCCCGCCTCAATCGCATAAAATTGTGATCGTTCATTTGAATATTACTTTATGGTCACGTTATTGAAGGAGAAATGTTACGAAGTCAGAGCCGGAAGTTTGGCAATTTACGGACACCAGAACAATTTGAGGTTGTGGCCTTCCGTTTAGCTCAACTTTAACTGCACCAAACAAGTTAGTCACAAGTCAGAGTCACAAGTCAAGTCCCAAGTTATCGTCACATCAAGTCACAAGTCAAAGTCACAGTCAAGTCCCAAGTTATCGTCACATCAAGTCACACGTTAGAGTCACAAGTTAGAGTCACACGTTAGAGTTTAGAGTCACAAGTCAGTCGTGTCCACATATTACGGATGATACAACAACTTGAGTTTTATGATGGGCTCGGAAACCTCTTTCATTTGACACCCCCTTCCCCCTGCCCCCACCCTAGAAAAACACACACCATATTTTCATGTAACTCCTCTAAAGACAATTGAATGACTCAATAGCATGACTCACGTCAACAGTGTGACTCAATATGGTTCTAACATAACCTGTATAAGAAACAACTCTTAATAGTCGGCATAAAAATTGGCTTCAATAATCTTTTGTTTTATAACTTGGATCATACGTCAAAGAAATAATCCTAATAAATAAAAGGCAAGTTTCTGTCCCGTCATCAATAGCGATTGGTCCCTCAAACCCATATGACTCCTACAGCCAATCATAGAACCAGTTTACGACATTTACGCGGACGTTCAAAACGAGTTATTTTTGGTGCAGTATTTCTTCCAATACTTTATTTTGAGTTATGCGCGTTTGGATTTATAGCAAAAAGCTCTGTTTTTACGAGTTATTTATTTTAACTATAATGAATAGTATTTTTGACGCGATGCACATGTAATACCGGTCGAGACGGCTGTTGGAGGGGAGTTACAACATGCCACCGAACGGTTGCGGAACGTCCTTGGACGGGCTTTGTTGCTCGTATTTATATAAATAAATAACTATAGTTGAAGGTTACTGAACATATAAAAATTCGTTAAACAGTTCAAATAAGGAATTTGTTTTTAAAAAGTCCGATCTCGCAAGGTATTATTGAGAGGAGCCAAAGAGGGTGCACCACCAAAAACCCCAGAGGAAAACGTCTCAAGGGCAGATATATATATGCTAGGATGGAATGGAGAGATCAGTGCTTCTCAAAATTTTAGTATGACGGACCGGCAGGAATTTTTCTATTGCACCAGGGACCGGTGAACTATTTACACTGTACTGACATGGTAGCGAAATGTTATTTATTTGTATTTTATTTGTTTCATTTTATGTGCACATCAACGAAAAATTGACATATTCTATAGGGATAGTATTAATGGTTGCAAATAAGGGATTATAATTATATTTTCGTCCATTCTTGATAACTTCTGCGGACCGGCAGCGGATGGCCAACTGACCGGCATAGGTCCGCCACTTTGAGAAGCACTGGGATAGATGATGTAGACAAATATCTACAGCAAACGGGCATCCAATCTTGGAGAAGAGAGTCGTTGGATAGGTCTGAGTGGAAGGAAGTGGTGAGGCAGGCCAAAGCCCTACATAGGCTGTAGCGCCACAGAGACGGATGGTAGGATCTCGCACGCTGCCGTCGTAAGCAAACAAAGTACTTGTCTACGTTTTGATTGGAAAATGACTCAAGGGTAGATCTAGTATTTTATTAAAACAATCTATCATATTACTAAGCAAGAAAGTCGCAACTGGTCTCCAAGTAGAGTAATTTCTACAGTCTAGGACAGTGCTTCTCAAACTTTTTAGTATTGCGGAGCGACAGGAATTTTTTCCATTGCACCAGGGAACCGGTGAACTATTTTCCTTGTACTGACGTGGTAGCGAAATGTCCTTTCTTGGTAACTTCTGCGGACCGGCATTGGATGGCCCACGGACCGGCACCGGTCCGCGGACCACCACTTTGAGAAGCACTGGTCTAGGAGACGTCAGTGCATTTTGTACTTGGGAATGTTACAAATCATTTCCCCAGTTTTACTCAAAATCCACTTTAGATGCAGATATTGCTGAAATAGTTATCGTGATTGCACATGTCAAGTCTTCCCTAACTTCATCAACCAAACTGATGAATAAGTTAAAAAGGCGTCTATGATCCGACGATGGACATATGGTACATCTCTCTTCACATTACAACATGTAGAGATTAAGAGCTGTAAGGGCAAAGCGACTTTTAACAAACACCACCACTGCATTGGAATGTCGGTGTGTCGCGGGAGATCGGGACATAAGGTCTGGTTTGAGAATCGTTCATCTGAACGTAAAAGCTGGGCAACTATCACGTCACGCTAATAGCTAGGGTACAGGGTCAGGTCCGAGAGCCGCTCATCTTCACGTAATTGGGTGGACAAGGACGACGTAACGCTAGTCACCGTTGTGGTCAGCCCCAACAATGAAGGTGTTTGACGAGGTCACCAGCTTCAGATGGGTCAGCGCACGAACGACAAGCCGGGGTGAACTAGGGACACGGCTGACGGGAGACTGACGGGAAGACCGACAGGAAGTTGAAAAGTTCAGCGAGCCAACTCCACCCCCTTCACAACCATCAATGTTTGTTTTAGAATTAAGATAATGACGTGGTGCGTACCTCTCGCTACCTGTTTGGTATGCCCAGTAAGGGTGAATAGTCCACGACGGGGGTTGGCGCGTCGGGTTGAACAACACTTGCCCCCCCCCCGGAGGGGGAGGGGGTGCGGCGTTCAGCCTCACACACACCAGCATTCGCAATTTCTGGTTAATAGGATCATGGTCGGTAGCGCCGGGGGGTGGTGTGGTGGAGATTTGAACCGCTACGGTGAGTATCGTCGTAGCACGACATAAACAAGAAACTGTCACGTGACTGTCGTGACTTCGGGGTACAATTCCCGCACTGTATTACATCATGGGGGTCAGGATGCAGTACAGAAATAACTATATATATACGTATATAATTTTATATAGATACTCTGGTTACATCATCATTGGCTTCAAAGTCTCAGAAGAGAAAAATTAGTTAACGCGCCCTTGGGGTTACGACACACCGACCCTGCAATGCTTGCTGCGACTCTAGTGGAAAGGATTCTGTTGTAGCTCGAACAGTTAAAACCAGTGGAGTGGTGCCAATAGTTAAAACCAGTGGAGTGGTGCCAATAGTTAAAACCAGTGGAGTGGTGCCAATAGTTAAAACCAGTGGGGTGGTGCCAATAGTTAAAACCAGTGGAGTGGTGCCAATAGTTAAAACCAGTGGGGTGGTGCCAATAGTTAAAACCAGTGGGGTGGTGCCAATCTTGGTATGGCATCTGTCCGTCTACGAAAGACGATAGATTTATCTTTATTATTTGCAGCTCTTGGTGTCGTTGATGAGACCAATCCTTGAGTGGTGCCAATAGCCCCGGATATATTCTGGACAGGGGTTTTAATCTGGCCTGCTACACCGGGGCAGATTTGTTTCTATTAACTTTCCTGGTTTCTATTTTTTGATCCGCAGTAAAATTCGAATTTGTTCCTCGCCACCAGTTTACTCAGGGTTTTACTCAGTTTCAACCGTAAAGCAATATCCGGATAGAAATACCCCCCCCCTTTTTTTTTGTTGTTGACGCCAACAAACAATAGCGGCGGACATGCGTGAATTTCCCAACTACTCTTAAGTTACTTGTCAATAATTAATTCAAGTAACCTCAGAACCGAAACTTCGATTGAACCCAACCAATGTTCCCTCTAATAGCTCCGTTGGTCCGTGTACAAAGTAAAAAAAAACCAACTCGTGGGCAAAGTTGCACAGCATTCATTATGTGTGTAATATTTTACAAAATTTGCTGCGCGGTAATTCCAAATTGCTGCGCGGCGTCGGTCAGACACCTGCTCGGCCGTGCAGCTTAAGGGCTTAAAGGGAACATTGAACCCAACCCTTAAGCACAAGAGCACAGTGTTTTTTAAATGCCCCATAGCATTTATTTTTAAATCCTTTATATTAACTCGTGGTGTCTGCGGCCGACCGACCGACCGCCCTTGCTTGTCGCCAAAACTTTTGAGCGATTTTTAACCCACTTGCTCGTAAGCTAGCGAGCTGAAATTTTGCAGGCAGTTTCGTACCAATAATAAAAACAAAGTATCAAAATTTCAGATCGATCGCATGGACCGTAATTAAATTATTGATTTTTTAGATTATTTTATTTATTCCTATGTACCATGCTATTTTTTGAGATAGAGCGTCGCGGTGCGTATTATATTGAACAACCTTTCTGTCGCGCAATAAGGTGCGTATTTTATTGACAACTCTTTTTATAAACCTATTCCTGATCGGTGCGCATTATATTAAACATGTTTTACGACACAACTGCAATTTTGTATTTCTGGATGGTCTTGCGCTGCGTGTTGTAATGAACATTCTTTTAGATACGTCTCGTACATAAAGGATTTATAGTGAAAAACTTGGTTTTTTACGGTTATTTTTATATTTTTATAATTTAACACCCCTTGTCTTTCTACACCACACACTCTAAATAACAACAACAAAGAAACTAAAGCAAAATTATAAGGCACCAACGCACTTATGGGCACTTTTCGAGAATCTTTGTTTATTTGGAGGATAAATCGGGAATTTCATTAAGAATACCTTTAGCGTACCCCCAGCATGACGCGATTTAAATTAGTTTTATTTTTCTTCTTTCCTTCATCCGGATCATAATACATACAGACACCCACGCAGCAACATTACCGTCTACTACACATTCCCACGGATCTCCCAAGCATGGAGCAAGAAGTGTAATTTCTCAAGGGGTTTTCACCCGTGGATTCACAGAAACGGCACATTACAAATGAAATTCTAGGGTATTTCCAGTGGATATGTATAGGCTCCCATTGGAAACGTAACATATATTTTTTTAACGAAAAAACAAACAAAACCAAACAATGGATGCAAGTACCACCTTTGGAACTGAACATGCGCACTGGGACGGGATTAACGTAAGGCGGTCGCCCGTTAATACTCCAGCGCGCGCTCTTTGATAATAGCACTAGAAATCAGTGGACGTCTGATCAGGTCCGATCTATAAATAGCATCACGGGCTGAAAAACGTCTGGACCAGTCCAACAAATGTTGGAATAAACAGACTCAAGGGGGTTTGAGCTCCATTTAAAACTGAACATGAAGTAAAGAAGAAAAAAAAACAACAACAATGGGTCAGGATTATTTCAGTAAATTACTTCCGGACTTTACGAATCGACGTCACCCAAACAAGTATCGTTCGGTTCGGCTGACATGCGCAACAACACACAAAGGCACGCGTTACCAATTCAATTATAAACAGCAACTATTGAATGCTGCTTCCTGGTCTGGGACTTGAATAGATTCCAGATTCGTGCAAGAATTACTTCTGGCTATGGGCATTGAATGTGTTCGGGTAGCAATTTTTGCTTAAAACACACCCACTCCCCCTAAACTTTGGTCAGCACAACAAGAACATTGCTGTAAAACCGCACAAGAAATACTGGTGTGTCTGCTTTCTTTAAATCATTCCACTAAACTTGTTTCAAGAAAATGAAGGGATTTATTGCTTCAGGGGGAAGAAAAAACCCAGTTCGTTTAGCAATGGCAGATGGGAAACAAATGTTGTAAGTTATATTTCTGTGTACATCCGCTTTCTGTGACATGGTGCAGAGTCTTCAAAGACATTTACACTGTCCCCGCTTCACTGACCCTTCCGCAATTCGTCCGAGTCTATAAGTGTGCATTTCCAACGCATGGAAGGGTGCCTCACATTGACAATGGGTTCACCGTATTTTGGGTTGCTCGTTGCTGGCGGCTTTTGTTATTTATATCACAGCGGTCCTGTCATCGTTTACGTACGCCTCCACAAGCGACTGATACACCGAGTCTCCTCGAAGTGCGACAAGTTCACTTTGGCAGCGCCCTCCAGCGACCAGCCAACAACGCGCAATAAATCGATGACGCAATCGGCCACAATTTGCCATACCAAATACAAAATATGGAGAGATATAGACAAAGGGATCTATGGACAAACTTTTTTTTAGTCCACATATATTATCATAACCAATCAGTTAATTAATTTTAGATGGAAGGAGAGGTAACGAGGAAGGGATTTTCACCACCTTTGGTCCCCCCCCCCGTTCCGTAACGTCAAAATGTTCAGAGTCACTGACAGCCAAGACAAAACAGCGCCAAGATATTAAACTGAGAGCTGTTAACATTAACGATGGTATTTACGTTTTGATGGCAGCCTCGTGGCGTGTGTTTATGGCCACAATAAATGATAACGATGCCTAAATGTCAAATAAATACAACCGTTTTTTTAAAAAGAGAAATACAATAAAAAGGTATTCTGACAGACTTAATAAACAGAGGTAAAAAAAAAGATTTTTAAAAACCACGTTTTTATAAGTGGACTAAAAAGAAGAAAATAATTTAAAACGTATAAGTTCAAATACTTTCCTTAAATATGACTAAAAACGTTGGGCGGGTGTTTGGTAATGGTATAAAAAATAAAGATTTATAATTTAGAAGGCAAAAGAGAGATCTATAAGTGAGAGAATGGGTGAACTGCATATGTAAAACCTCATAAGCGCCCGCCCCACGTTGTTAGTCATATTAATTGAAAGAACTTGAACTTATAATTTGTTTAATTATTTTCTTTTTTATTCCACTTTTAAAAACGTGGTTTTTAAAAATCTTTTTTTACCTCTATTTCTTTTATTCTTTTTAGTCTAAGTGTATGCTATGGTGAGTTTTGTCGCTTCCTTTTGATTATTGATCATTGGAAGTATTGATTATGTTCAATATATTACGCATCATTGATTATGTTCAATAAAATACGCAGCGCGACAAACATTTACAGACTGAACGCGACTGAACTCTTCTTGCTGTAAACACGGGGATGTGGTCATCGATGAATGGGGTGAACTCCGGTGGCACGTGGATGTCAACAATAACAGACGGAATTAGATGCTATATAGAGATAAAAAAATAATTAATGCATTAATATAATTACGGTACATTCGATCGATCTTAAATTTTGATACAATGCATTTTCATCGAAGATCTATCTGTGGTAAAATTTTGAGATCTCTAGGACCATCAGAAGTGGTTTAATTTTACGCTGGAAAATTGGAAATTTTGCGGACAGGACGAAAGCAAGTTAATAAAAACGTGGTAAAAATGGACCCAAGAAAACCAGGAGCGTTTCGGCCAAGAGCCAACTTCATTAAATAGACTGTACAAAAAGAACGTACAGAGTAAATTTAGCAGCGATGCAACAGCGTTGGAGATGGCAAGGGGCCATTTGTATAGAGAGGAGCGTAACTTGAAGGACAAGAATTAGGTCCACCAAGCGATTGGTTTTAACGGAGAGGCCAGGAGGAAGGAAAGCCAAGGAGCAGGTTAACATTCATGTCATGGGCCGGCTACAACCAGCGACAGAAATACGCCGCACGGGGGAGTGACTTGTACGATTCGGTCATCGAACACGAGATAACCGCCTCTCAAAAAGGATGAGTCACGGTAAAGACATGATGTTAATCATCCATAGCGATGTTTCTTTAAAACAGAAGACGATTCCTGGTAGATATTAACTCAGCTGACTGCTCTTCAACGAAAGATTTAAAACCGGATCACAGACGACCCCGGCTTTATGTGGTGGTCGGGATAGGGGGGGGTCGTATAGTGATCAAAAATATATTTTGTATTTGATGTTAACAGGACGCGCCAATGGAGTATAAAAAAACGCAGGAAATTATGAAAGGAAAAGCAAGTGAAACCAGGGGAGCTGAAGGTAAATTTGATACCCGAGTGTTTCTCATCCTTACCAGGAGGTGGGCTTGTTGATAATTATATCTTCTTAATGCTTGGCCCAATCCCCAGCCCCCTGGGTGGTAAACAAAGTTGTCCGGTGAGTCAGCAAACATCTTGATACTTAATTTTAACGCCCGCTGTAAAAAAAAACAATTTAAAAAAAAACACCGACCACACGCAGCTACAGTTTGGGAGCTGCTGCTTGTCGTGGTAAACAGCCGGAGTCTTGTACATCAAGGTCAAGGTTCTCCGTGGCAGGGCTGTCTCCCCGCCCCCCCCTCTCACTCATTAAAATTTGACGTTATTTTTTTCTTCAAAGATTTTTTATTTAAAAAAATAATAAAATATATATATTTTTTTTTAAACTAGATTCGTTAAAAAAAACACTATCAAATCGGCTTTGGTTTCAAATGATACGCAAAACGCGTTTGAAAACTATTAGAACAATCGGACTTTAATTTTAATAGAGCGCAAATTTAGAGAGAAATCAGTTGGCACAACTGATATATCCCCCGACCAACTGTAAACATCTCTGACATAAACCATGGGATGCCAGCACGAACAGCGAGCCTGATGTGGGAACTATTTCATTCAAGCGGGTGAGAAGGCTGGCGCGAGATTGTGATCGGCAGACGGCCGTGTGCTTCTCTTGGCACAGCTCGTGCGTGCGAAAACAAAAACAAGTTGGAAATGACCCAAGACTTAACTTTTGACCCGTCCATGTGACTTAAGAACAAACAGGGATATAAATAGAAGTTAAAAAAATAATTTTAAAAACCACGTTTTTATAAGCGGACTAAAAAGAAGAATATAAAAATTTTAAAAAAGTACTATGATGTCATATGACTAAAAAACGTGGGGCGGGCGCTTCTCAGGCTTAACTAATTCAATTCACCCATTTTCTTACTCTTCATTTGTAAACCCTAATCATTTTAGCCAAACGCCTAAAAAGCGCCCCCCCCCTCCACGTTGTAGTCATATGACATCATCGTACTTATTTTAAATTTATTTTCTACTTTTTAGTCCACTTATAAAAACGTGGTTTTTAAACATCTTTTATTTTTACTTCTATTTATTTTATTGTTTTTACTCTAAGCGTATGCTATTAATGATATGGTGAGTTTTGATGTATTGATTATGTTCAAATATAATACGCATTGCCCGACAAACATTTACAGACTGGAAATGACTGATCTCCCCTTGATGTTAAACATGGTTTTTGTGGTCGGCGTTGGTGTGAACTCGGCACGTGAATGTAATGTAAACAAGGGCAGGCGGATAATGCATAGGCTTATATATAGATAAACTAAACAGTTCAATAATTTAATAACGGTACATTCGATCGATCTGAAATTTTGATACAATGCATTATCATCCAAGATCTATCTGTGGTAAAATTTTCAGATCTCTAGGACCATCAGAAGTGGTTTAAAATACGTTGGCAGATTTGAAAAATTGTGGACAAACAAACAAACAGGAACGAAAGTGAGTTAATAAAAACGTGGTAAAACAAATATTTCCCGTTGATTTCAGAATGAGAGAAGCCTGTCACAATAAATCGATTATAAACGCATGATGGCGTAAATACGGATCTTGCTGCCTCACGCGGGCTAAGATTCTCACTTCTCACACGAGAAGAATTAACAAAAACATGCATTTGGCGCAGAAAGAAAACAAACATTATCCCAGATGTGACAAACGTAATGTGTACTAAATGAAAACTGAAATATAACTAACATGGTTTTGAGGCCTGCAGCACAGCACATGCAGCAGAACTGGTTTATTACATGCCCCAACATGCAGCGCACGGATGATATCAACAAGGGGCACTGTGACCAAACAAAACAAAACAAGAGAACACAGCATACAACCGTCATTATAAATATGAACCGACACACAGCGTGCATGCCGTCATTATAAGAATGAACCGACACACAGCGTGCATACCGTCATTATAAGAATGAAGCGACACACAGCATGCATGCCGTCATTATAAGAATGAAGCGGCACACAGCATGCATACCGTCATTATAAGAATGAAGCGACATACCGTCATTATAAGAATGAAGCGACACGACTGTCGCCAATGTGAACAGGAAAAACCCAAAGTCCAGTAAGGTTGAGTTTCCTCAGGGACTAACTAACTCCGTGCTATAAACTGCTTTGTTGCATGCATGGCCACGCTACATGATATCACCAAGACACAGGGCCACATCTCAATACACACACACACGTACATCGACTTTATGCTTTTTTAAAAATATATAATATAAAAGTAATAACAATTCTTCGCTTTCAAAATAATGATTACCCGCTATGTCAGCAGAAAAGGATCTGATAAAGAATGAAGCGACCCCAAACAAATTTTTAGACGAGTGTCTATATATAGACTTTTCGTACCGCTACGACTTGACAATCTCTGCACAGACGGGACAACGGCTTGCAACATCACTTCGGTACAAACAAATCAAACATTGGCTATTGTGGCTTATCGGCGAACCGTATAGATGCGAATCACTATGCACACCACCAATAACACACAACAGACACACCACTAACGCACTGAGAGTTATTGAGTTCGGAGGGGTCGCCAATGGCGATTGAAGAGAAGAAAGAAAACAAAAAGATGGCTATTGGATACGAAATAAGGCTGTTAGATACGAGATTTCAGCTGTGCGGGTCTGTCCAATTTCGGAATGTCAATAGGTGTGACTTTGTCCCGTTTAATCGTTATCCCGGTCCTGGACTATTGCACATCGGTGTACCTATAGTTTAAGGATTCAAAAGGGCACTTCCAAACTTGTCAGCGTAATGATACTCTTGAGGACAGAATATTAAACAATATAATTTGCAATTGTCACGCAAGTAGTGTCTGTCAGTCAGTCCTGACGCTACTAATTTTAGAAAGCAGGGAAAACCAAATTACTGCACCAAAGCATCAAAAGGTGTGCAAATTAAATATGCGCTGTAAAAAAATATTATATGACGTCATTGTTTTCGCTCATATTTTAATTTTGGAAAAGGGATCAATGTAAAAAGAGGATTTGATGATGCTTAATCATAAAATCAAAAGGGGCGCCGTAGGCGCCCTGCAACCCCTATTATAAAAAACTTTGTGTACATTTCAGAAAGTTTAATATTTCGTATTTATCAAACAAGGACAAGTTGGTTGGGCTTTTGAAAAAGGTCGGCGCCGTAGGCACCCTTAAAAAAGTGCATTTTTTATAAAATAAATAGATTTCAGCTGAAATTTTCCGTCATTTATGACGGGTGTACGCTAGTATATATATATTTTAAAATATTTGGAAAAGAAACCAAGGGTGTCACCCCACAAACATGCCCCCACCACAAGATAGTTTATAGGGCGGATCGTTCACTGAACTACCGGCAGGGTGGGTATTCAACTGTCCGGTTGGTGAGGGCGGATCTTCCATTTAATCCCACAAGGATTATCTCTAAATTTTAAACAAGAGATAATAAACTGATCCGACCCTTCTCCCCCCCCCTCTCTTCTAATAAAGCCATTATCAGGCACTGTTATTTCTCAACTTGCTGTCAATGCTTATCACCCGTGCACACTACTACAATGATATCTTTCGACCAGTATTTCGGTTCGAAGCGTCTCACAATGGAGAGAAGACGCAAGCCCCCCCCCCTCTCTCTTTGGAGGTAGTGTTCTAGTTTGAGCTTCACAAAATGTGGGTGAGACTACAAATTCTTTGGAATATCTGGTTATGACCGGTCTTTCAGTTGCCTATGACGCCTTTCGCCCAGTTCTGTTTAACGCGTCAAGTATCTAAAGTCTTATGCGGATGTCCAATCAATATGCATGGAGCAAGAGCAGCATGAGATGATTGGATAACATCTATCTTTGCCCCACGTCAAGGTTTATACCAGCGGGTGTTGCAACAAGCTCACCATTAGATACATTTGAAAAGTAATGGGAACATACTTTTAAGACGGATGAGTATGGGATTACATGAACACCGAGATATTTCAGACAAAGCTGGAAGACAAACAAACGTGTGTGTTGGGAGGGGGGGGGGTCCTTTCCTTAAAAAAAAGGCCCAGGGAAATCTCCGCGCCCCCCCCCCTCCCCTTTTTGCACACCAAGGGCGGTTAATAAACACCAACAGTGCTGATGAGCGACAGCCAGTCCATGCGACCCCAGATAGCAGGAGGTCACAGCAGATAATTGGAAACAACGAAAGAACAACATAACCTCTGACCCCATTCCAAAAGGATGACCTCAGCGTTGTTATCTCAGGGTTGGGAGGGGAAGGGGCCGTTCACACGTGAAAGAAAGTCAAGACGAAACTAAATGATCGTACCGCGTACGTACTAGTAGTAGGACTGCCAGTGTCAATCGGAAGGCTGACACTGACCACAGTGGACAGCGTAACGTGGTGAATGATGCTGCAAGTTGTCTTCAGAGGCGAATTCCCACATTTCCCGACGCAGTGCTGGAAAGCAGTTACACCACAGCGCCTAGTTTAAGGAAAATATACCATTGCCTAGCACTGTAAACTACTTAAAATAAAAATAAATATAAATAAATATTTATTTGATCTGTCACAACGCATATTTATGTGCAATAATATTTAAGAGAAACCATGAAAAAGTCACTTTCAGCTTATTAACAAAGATTGAATTTTGCTAATTACATACATGGATTTTATACATAGTTGAGGGTGTCTTAATTTATTAGTTCTATTCACGGGTGTGGCGGGGCTGGGGATTTCTTTTTAAGAGACAAACCTACAAAGACAGCCAGCTGATAACTCAAGAACCGTTTTCCTCCCGCGTATCTAACAGTGAGATAACCAACATTCTGGCGAGGCCAATATACTGTAAACTAAACGCCAGTGTTATGTAATAAGGTAAAAATAACACGACCCACATACTGCGGCGCAAGGAAGTGAATAGTGTCGCCCCGATGAAAAGTAAACACCAACTGGCGAGGCCCAATACCAATATCTGATTGTACGAAACATCGTCAAAGTAGGAAACAGACCACAACATGAGACGGCCGGGTGGTGGTGGTGGTAGTGCCCGGTGATGTGTAATCTTGAATTGTACCCTGACCTGGTGGGTGGACAAACGAACGCACAAACACTGACCCAGGGGGAAGGGAGGGTCGGGTGCGACGTTGGTGGAACCAACTGGTAGGGAAAATGTTGACAGCTTAAAAAAACAGAGGAAGAAGAAAATATGAATGGAGACTCAATAACCGTAACGTAATTTACATATATATTATGTATGGTCCACGAAACTCTTTTAAAATCTTAAAGCTTTTTTAAAAAAAACAACATTGTTAGCACAATGAGATCTGAAAGTGAAAGCCACAAGTAAATCAATACACACTACTTCAGATGCTCAAAATAATAAGCTACTGAAATTGAAGGAAATTAAAAAAGAAACAACAACTGCAACAAAAACACAGGTCTATGGTGATCAAAACTGAAACCTTTAAAAGCTTTAAAAATAACAATGTCTAAAGTAATCTTCATTCTTTGATATTTAAATGATTGAGAGTTCTATTTTTATTTCTAATTTCAGGAATTTAAGTATCATAACAGTGAAAATGGCACACACACACAAAAAGCCCTTCATTAATTCACAGCCACTCTGAATTAATAGCTGATACTCCTTGTGTTTAGAGCTTGACATTTTTCGATTAACATGTTTTTCTCCAATGCTCAACTGCACCTAATTATTATAGAAAACTGATTGATACTAAAAAATAACATCAGTCTTAAAACAGAGAGAATTTAACTAACAGATGTGCGTGTGTGGGGGTAAGAGAGAGGGAGGGAGAGAGAGAGAGAGAGAGCCAGAGAGAGAGAAAGGTCAGATTCAGCTTAAAAAAAACAAATACCATTTCAATTTCCCTCTTTTAAATTTATATTAAGTTAACTGTATAATTCAAAATGTAAATAACTGTATACATAACTTTATTAAATGATTTTAAAATAACTATGCACTAATAAGAAGCAAATGGTTTGAACAAAAATTGTAAGTTTCCAAACCTTTATAAAATCACATGACTATGACTTTTCATTAACAAGTAACTAATTCAGGAGAAGGAAGTAGAATACACATATTAAGGCTTGAGACACATCATTAAAGCGCTCTTAAAAAATGAATTAAAATTGTTTATTAAAAATAATGCATAAATGCTTCAGCCCCACCCCCCACCCCCCGTCCTGTTATGAGAAGACACACTGAAACCATTTCCTCAATTTTAACCGATAAAAAACATAATGAACATGTACATTGTATCTATGTACATGTATATTGAAACTGTCATGAGAATCATACCTCTAGGACATAACACAAGTTATGACACACTTTATGGGCTTTACAGTTCTTTTTAGCCCTGCCTAACAAGAACCATTGAGGGATTAAGTGTTAGTAAGCTTTATTTTTCTACAGTACAGCTGAACTAACCCCATGATTATCAAAACTAGGAAGAGAGTAACATTTAAACTGTATTCTTTAGACTATAAAATTTTAACAAAACCGACCGCTACAGGAATGTGAATTAATTAAATATTTAAATAGTATAAATAGAGCTAAAAGATTAAAAACAATGTGACACATTTGAGACAATAGTCTCCTATCCAAAAGACAATAGATTTTTAAAAAAATTGATATAATTAATTCAAAGTAAATTAACATTATACTCTGTATAACATAGAGAATGAGGCCTTTCTATTACTTATGGCTGGCTGGCTCTGATCTAGGGCAAGGACCGATTTTATTAATATTTGCACTAAGCTAAGGGTGATTAATAATAATGTGTAAACTTTAGAGAGAGTAGACCTACTAATACTTTGTAATATTTTTATTTTGGTTTACAGCCCTGCTAATATTTAATACATATTTTTGCTTCATTCACCAACATATCCCATAAGAAAACACTTTTGGATTTAAATTTAGTAATATCAGATACCATAAAATAGTCAATAATACAATTACAATACCCTTCTATGGACCTCACCCTAAAGTGATAGTTATTTTAATTAAGTAAAGGAAGTGGTCCAATATTGTAGAGCCCCAGATCATAGAGAAGAGTCTATAATACTTGAATAGAACAAACTATATTGTAATTGTGGGCTATTATATTTTAATTGTAACTAAATCCAATGCCAAAATAATCAATAGGAAGAAAGATACATTTCTTTTATTGAGACCTTAGTTTTAAAAAAATTAGATCAGCTTAGCTAAAAATAATAGTATGGTCCAGTATGGTCATGGTACAAGTGAGGTATCAGTTCAGTGTATAAAATATAAAATAACATTTATACTTTAGACTCTAGTGACTCTAATCACAATCAGTAGTATAGTATAATTTGATTATTCTAATTTAATTAAATCTCAAAAAAATTATGCCTAAACTGTGATGTGGTGATACTAGTCCGACTAGTTAAGATAAACTAGATGTGAACTAGATGCAATACAACTCATCCTCTTTTAATATTTAAAGTAAAGTCTTTTGACTTTTGGTACAATAGTAATAATAATAAATTAAGAGTCATAGTCATAGTCATAGTCAAAGATAGAGTTCACAAAGTCAAAGCAGTATAACATTGTCATTAACATTATAATTATTAAGTATTTCTGAAAGGGCTGGACAAAAATAAAGAATCTAAAAACAAATATATATATATATATTATGCCGATCAGGGTATTAGTATTAAAAATGTATAAAAATCTAAAACAGCGTCTGAACCGTCAGTACCAGTGGCAGCGGTCAACGTTAATAAATAATTTTAAATATCTATAATTCTATACTTCGATTCTAAATATGACTGAAAAGCCACAACAGCAAAGAAGCGAAACTTAAAAGACAGGGCCACTAGGCATAACTCATATTCGCAGTTATACTTAGAAAGAGTAATTCAAAAAGTCTCTTACTCGCAGGGACCAATATATAGTACTACTACTACTACTACTAACTACTAGGTCCGGGTTGCGGGTTGGGTACGACAACAAAATCAGGGAAGCATTTCTTAGTCACATTGTGACTTTTGGGTTAAGAAAAATAAAGTGCATATAGAAAGTATTTTTTAAAAGATGCTGCTACTTAGTAAAAAATTTAAACTATTACTTACCGATTTAAATTTTTCTTGTAATTCATTTAGTTGATCATCGGTCAGGTTAGCGGTGTTTCGGTTCGCCATTTTGTCGCAGCGAAGGGAGTGTTATTTAGTCACGTGACAAGTTTTATTTATTACCAAGACCGGTCCAGGCCTTTTGCTGATTGGTTGACCTGATATTGTTAAAAATTCCAAATATGGCAACTTATTTTTGTATAATTGTAAAAGAGATGTATTATTATTCATTAAACTTTTTTTCTGTGAAGTATTGTCTCTTGATTAGACTTCACTAAGAAGGATGAAGAAATCTCAATTATTCATAACAATATAAACGCACTGAAACCGGATCTAAAACAAAGTGTAGAGTAGTAATAAATTACATGAATGCGCATTCTCATTCTCAGTCAGTCATTGAGACTTTTTGATTGAGATAATTTTCAGTTCTAGATCTTAGATAATACAATAATAGTAATAGTAACAGTAACTAAACTAAATACTAAAATAAATTATTAACTTAAAATTGAATTCTGAAGCCCCTGACAAATATGATTATACTAGGACATTTAATTATTTTATGGTATTTTGTTGTGAGTATAATTATGATAACGAGGACATTCGCCTTTTAAGATCGTGCCACTATTCGACTATTCACTTATACAATTACAAACTCAATAATTGTTGACTAATGCTAAGATTAAGATGAAGCGAGCGATATAATTTATAATAGGATGATTAGGATCACGTTAATGTTGCTTAGAAAGTGTACATTGAATTACAATTAAAAGCAGGTATAACCCATTCCCATATTGATGAACTTGAAAGACGGAAAATGTGAAAGTTTTTATGCACAATAGCAAAAAATTTTTTTTTAAATACTACAAATGAAATAGAAAAAAAAATACAATAACAAGATGTCTTGAATGATACAATTTACTAAAGAGAAAAAAATCAGCAGGATTTTACAAACAACAATTTGATGCTGATCTTTTTTTAGAAATAATTCAAAAATATTTTAGGCTGGTCATAAGGCCATAAAACAAGATGTTAATCTAAGTATGAAGGATTATGTATTGATTGAAGGGATTTGTATATAACTTAAATTACCTTTATTGCCATTTTAAAAGTCTAGAAGAAGTTATTTTAAACATAGATGTGAATTCGCTTTTTCGCTTTAAAAAAATAATCTTTCTCTAAGCAGTATATTATTGGTGCGTTTTCTTATTACAAGATGAGATGTTATTTCAAGCAGCACTCAAGGTTCTGAAAAAAATCTCTTCTTTATGTTTGGTACATATTTAATAATCTTATAAAACGCACACTTTATCAAACGTATGGAAAAGTTTTAGAAACTTTACAGGAAAAAAAAATTAGACAAATTTCAAATGGCACCCTCGCTTTGCTAATAAGGAAATAATCCGTTAGAATTATTAGAAAATAAGCCATCTAACTGTTGTTTAAAAAGATATTACCACCACTTAGACAGATCTAAAAATATAAAACTGCTGTATTTTTCTTAGACTTACCTGCAACTAACTCTCAACAACCAAAATGTATAATTTAAAATATAATTTCTTAGAATTTAAAACGGGGATCATGACCTGTTTCAACCAATCCTACAAAAATAAAAGTTCAAGGGCAAGCACTAGAGCATTGAACTAAAAGTAACAAAAACGGCTTGTATTCTCTCCCATGTCTTGCATACACACTCACTACACCAATCGCATCCTGTGCCTAACCCAGCTACATGGGGGCCTACACCGTCCCAATCTTTGAATTTGCTAACTTAAGCCACCACTGTTTTAATTTCTGAAGGAGACATTTTTTAAACTGACACTAAAAATTCTTATGGAGTAATGAATATTTTCTTCCGCTAAATGTTTTTCCCCTTTAAAAAGAGTGTATATGAGTGAGCACAATGTTAACAAAATAATAATAACTGGATACGACCCGCGGCGTAGCATACGCCGCAGACTTGCTCATGGATAGTGCAAAGAAAGTGGGGAAAGATCGGACACAAACTACAGCTGGAAGAAATCAAAACAACGCGAGTGAACATCGGTGCAACCAACGCATTGTTGGTCTGATACATTCGCAAAAGCGGTTATCTACCTGCCCACCACCCTTCACCACCATAGCTTGCCAATCCCAAACTGTGATTGGCCGACCCTAGCGAGGGTCAGCCATGTTCGAAAAAAGGGGGAAAAGAACGGGCATAAACACACATTTTTTTAAAAATAAAGTTTTCGCTGGGGCTTGGGGCTTAAATCCAGGACCTTCCGCGTGTAAGGTGGACGTGATAACCACTACACTGCGAATCAAATGTTATTCTGTGAAGGAATAATGCAAGTGAATGGAAAAAGCATTATTGGCCTCGAGACATGCTGATTGGTCGACCCTAGCGAGGGTCTTTCGTATGCTTGTTTGCACATACTCGCTTTGGTGAATTATATATATATATATATAGGCCTAATATAATAATAATAATAATAAATAGTAACAACAAAACACCACCATTTAAAATGCTCTTATATTGTATCAGTAATTTTTAAAATATCATATCTTAAACGTATCTTATGACTTAAATATTATTTATTTGATATTATCATGTTTTATCTAATCTTTTTCTTGATCTATGCATGGAAATGGGGATTACAATTCATTTAGTTAAAATTTGAAGTAATTTTAGTTTCATTAAAAAAATTATATAATTTGATTTCCGTTATATATACACATAGGGGCCGTCCATAAATGACGTCACGCGTTTTTTTCCTGATTTTTACCCCCTCCCCCCCTAGTCGCGCGTCGTCACAAAAACTTAGACCCGCCTCTAAAAATACGTCCCCCCCCCAAAGAAAAAAACTTTATTTTCTATTTGAAAATAAGTATGTTTCAAATCACGTTTATTGTCATTTAAGTATTTATTATTTATTTAGTGAAGATCTACATTGTAATATCGTAACCCGTGTGAATCATTTTTTAAAAACGTTTAACCGGCCTTCAGAAAACGAACTGTGTTAACATCCTTACATTATATTTTATTTTAATGCGTTCAAATTAAACATTGACTATTAATCATCACGGTTAACGTCTTTGTTTAGAAAAAAAATATAAAAGTAACATTTTTAAAATGTATTTTTTTTTAATCCTTCAATTGACTGACGGGCAACCCGTAAGAAAGAGGTCGGCGAACAGACGTTAATATCCTCATCTGGGGTCAAAAAGAGAATTCTTGGGGGTAATGCATACTCATTTGGGACATAAAACATCCACTACAATCCGCTAGATATATCAAAATACGTCATGTGTAAGTGTACGCTTGGAACATATGCCCATTATTGAACCGGTTCCTTCCAGAAAATGCATTTTTTAAAATTTGACAATTATGTAGATTTCTAACCTACGTACTACACAAAGACACCTAAATCTACCATACTTTCATTTATATTGACACGAGTGACAATAATCTTAATCCACATGATTTGTCTGTATCACGTATCCTTTCTGTGATATTTAAAATTAATGCCGTAAAAACTGAGTTAAGAAGAAAAGTTGTTTTGTTTTGTGCTCCCCTCGAATTGCGATGCCAAGAATTTGATGCATTCAATAAAGTTAATGAATACTTGACAACTTTCAAATGGGCTCATTTATCATTATATCTAGAATGGCCAGTGGAGTTTGACCAAAAAATAACCGAACAATTATATTAAACTTAAAACGTTTATAATTCTATCAAATAGATTCCATCCCCCCCCTTTTTTTTAAAGAAAAAAGATATTGTAAAACTCACCAGTAGCAGTTTCGGGGGAGGGGGGGGGGCTAACGACGCTCCCCAAATCCCCGAGTCATGTGAGCAGGACCTAGAGTCTCGTAACGCACATATAAACTTGTATATTTTGCGGTAACGGGCAAAAAAGTTCACCGACGGAGCTGCGGTTACATCACAAATGCTTTGATGTCAACATCAAACGAGTCTCAAACGACACAGTGTAACAATTTCATAAGTTATCTTGTGAATTCTCAAACTTAAGGATTATAATTAGATTTAATTTTCGTCTCTTGATAGCTTACCAGCGTCTGATGGCCTACCGACCGGCACATTGAGAAGCCCTGATTTAAAAAAAAAGAAGTCATTAAATAAATTGTAAGACACCAAATATTTCAGTGGAAGTTTTATTTAAAGTTACCCTTTCAATGTGACGTCACATTTCTTCAACCCCCTCCCTCCCCCTCGTCACGCATCGTCACAAAAGTGTGACACCCTCCCCCCACTAGGAGCGTGACTGAGCGTGACGTCATTTATGGACGGTCCCTTTAGTGGGGAGATCTAATAGAAATAGATTTTGGAGTTAGCTGATCACCACGCCTTTGGGGAATTCCCGTCAATCGCACAAATGTCACCACTTCCGGTGAGTGATGTGATGGCGCCGAGAAAACTTATTAGAACTTTTAATTTTCATCGAAATATTCATCCCTATCATACCACAATGTTGACTTGAAGAACTTCCATTAAAAGAACCATATTATCAGCCCGCATCGAGAATGGGCAAAAAAGATTCAATAGTGTACGTAATAATCAAATATATTCAATATTACTAGACGTCTAAATAGCATTAAATTTCACCACTTGGCTTAAGTTTACTCAAAAGTTAGTAACTTCTTTGAAATTTACATCTTTGGATCCAAGACTTACTTTTGGGTAGAGAGCAAACGGTATTAATTAATGAAGCTAAATCAGCTCCAATAATAACGGTTAACTCAGAAGAGTTTCACAAGGAACTGTGTTAGGTCCCTTACTCTTTTTAATTTATATAAATGATTTACCAAACAGCATCTCAACAGGAACAAAAGTTAGGTTATTTGATTATGATTGAATAATCTATAGAACAATTAAATCAGAACAAGATAGCAAAATCATACAAAAAGACCTAGATGAATTAATAAAATGTTAAATTAATTGTAGAATGTCGAACCATCCAGAAAAAGTGTTAACTGTTTAGAGTAACAAAGAAAATAAACCAAATAAATGCAAAATATTTCATAAATAGAACCATTTAATACAAACTACCAAAACCAAAGTACCCGTTGATGGTCGGGTAAATCCGAAGCGATAGTTTCGTCCCCCTCAATTTTACTAGCAACGCCATTGAGCGGTGCCGGTTTATGGCCAGGAGCGCCAGCACGGATTAGCAAAAGGAACCGCGAAGAACGCAGCGGACGCCAGCTCCGAGGAAACCTTCCAGTGGGGGTTGCACCCTAGGTAGGTCATTGATGATCCCCCGCATAGCGGCGATCCTAACCATTGAGACTCGTATGCTTTGCCGGGGTGGCGCCGAAGTGGTAGCGGGTCGTAGTAAGGCAATTCCACCCCTCCTTGTGAGGTCAACTTAGTGGGAGGCATTTTCGACTTTCTGTCCTGGATGCCCAGGTGGCCGCTTCAGAAGCGACCGCTCCGGGGGGGTTTTTCCCAGCTGTCACGTCCTTTTCTTGGGGAGGGGGCCAGATAGCTGGGAGGGTCTTCCAGGAAGACCCATGAAGAGCACTAGGCTCGGGGCCTCTGATTTTCTTCCACATGTAGGATCAATACAAACTACAGATACAAACAACTTAGGCGTAATAATAAATGAGAAATGATTAAGGAATCCCCACGTCAATGAATTAAAAAATCAAACAAAATCTTAGGCTTCATAAAAAGAAATTTATACAGATGTAATAAGAATATGAAACAGAAATGCTACCTTACTTTGGTGAGACCTGTAATAGAATATGCATCTCCTGTATGCGACCCATCCACCAAAGAAAACATTGATAAACTATAACAAATCCAGAAAAGAGCTACTAAATTCATTACCGGAGAATATTCAAAACTGACAAGAATAACACCATTAGTTAAATCATTAAACCTTGAAACACCAGAGGATAGAAGAAAAAATAGCAAAGTACATAGTACATGTAATAATACATAAGGCAATTAATTCTAGCTTGGAAATACAACACTAAGATAACCTAATAAAACCCTCCGATAGACATAGGGATAAAAACACTTTTCTTATTCCATATGCAAGAACAAACATAAACGAATTCTGGTTCTTCCCGTCTAGAGTTCGGACCTTGAATGTGTTGCCTGATGAAATCATGAAAACCAACACTCTATCAACATTTAAAAATCTAGTAAAGATGCAAGACTAGACATAAACCATTGATAAGCGTATTGTGAAATAATCGTCTGTATAGAAGGAGCTTCTGTAACAGATAAGATATGTATAAGATGACATTCATGATGAACAGTCATGATTTTAGCCAACTGTTCACCGATAAAGGCTTCTTTTTCTTCCTGTGTCTAATACTGTCTAACATGCCATATTTTGCAGAACTTTTCAGAGGTTGAGAGCAATGTTCCCCTCGAGCTTAGCAGCTGTGTAGATATCTGACACCACATTAATTTCCTGTTCCATGTTTTAAAAAAATACGTAAAAGAATTTGCCATCTAACTGCCTCGAAATTTGTGCGTGAACATAAAAGCATTTAGCGTTATCAGCTTTTTGAAATCATATCCATGTTACTTAAAAGCAAAAGTTTTAAAAAAAGGGAACATTGCTTCTCATTGCTGATGCTCATTTCTGCAGCTCATTGCTGCTGCCCATTGCTGCCAACTGTTATTCCTTTCTTTCAACCTGTAATGTTTCCGGTGTCTATCTCCAGCTCCAACAGGGATTTGCCACAAGTGATCCAAATCAGCCGGTGTGCCTACACATTTGACGACATTGAATTAAATTACCCGACGCTGGTCTCTGAGGACAACAAGCTGTCATGCAAGTGCAGACTTTCCAGGTAGGTGGTCGTTTTGGTGCAGACATTCCAGGTGCTTTTTAAGTGCATGCCTACAAAAGAAGGGTCAGTTAACTTGAACTATAAGTGAATTTTCGTTTATATTAATAAATTATAAAATTTTTCTGTCCTTAAAAGCCACACAAAAGCTCCGATTTTTTACATTGTGGCATGGGGGCACCATATCGTTCCCTTTAATGCTAACAACAAATAAAACATTTATTGTTCCCTTCAATGATAACAAGAAATAAAACGTTTATTGTTCCCTTCAATGATAACAAGAAATAAAATATTTATTTTTCCCTTCAATCATAACAAGAAATAAAACATTTATTGTTCCCTTTGATCATAACAAGAAAAAAACATTTATTGTTCCCTTCAATCATAACAGGAAATAAAACATTTATTGTTCCCTTCAATGATAACAAGAAATAAAACATTTATGTTTCCTACAATGATAACAAGAAATCAAACATTTATTTCCCCCTTCCAGTGTTATTCCATTGATCGACACAGTTCGTAATTACAAATGGCGGGAAAGTCTGACTGGAGACTGCGTGTCTGGTCTGTCGGTGGCTTTCCTTCACATGCCTCAGGTAATATGTTATATGACTCTATTTTATTTTTAAAAAAACAAAGGCACGGGGTGGGAGTGGACGGCCTTGAGGCCTAGTCAAAATTAACTCATTAAAAAAAAAGATTATTTTTATGAGTGTTCATGAATTTTCTGTAACCTCAATAAGTTCATGCCTTCCTTGAGACTTCGGCTACCTACGCGCAGACGATGATAACTGAACGCATCTCAGTGCTTGAAATGGCTGCTTGATTAGATAAAGAAAAAAAAACCACAACGTTCAGATTATAACATGAGCTTGGGGCGGCGAGGTGGGGGGCGGGGCGGGGGGTGGCGAGGTGTAGGTGTGGTGGGGGGGGCACAGAGGTAAGGAATGTTTACATTGTTCAGTTGTCTATACGTTTTGATAGACGTTCATTGATAAAACTATTATTTACATGATTCTGTTCATCACGTGTATATTCTCAAATATTGGAGCGGTTGTAATGTTGACAACATTCTCCTCGAAAAAAAAACAAAAACAACTATAAATATTGAACAACCAATATCATTCCTACAGATGAGTTGCGAAGCGAAAACGTGATCACAGAGGAGGCGCAAAAAGTTCAAGCAAAACTTATTTCATTTATCCTTTATTTACTTTCACTCGGTCATCTGGTCGGTGGATAGCTGCTAAGCCACTGAGTCCGATCCACCGTTCCTTGTCTCTCCCCAGGGGTTGGCCTACGGGCTGCTGGCCTCTCTGATCCACCGTTCCTTGTCTCTCCCCATGGATTGGCCTACGGGCTGCTGGCCTCTCTGATCCACCGTTCCTTGTCTCTCCCCAGGGGTTGGCCTACGGGCTGCTGGCCTCTCTGATCCACCGTTCCTTGTCTCTCCCCAGGGGTTGGCTTACGGGCTGCTGGCCTCTCTGATCCACCGTTCCTTGTCTCTCCCCAGGGGTTGGCCTACGGGCTGCTGGCCTCTCTGATCCATCGTTCATTGTCTCTCCCCAGGGGTTGGCCTACGGGCTGCTGGCCTCTCTGATCCACCGTTCCTTGTCTCTCCCCAGGGGTTGGCCTACGGGCTGCTGGCCTCTCTGATCCACCGTTCCTTGTCTCTCCCCATGGGTTGGCCTACGGGCTGCTGTCCTCTCTGATCCACCGTTCCTTGTCTCTCCCCAGGGATTGGCCTACGGGCTGCTGTCCTCTCTGATCCACCGTTCCTTGTCTCTCCTCATGGATTGGCCTACGGGCTGCTGTCCTCTCTGATCCACCGTTCCTTGTCTCTCCTCATGGGTTGGCCTACGGGCTGCTGTCCTCTCTGATCCACCGTTCCTTGTCTCTCCCAGGGGTTGGCCTATGGGCTGCTGTCCTCTCTGATCCACCGTTCCTTGTCTCTCCCAGGGGTTGGCCTATGGGCTGCTGTCCTCTCTGATCCACCGTTCCTTGTCTCTCCCAGGGGTTGGCCTACGGGCTGCTGTCCTCTCTGATCCACCGTTCCTTGTCTCTCCCCATGGGTTGGCCTACGGGCTGCTGTCCTCTCTGATCCACCGTTCCTTGTCTCCCCATGGGTTGGCCTACGGGCTGCTGTCCTCTCTGATCCACCGTTCTTTGTCTCCCCATGGGTTGGCCTACGGGCTGCTGGCCTCTCTGATCCACCGTTCCTTGTCTCTCCCAGGGGTTGGCCTACGGGCTGCTGTCCTCTCTGATCCACCGTTCCTTGTCTCTCCCCAGGGGTTGGCCTACGGCAGTGCTGTCCAACCTTTTTGACCCCGCGGGCCACATTTTTTTTCCTTATTAGGCCGGGGGCCGCAAGCAATTAACGTCTTAAGAAAATATTAAATGGATAAGTACTTCCTACCTTATGTAACTTTTTCTCCTCATCAATACGAAAAATAACATGAATAAAAACTGTAACACATCTCTAATGTGATATTTGGCTTTGAACTGTACTTGCAATTTTCTTAATTTGCGGTTCGTACTCTGTAACTGCTGCTCTTATTAAGTTTTCCAAATGCTCATCAGTCAAAGCGTTTCGTTTTTTAGATTTTATATTATTCATGATGGAGAATCCAGCTTCACAGACGTAGGTACTCCCAAACATGGTTAATATTTTTCTACAACTTTTCGATAGTTGCGGAAATTCGTCTGCAGAAACATACGTCATCCAGAATTCAGTTGGCGACGAATTCGTATGTTTATCACGAAGCGGCGTGTTATGCTGAATCTCGATGATTTCAAGCTGCACTGCACCTTCGTCTGCTCCTAATATGGTCATTTTCGAGGCTATATTAGAGACATCACTAGTAAAAGGATTTTCTACAAAAAGCAAAACAGGTGTAAGATTTCGAATATCTTTAAATCGATCTATGAAATCCAGCTTTAACTTTTCTAATAAAAGATAGAATCGCTCATTTGTGACAAGCTCTGGAAGTTGTTGAGCAGCCTTGGCAAGAGCTGGGAAGTGAGTAAAATTTGACTGATTTAGTTGGGTGATGAAAAAATCGAGCTTGGATTCAAAAATACTGATTTCTCTCATTAGCGTTGGTAAGATTTGAAAACGTCCTTGCAATTTTAAATTTAATTTATTCAGGTGATCCGTGATGTCGGTTAGAAATGCTAATTTTACCAAAAAATCTGGTAGTTCTATATAATTTAACAAATCTTCCTTCTTTTTAGACCTGAGAAACAGTTTTACTTCGTCAATTAGGTTCCAAAATCGTGACAGAACCTTTCCTTTGCTCAGCCAACGAACATCAGTATGAAGAATAAAATCCCCAAAATTGTTATCATACTCTTCTAACAAAGTCTTAAACTGCCTGTGATTTAATGGATTAGCTCGAATAAAATTAACACTTTTCACCACAACTTACATAACATTTTGCAATTTGTCATCCTTCAACTTTGAGGAAAGAGATTGCTGGTGAATTATACAATGATAAGATTGAATGTCTGGAAAATCATTGTCAGCCTTCAGCAAACCAATGAGTCCAACTTTCCTTCCTATCATTGCTGGAGCACCATCCGTTGTAACAGAAATCAGCTTCCTCAAATCGATATTGTTGTTTAATAGAAAATCCTTCAGTGCTTTATATACATCCTCACCACGGGTTGTATTTTTTAATGGACTTAGTGTCAGTAATTCTTCTTTAAAGGTCTGTCCCTTGTCAAACCTAACCCAAACTATAAGTTGGACCGTGTCAGTTATATCACATGATTCATCCAATGCCAGACTGAAACCAGAAGCGTTTTTTAAATCCGTAAGCAACTGCTCCAATATATTCCCGGACATACTTTCAACACGCTTTGCCACAGTCTGGTGGGATAGCTGAAGATAAGATATTTGTTTCTTTATTTCTTCCTTGTTTTTAAACTCAGAAAATAATGAATCAGCACATTCTTGAAAACAAAAGTTTAATCGTTTCACCATCCCGATACGATTTTTGTTTCTTCGCTAACAACCAGCTAATTTTAAAAGACGCTTCAGTAGCACAATCACTTGAACTCAAAATCCGGCGGAAAACATTTTGCTGGTCATTTAAATTCTTCTTTAAAGAACTAACTTTGTCTTCTCTTAGCTTTGTTCCTTTCGGATATTCGTTATCAAAATCGGCATGCACTGACTTGTGGTGTCTCTGCAGATTTGACTTTTTGATAACAGAAATAGTAGCCTGACAAATCAGACACACTGGCTTTTCATTAAACAGAGAAAACAAAAATTCGAGTTCCCACGAAGAGTTAAAAGTACGATTCTCTTCTGTAACTTTTCGTTTAAAAATGTCGTTTAAAAAATCGTTCCTGTTATCTCTCAGAATTTTTTCATAAATGAATTGCACTGATACCACAAACACAGCTTTTATTCTGGTTTCTACTATCAGAATGGTTCACACTCTCGAAATGAATACCAGTTACTGGTCTTTTTCCTTTTAAAAATACAGGATGGACATTTATTCAAACCCACCCCCCATCCCACCGCCCCCCAAACCCAGGCAAGTTTATTTCAACTTGTTCACATTCCTATGCAGTGACCTGGGAAGATCATATAACGCCCTATGTGTCATTTTGATTATCCTTGTTCCGACACTGACCAGGTAGCTACGAATAAAATCCGTCGGGCCACCGCTGACCCCGCTATGACCCCACCCTGACTGAAGCAACAGAAAGACGTTCTGGATGGTTGTATCCCCATATCGGTGTATCGGATTTCAGCTAAGCCCAAGTTTCCCCATTGTTCACATGAAACGCCAAGGACATAAATCTATCAAACCAAAAACCTCTTTTGCGGCACCCCACCCCGTCTTATTAAAAATGCCACATTTCTCAGGTAGTCTCTAATAAATTATCAAAAATATTGAATCACCAAGTTTTTTTTCTTTTCAAGATAACAAGAATTTTTACCAAGATATGGCGGGCCATTTTAGACAGGTCCGCGGGCCGCATGGGCCGCGGGTTGGACAGCACTGGCCTAAGGGCTGCTGGCCTCTCTGATCCACCGTTCCTTGTCTCTCCCCAGGGGTTGGCCTACGGGCTGCTGGCCTCCCTGAGTCCGGTGTCCGGCCTCTACTCGTCCTTCTTCAGCGTCATGCTGTACGTCCTGTTCGGGACGTGTCCGCACATCTCCATGGGGACTAACTCCGTGCTGGCGCTCATCACGGCGGCCATGGTGGAGAGGGAGTTTTCGGCGCTGCCTAGTGATCATTTTCCAAGTAAAGTTAAAAAAAAAGGAAAATAAATTGTAAAAAAAACCCTTAAGAATACGTGTTTAATTGGTGGTTGGAGTTAATAAATTAAACACAGATAAAATAGAGATATAAAACTATAAGATATAAAACTATAAGATAGAAAACTATAAGATATAAAACTATAAGATATAAAACTATAAGATATAAAACTATAAGATATAAAACTATAAGATATAAAACTATAAGATATAAAACTATAAGATATAAAACTATAAGATATAAAACTATAAGATATAAAACTATAAGATATACAACTATAAGATATAAAACTATAAGATATAAAACTATAAGATATAAAACTATAAGATATAAAACTATAAGATATAAAACTATAAGATATAAAACTATAAGATATAAAACTATAAGATATAAAACTATAAGATATAAAACTATAAGATATAAAACTATAAGATATAAAACTATAAGATATAAAACTATAAGATATAAAACTATAAGATATAAAACTATAAGATATAAAACTATAAGATATAAAACTATAAGATATAAAACTATAAGATATAAAACTATAAGATATAAAACTATAAGATATAAAACTATAAGATATAAAACTATAAGATATAAAACTATAAGATATAAAACTATAAGATATAAAACTATAAGATATAAAACTATAAGATATAAAACTATAAGATATAAAACTATAAGATATAAAACTATAAGATATAAAACTATAAGATATAAAACTATAAGATATAAAACTATAAGATATAAAACTATAAGATATAAAACTATAAGATATAAAACTATAAGATATAAAACTATAAGATATAAAACTATAAGATATAAAACTATAAGATATAAAACTATAAGATATAAAACTATAAGATATAAAACTATAAGATATAAAACTATAAGATATAAAACTATAAGATATAAAACTATAAGATATAAAACTATAAGATATAAAACTATAAGATATAAAATTCGGCGTCATGCTGTACGTCCTGTTCGGCACGTGTCCGCACATCTCCATGGGGACTAACTCGTGCTGGCGCTCATCACGGCGGCCATGGTGGAGAGGGAGTTTTCGGCGCTGCCTCTTGATCATTTTCCAAGTAAAGTTTTTTAAAAAAAAGGAAAATAAATTGTAAAAAAAACCCCGTAAGAATACGTGTTTAATTGTTGTTTGGAGTTAATAAATTAAACACAGATAAAATAAAGATATAAAACTATAAGATATAAAACTATAAGATATAAAACTATAAGATATAAAACTATAAGATATAAAACTATAAGATATAAAACTATAAGATATAAAACTATAAGATATAAAACTATAAGATATAAAACTATAAGATATAAAACTATAAGATATAAAACTATAAGATATAAAACTATAAGATATAAAACTATAAGATATAAAACTATAAGATATAAAACTATAAGATATAAAACTAAAATGCTACCTCACTTTGGTGAGACCTGTACTAGAATATGCATCTTCTGTATGGGACCCATCCACCAAAGAAAACATTGATAAACTAGAACAAATTCAAAAAAGAGCTGCCAGATTCATTACTGGAGGATATTCAAAACTGACTAGAATAACACCATTAGTTAAATCATTAAACCCTGAAACACTAGAGGATAGAAGAACCAAGAGTAAAGTAGTAATCATACATAAAGCAATTAATTCTAATTTAGAAATACAACACAAAGATAACTTAATACAACCCTCAGATAGACATAAGGATAAAAACACCTTTCTTATTCCGTATGCAAGAACAAACTCATACAAATTTTCGTTCTTCCCGTCCGGAATTCGGGCGTGGAATGGGTTGCCTGAAGAAACCAGGAAAGCCAACACTTTATCAACATTTAAAACTCTAATAAGAATGCAGGACTAAACACAAACCATAGATAAGCGTAGGACGTAATACTCTTCTGTATAAAAGGAGCGTCTGAAACAGATAAGATAAGATAACCCACCTTTCTGACACTAATTTATCACAATTATATGACGTTGATTAATTTGCAACTATCTGACATTATAAATTGCAAGTATCTGACTTCAATTACAAATTATTTGACATTTTTTAAATTGTAACTAAAACTACCGGAATGTGATATATATTTTTTTTTGCAGCTACAAAAAATTAAAAAACTGTTGCTAATATACGACATATATAGTTTTTGTAACTTTTCATCATTAATGTGTTTTAATTTTCCAACGATAATAGTCCTTGCAAATTTCCGAGACTAATTTTTGTTGCAACTTTCCCATACAATATTTCCCATCCCAATGTGAGCACACATTTGAAGTACGATTATGTCCACAGAAAATGTCTCTGCACTTGTTTCTCAGACGAGCATGAATGACCACGGGATCAACTTCAAACTGACCACTGCCATGGCATCGGCCTTCGGGTCCGGAGTCCTGCTCTTGCTCATGGGATTACTGCGAGTTGGTTTCGTGACGAGTTACATGCCCTCGTCATTCGTGGGGGGATTCACGGCTGGCGCGGCTGTCCACATCGCCACAAGTCAGGTGGGTCCAGGTGTGGATGGGGCGCCCAGGTGTGGATGGGGCGCCAAGGTGTGGATGGGGCGCCCAGGTGTGGATGGGGCGCCCAGGTGTGGATGGGGCGCCCAGGTGTGGATGGGGCGCCCAGGTGTGGATGGGGCGCCCAAGGTGTGGATGGGGCGCCCAGGTGTGGATGGGGCGCCCAAGGTGTGGATGGGGCGCCCAGGTGTGGATGGGGCGCCCAGGTGTGGATGGGGCGCCAAGGTGTGGATGGGGCGCCAAGGTGTGGATGGGGCGCCAAGGTGTGGATGGGGCGCCAAGGTGTGGATGGGGCGCCCAGGTGTGGATGGGGCGCCCAGGTGTGGATGGGGTGTCACGGTGTGGATGGGGCGCCCAGGTGTGGATGGGGCGCCCAGGTGTGGATGGGGCGTCCAGGTGTGGATGGGGCGGGCACCCAGGTGTGGAGGGGGCATCCAGGTGTGGATGGGGCACCAAGGTGTGGATGGGGCGCACACGTGTGAATGGGACGTCCAGGAGTTGATGCAGCACCCAGGTGTGCATACTCATCTTTACTGATTACTTTAATGATTGCTATACTGATTACAGATCTATACTTGCTATACTGATTACAGATCTATACTTGCTATACTGATTACAGATCTATAAGCTGAATATTCTAATGATTACTATACTGACCTTTATTGAATACAGATCTATATTGATTTTTACGGAAACAGATATTTACTGATTACTGTGATCACTATACTGACTAAAGATCTACACCGATGACTGTAATGATTGCTGCAAACATCTAAACTGACTACGATACTCATCTACGCCGATTACTTTATTGATTAGTCCACTTATCACCCCTACCTCTTCAGGTCAAGCACATATTCAGAATCAAGGTCAAGTCCCACTCTGGTGTGGGGAAGCTTATCAAAACCTACCAGGACGTCGCCAAGGAGCTCCACAAGACCAACTCCCCGGATGTCATCATCAGCGTCTCCAGCATGGTGGTGCTGCTCTTCTTCACCTCCATCGTCAACCCCAGACTGAAGGCCAGGCTCGGCTACGACCTCCCCATCAACCTCATCCTGGTCATCCTGCTGACCATCATTTCCCACTTCGCCGAGTTCCGGGCCAAGTTCCAAGTGTCGGTCGTCGGGGAAGTCCCGTTCGGGCTGCCCGCTCCGGGAATCCCCAATTTCGCCATCATCCCGAACATCTACGTCGATATCCTGGTCCTGACGACGATCTCGTTCGCCATGACGATATCCATGGGGATGCTGATGGCGAAAATTCACGGCTACGACATCGACAGCAACCAGGAGCTCATCGCCTACGGCATCTGCAACGTCGGCTGCTCGTTTTTCTTCTCCCAGGCCACCAGCGTGTCCCCGCCCCGCACCATGATCCTGAGCAACACCGGGGCGAAGACGATGCTCAACGGTGTACCCACGGTGCTGTTCCTCTTCGTCATGTTCTTCGCCGGGCAGCTGCTGGAAGACCTGCCCATACCGTACCTGGCGGCGATGATCATCGTCTCGGTGAAGGACCTTCTGCTGCAGTTCCTGTCCCTGAGGAAGATCTGGAAGATCAGCAAGTCCGACTTCGTCGTCTGGGTGATGACGTGGCTGACAACGGTGTTCACCGACCTGCCCTGGGGCATCATCACCGGGATGGCCATCGCCATCTTCGGGAACATCATCAACAACCAGCTGATACAGGGCTCCCTGGTCGTCGTCTCCAACACCGAGGACCTCATCGTCAAGGGCGAGAACCGGCTGGGCGTCCACAGCCCGCCGGGGATCAAGATCTTCTACTTCCCCTCGCAGCTCTTCTTCGCCAACGCGGAGGTCTTCAAGAAGCAGATGTTCAACAACGTCTTCGACCCGACCACCGTCAGGGACCTCAGCTACCAGCTGGACGATGTCGACCCGGACGAGATGGACCTGGAGTCGGAGTCGGTGCACTGCATCATCATGGACTGCTCCGCCATGACGTACATGGACATGGACGGCGTCAACATGCTGAAGATGGTCATCCTGCTGTACCGCCAGGCCGGCGTGCAGATGCTGCTGGTACGGGTCGGGCAGAACGCCATGCGGGTGATGGAGAACGCCGAGCTGTTCAACATCCTGCCGCGGAGCTGCATATTCCACGACGTGGAGGACGCGCTGGTCAACGAGCAGAGGACGCGGGGCGGCGTCAGCCGCTTGTCGTTGACGGTATCCTCGGCGTGCCGTGAGGACGACGACAGCCTCGACCAGTTCTTAGGTGAGACTGTGGTTATATATGAGGAATGGCGTAGCGTGGGCGGGTGGGGCTTTTGGGTGGTTACGGTCGGGTGGAATGTAACTAACTCGACGTCGGTCGTGATATTCTGGTAGAAGGGGCTGCTATCTCCCCACAAGACAAGAGTTAACGACGATTCGTGTCGGGAGCCCACGCTAAGCTAGTAATACATACGAAGAACACCAAAAAAATATCTATGTGGTGTTACTAACACGTTTTTGAAAATGAATTTACACGGGCTGTAATGTGTGCCGGTATCCCTGGTATGTATTTTATTTTCAAAGAAAAGCAGCTAACATCCTCAACGCTACAAACATTTCATTAATTAAATTAAGTTCCTTTAGCACGTGGGTCACGATGTCAACATGTGTAACTTACTTATTTTATTTGAGTGGCATGGATCCCCTCACAGTTAAGTGAAAAGAATAACCAGGCCAGTCAGCCATCACTGGGTACTGATTACATTTTGTTATATCAATGGATATTCCGAGAAGCCGCAGGGATATTATATATTATCGTTAGGTACTTCCATAGTAAAATGAATTATTATTTATTTAAAATTTTTAATAACTTTTTTTTTGGGTGTAGGGGAGCAGAAGACTGGGGGAGCCGAGAGACAAGTTTCTAGTTTTAATGATTGATTGTTTAAACATCCAACCGTATTGATGTAAAATCATGTAACATTTTTTTCTTGAAACTAACTTGCCTTAAAGTTACAATGAGCAAGCTCTATTGGTTGTTTTTCCATCATATCTATGTGGAATCCTTTTCTATTGATTTTATTGACGGCTAAACTGTTTATGCGTGAATTCACAGAGGTTTTTACACTCTCATGACTGAAGTCAGAGGTTCTTAAACTCTTATGGGTGGAGTTTACATCAATGACATGATAATTCGCTGGTGTTAAAAGAGGAAAGAAATTTGAATCCATTTTCTTGCAAAGTAATCATATTTATTATTGAACATATCAACACAAGTTGTTATAAAAAATTTAATTTTCATGGTTGGCATATCACAAATTTCTGTCACTAGAGATCCTCAACACTTTAACCACTTGCAACTTAAAAAAACAACAAATAAATTCAAAGAATAATTACCACTTATGTTAAGGTGTCAGGTCAGCATGACATTTATAGTCAAGACTGACAACTCATTCAAAATCAAGACTGACAACTCATCAAAATCAAGACTGACAACTCATCCATAGTAGGGCCGACAACTCATTCAATCAGAAGAACCTCTGGTTGGGCTGCATTAAATTATTTAAATCAAACTCCTCGTGCTCTTCTGTGGCGAATATTGATTTTTTTTGGGCCCAGAATTAAATAACATTAAGACTGCCATGATAGGAGCAGGAGTCATACAAATTTTGTTCAGAAATCACAGACTTTTTTGTGTAATGACTTCAGGAGCCACCAATAAGGAAGTGTTGTAAACTGTTGAAGGTGAAAACGCGGACAAAGTAAAAAAAAACAATCCTTTTGTTTGCTTTCTGTGAGGTTGTGTGTGTGTGTGTGTGGTGGTGGTGGTGGTGGTGGTCAAGTGTCAACATTCACACAAAATTTTGTCAATATTTTATCACAAATTTCAAAACTGAAACAATTAATTCATTATCTCCTATATAAAAATGTAGAACTTGTAATTACAAACTGTGGACACTTGCTGCGATTGTTGAATCCATTTTCCCTTTTAGAATTACCAATGAGTGGTTATAGTAAATATGGTATATGTTAGTAAATAATATTTATAGGCACATGTTTCAATCAGCCGTGATTAAATGAATCACACCATCATTCTTTGTTTAAGTAGGTACAGTATTAATCTGACACATGACGAGACTAGACACGTTCCAATATGACGGTAATTCCCTGGCCCCCACCGATGCAGGCACTGCCCAGAGCATACTGCAACTTTCTGCGTCTGGATTTAAAAAAGAAGACCAAAAAAAAATGAGTGTTAAGTTTTAGCGATGTCGATTAGTAACACAATCAAACAATTTTTAAAATAAACTAAAAGTTTTTACAGAATGTCTGGACTCATGTCCAATGTTCCTTCTAAGCTCGTGTGCAGGAATCCCTTTTTTTGTGCCATAGTTTACATATTTGCATCATGGCGATTGTACACTGCTGCGTGGCGTGGGTCAGATATCTACTAAAAGGGAACATTGCTTGCGTCTTGTTTTCTACATAGGAGAATGACACCAAGGAAATAAAATCATTTATGTTTTTTCTATGAAAATTATTTTTTCTTTCAATAGCGCAATGGGCCAAGGTTTAAAACAGGAATACATATCTAATATTACCTTTCCTTGCTCACAAAGGTGAAACTTTGTGTGGTGGTTGCAAGTAAAATCAACAATCTATAGATGCGATTCACCAAAGCGAGTATGTGCAAATGAGCATGACAAATGACCCTCGCTGGGGTCGACCAATCAGTTTAAAGTCGGCAAGCGGAGGTGGCGGAGAGAGGGGCGTGTTTTTTGTTTTGTTTTCGAGACCAAAAATGGTGCTTGCGTTGTTCCTTCACAGAATAACATGTGATTCGTAGTGTACTGGGTATCACGCCCGCCTTACTCGCGTAAGATCCTGGGTTCAAGCTTCGGCTAAAACTTTATTTTTAAAATGTTTAAAAATGTGTGTTTGTGCCCGTTCTTTTCCCCCCTTTTTTTACGAACATGGCTGACCCTCGCTAGTAGGGTCGGCCAATCACAGTTTATGGCTGGCAGGCTAGGCCGGTGAAGGGTGGTGGGCAGGTAGATAACCTCAGTGGGAAAGTCTGGAGACCAACAATGCGTCGGTGGTTCCCCAACCATCAACGTTCACTCGTGTTGTTTTGATTTCTTCGTGCTGAAGTTTTTATCTGTTCTTTACCCCCCTTTCTTTGCACTAGCCATGAGCAAGTCTGCGGCGCATGCTGCGCCACGGGTCTTATCTAGAGAAGGTTTATTTGAAAAAAAAACAACATGTCAATAAATTCAAGCCGGTTCACCAGCAATTATTTTAACACAACTTTTTCATTACATCTGTGCAGCCAGTAGAAGCAGTTAGTTATTCTAATTGAAACAATCCCTCACCTGATTTCATATACAAGGTTAGTTGTAATCCTGGCCCCTGTGGCACCCAGGGGGTGGCCGAGGGCGATGGCCCCTCCGTTCACGTTGGTCTTATCGTTGTCCAAGCCGAGCTCTCTGGACACAGCCAGGAATTGTGGGGCAAAGGCCTCATTGACCTAAGACAAGGATGGACAGGGTTACCATCGTATCACAGCTGTGCTAGGAATGACATTTTTCATAATTTAAATAAATTCATTGGATTGGCAGTCCTACAATTTTCTGTCTCATTTCACTCAGTTGCAGTTATATTTCCGAAACTGCTCTGAAAGTCCTAAAGCCTTTTTGCAAGAATTTAGATTTATGAATTATATTGGAGGAAGTGGGTTTTTATACAATTGTTTTTATCAGGAGTTTAGTCTTACCCTTCACTGTATCATAACATTTAGCAGCTCAATCATCAACTCCCTTCACTGTATCATTACATTTAGTAGCTAAATCATCAACTCCCTTCACTGTATCATTACATTTAGCAGCTCAATCATCAACTCCCTTCACTGTATCATTACATTTAGCAGCTCAATCATTAACTCCCTTCACTGTATCATTACATTTAGCAGCTAAATCATCAACACCCTTCACTGTATCATTACATTTAGCAGCTAAATCATTAACTCCCTTCACATTTGTCTCATAATCTCAAGAGTTCCATCATTCCTCCACCCCCCCCCCAACCCATTAACCTCCTCATCTGTCACCCTCACTTGCCTCGACCACATCCATGTCTTTTACTGTCTTCCCGAGGGCAGACAGAGCGGCCTGTGACGACGGGACGGGACCGATGCCCATGATCTTGGGATCGCAGCCTTTCATGAGTTCAGTGGATCAAGTCAGCACCGGGGGAAAGAAGAAGGAGACAACATTCGATTTAGAGATAAAGACCTCTAGCTTCCTCAACATCATGAGAGCGTCATCACTACACGCAAACACACATCAGTGACGCCACGTTACTGAAATAAAAGCCTGCGGGATGTCATGAAATCCACTTCAAAATAATTAGGGGAAAGGCACTTCACCGTAACGGCAGCGCAACAAAAAGCCACTTTGCTGCTATGAAGCTCCACGAGCAATAGTGTTGACAATTAAGCCACCACACCACCAGGGATGAGTTGAGAATGAACAACAGATGGATGAGTTAATATTTGTTACACAGCGACTAGCATAGTCGTTTTACAGCAGAATTACACCCAAAAAAATGAGGAGTACTTAAATTGAAATATCCACTGCTACTGACCAGAAAATACTCAATATCATATAACCATGAATAACCGTTATAATATTTTTGAATCAAAATGAAAACCAAAAATATCTTGGCTTTACATCAAATTAACTGTCACTGTGGGCTGACATAGTTTTGTTCTGGACTTTTTTTTCTACAAATTTGACTTAATCTGCACTTAAGCTACCAGCACATCACAAACTAAAGCTACCAGCACATCACAAACTAAAGCTACCAGCACATCACAAACATAAACTACCAGCACATCACAAACTAAAGCTACCAGCACATCACAAACTAAAGCTACCAGCACATCACAAACATAAACTACCAGGACATCACAAACTAAAGCTACCAGCACATCACAAACTAAAGCTACCAGCACATCACAAACTACAGCTACCAGCACATCACAAACTTAAGCTACCAGCACATCACAAACTTAAGCTACCAGCACATCACAATAAACATCTTTCTTAAATAAAACATGTTTTTTTATAACGATCACTCACAAAATAATAAAGTGCCATTAACATACAGCAACAATTTCTTTTATGACACACCAAACCATTCTGCTTAAATTCTTTTTTTTATTGATAGACACTTAAGTTATTTTACCGGCTATTCCATAAGCAGCCAATCTGGCCAGTGGTGTCAGGTTAAACTTTTTGACAGCAGCTTCACTGGCGAGGACCAGAGCACTGGCTCCATCTACGATACCCTGCAACAAGGATAAACCACAAATATTGACATACATTTATAACAGAGGATTGAATTTTCGCATAAAATATCTTAAAATTGATAATTGTGATTCAAATGAAGCTCTCTGATCTGTCTGACCTTAGAAGGAGAATGATAAGTCTCGAAAAAAAAATAATTAAAATAATGTATAGTTAAAGCTCAGGTAATAAAAAGAACAGGAAATTTCTATCAGACCTGCTTATCTGTTTCATATATATTAATATATATATATAAATGCTATGAGTAATCTTTCCCAAACATTTAAAACCCTTTCTTTATAAACGCAAGCTAAGTGTGTACCACTTAGAAAAGAATCTTACAGTCAGATTATGGAAGCAATATCATCAATCATTTCCCCCCCAAAAAACAACAGAAAGGGCAACTCTTTCAACTGTTTATAAAAGCTGAATAAACTTTCGCTTACAGTGTGGAATTTTTTTTTAGAAGAACACAGGGAGGTATGAAGCTAGAGGGAGCTGTCTCAAAGTCTTCAGACAAACACATCAACTTCATTAATCGTCCATAATAATAATAATAATAATAACCCCCTTTCCAGTCCATGACGGACTATGGGGCATGTGAAGTAGCGTTCACAAGTTTTATTTACCCACCACTAACGAGCAAGGGATTGTGTGGCTAGCACAATGCCCAGGGGCCTTGCCAGCACCGAGAATGGAACCAGTGACTCTCTTATGTCTCGGTTCGGCAGTCCAACGCGCTACTGCTAGACCACCGCGGCTCGATTAATGGTCCATAAAAAGAGAAATCTAGATATCTCTCAATAACCGTTAGGGGATTTCATAGGGGGGAAGTTAAGGCTGTGTGAGCTTAAGTTTTATCATGTGACACAAGATAATCAATCTATTCAATTTATGTATAAATGCTCAATTCGTCCTTTATTTTCAAGTCGTAACATAACTTGATCCACTATTTAGCTTCTTTCTCAATATAATGCCAATTAATCAATGATCAAGCAGACAGTGAAATTGAAGAATAAAAAAATTATGAAAAAAAAACAAACAACAGAATTGACAAAGATAAGCTTCTTATCAAATTTTAGTGCAGTATAATATCATTGCACAAGAGAAATTATTCTGTACAAGTAAATGCCAACAAGGAACCATACTTTGAAAGTGATCACTCAATTTTGGGGATATATAAAAATGTTAAAAAAACAATGTACACGAAAAAATTCAGAATGATTCCAAACAGAAATAAAGTCACATTCTTTATATTTACAGATACAGTAATTTGTGTGTTAAATATTTAATATAAAAATTAAATGTAAATCCACTCACCGAAGCATTGCCAGCGTTTACGACACCATTTTTCTTAAAGACAGGTGGTAGCTTGGCCATGGCCTCGGGTGTTGCTAGCCTCGGGTGCTCGTCAACGTCAAACACTTCATCTCCTGGTAAAGGCAAAAAATGCGAAACACAAGTAAACAAGGGTTATTCTCCAATCTTAGTTTGCCATTAAACTACCATTTATGCAGGGAAAGATTTGAATGTTACTTGACGTTAGTTTTGTTTCTAAATAATTTGACCCTTTGCACTGAAGCAAATAGCTCGCACGGTTACCTTTCTTTCCTTTCAGTGTGATGGGCACAATTTCATCTTTGAATACACCACTTTCATTTGCTGAAAAATAGATAAAGTACATTTTAACACACTAATAGCCAGGGTCTGTAGATGGGTTTAATATACCCAAATGAGGTAGAAAGGAAAATTATTGGATAAAGGGCTAGGTAGCCCTTAGCAAAATATATTTTTTTAAAAACTGTTAATTGTTATCAAATTTTATTTTTTCAAGACAGCATCCGGTCAGAGTGATATAGAAAAACATGCATGTTGTTAGAAGTGGGTCTCAGCTGTTAGACTGAAAGCATATCCTGAACGCATGTGAAACTGTTTGAAATAAAGCATATTAATTAAAAATGTTTACAATAAATTAGGATGGGGGTGTTGAGCATAAGGTATTGGGATTAGGCCTGTCAACGGGTACCCGCGAAAAGGCTATTGCAATGTCTTTACCAACAGTGGTCAAACTGCGGCTCCTCTGTGTTCACATTTCGGCTCGTGAATAATTTAGGAAATTTAACATTTTTTGTTTGAAAAACATACTGTGAAATATGTTTAACATGAAAACGCTTAAAAGGAAATAAATGTCAAATGCAAATAAAATACGGTCCCGACAAACTACACTGTATTTTGATACACTTTTTTTCCTGGAACATGAAACAAAAATCCTTTAAAACAAAAAGGTTTTGGTTCTTTGAATTTTTCAAGTAAGGAAAATAGAATACAACGTCGATAACGTGGACGGGCTAGAAATGACCTTGGTTTTGGCTTTGAAATACGCCGTACATCTAATCTCACATTCACTTACACAAGTCTCCACTCCTATCCCCACCATACTTAAAAAAGACAACACCTGCAATATTCTTGTTTTTTTAAAAATTAATATTCCATTCGTTTAACGATTTTCACTATAATAGAAAAATGCTGGGTGCACTCAGTAAGACACAAACTAGAACACAACACCAATAAATAGAAGGGCTAGAACTGATCTTGGCGTTGTCTTTGAAATACGCCGCACATCTTTGCTACCGATTGATGAGCCAATACTGTTTATCTAATCCCCAAAACCCCCACCCCCTCGTCTCCACTCCTATCCCCATCATACTTTTTAAAAAAACCTGCTATATTCTTTTTTTTCTTCTTTTCACCCAATAATATTTCAATTCTTGAAAGATCTTCACTCTATAACAACAAACATAAATGCTGAGGGATGGGTCCACTAAGTAGGTGAAGGTCCCGGAAAGTTTAGTCAATTACAACAGTTGTCAGTTATGAACTAGAAATTAACGCCTTGTCATCATAGGATTACTGCCCTTTATTTTTATAAGACTTTGTTTTCCCCTACCCCACCACCCATAAAAACAAATTCATTTTGGCGCCCCTCTGCGTGCGCATTGTTTTTCCACCACTTTACTATAGTAGTATTTCGATGTTATCATTTTCACATCGCTGAGTCATTACATATAAATTTGCGTTCTCATAATAAAGAAAAATGCTAATAGCGTGCATGACGGTGAAAATTTTTGGCATTTCTAACGGGTAACCCGGGTACCCGTTCAAATTTTGGACGGGTACCCGGGCAGCTTTTTACAAAAATATTGACAGCCCTAATTGGGATAAGGAACTGAATGGTAGGAGGTAAATTACATTTATTGGTTGCAATGAGCTGTCTTTTATGGCATCACATGCTGATACATTTTTGGGTTCTAGCGAGGCTGAACATGCAAACAGTCAATTTAAATTTCAACAGTGGCAACAACATTGAAATGTCCACACACGCACACACACACACAAGAACCAGTGATAAAAACAAGAATAACATTACAAACCTTTCTTCCACCTTGCCTGGGACTGCACAGCATACTTGTCGCACTCTTCCCTGGAGATGTTGTATTTCTCTGCCAGGTTCTCGGCTGTCATTCCCATGGGCAGTTTCACGTAGGTGTCGGTCAATCCCTCCCACAGCATATCTTGCAGCTGTGCAGCACATGAAATAGATTTTTCCATGTAAAAATTACTTTGGTGTAATAGCTTAACAAGATAATAACTTAATTTAATTTGGGTAACAATTTTTCTATCGTCTATAGTCTATCTATATTATTATATCAAATTGAATGGACAAAAGAAAAAAAACCTCAATAACATTGCAATTTTTCATTGACCCAATCTTCCATGTGAATACAGTATGCTGGTCTTCAAAGAGTTTTGAGTTAACTAAATCATGAGTTCATTTTAAGTTTTATAGATTGGGCTAGAAATTTTTTGTTCAATGTTTGATAAGAACTAATACAGTATCTACTTCTAATTTAAAAAAAGAAAACAACAGAAAAACAAAAAAAAATCATGTTTTTTAACTTCAAGAGATAGATAACGTGGCATTTTTTGGTATTCCTCATCCTAGGAAATTTTTATTATATTTGATTTGACGTATTTCTTTTTAAAAATTAATTCAAGCATTAAATTCTTGAAATTATCCTTTAAAAGTGCTCAATGACAAATAACTCATTTAGCGAGAAATGCTGTGTTTCATATGGTGTTGCAAAATAATAAACACTAAAGGGAAAGTTGGAGTTGGTAAATTTAATAATTAGATTTAGAAAATAGCATTAGACTCCTTGGAAACGACTATGACAAGATTGTCCCAAATTTTATCATGGTAAAATCTCTTCCTACCTTCAGTTCTTCCCCCAATCGTGTCCCGAATCGAATGTTCCTGACAGCATAGGGAACCTGACTCATATTCTCAGTTCCTCCAGCGACGACAATCTGGCTGTCACCTACCAGTATGTCCTGAAACATAATCAGTAAACCAGATGAAAATATTGAAAGGGAAAAAGCATCGACACAGTCTGTATCAGTAATATATTGGTGGTGTAAATTCACTACTCAGTTGGATATTTTGTTGTCATTTTTAAATTTCAAATGTTTTGATAAGTTGGAGCATCCCCAAATAATCAGGTTTGGAAATGTGTTGATATAAATAAATAAATATCTTGAATAAATCCCCAGTCCCTATTATTAAAATGCACTTGAATTTAAATTATAAAAAAATATACATCTAGCTATAAAATGATATCCATGTATAAGTGATGGGTAGCAATTTTAAACACAAGTTCAGTCACTTTACGTAATATTTAGAATTATAAATTAAAAGTCAAGATAAAGATAAAAAGAGAGCCTATTGCAGGTTAATTTAATGTTAAAAACTAAACATTTCATGTAATCTTCTCTTACATGAGCTCCTGAAACAATGGCCTGGAACCCAGAGCCACACAGTCTGTTTACAGCGAGACATGGCACAGGCTCGGGGATGCCACTTTTAAGGCTTATATGACGTGGTCCATAGATTCCATCAATGGCTGACTGAAAGTGAAAGAATTAAGTCATGTTTATAAAGCAATCTTTATCAGCTGGAAACTTACACAAGAAATAAACATTATATATATATATAAAATGGTTAGCTGGGAATGTAACTGTAACCAAAATTTATTTAAATAGAATAAAAATTTATTGAAATGCCAGAGACTGTAAATTAAATAAATTTTTGAGTAAAAAAAATATTAGCAGAGGAAATTTGGCAAATAAAACACATTAGCTTAATTTAGTAAATATATGTATATATTTCAGGTAAAGATGAAAATTTCAAATTTGTTGTGTTTTGTGTTAATATCGAAGCAACTGATAAATTACAGAACGTATGGTCTATAATAATAATAAAAATAAATTGATAATTTATATATCGCCGCACCCCAGTAAGAAACTGGGCTCACAGCGCTTTACAACAAAATTAATAAATTACATATAAGTATCAATCCATTCCATAAACATTCCGATCTTAACAACCACATAAATGACAGTACTGTACACATGAGCTACGTGTTTATCGTTATAAGAAGCATTGTTTCATTAATTTTGAAAGTAAAGTTTGAAGAGATGTTTCTTTAGTGCAATCTTGAAGGCCTTAGTTGTTTGAATACCGCAAATTTGTAATGGTAGAGAATTCCATTGTTTGGCGGCACAAAAAGAGAAAGACCTTTCGCCGTATGTTTTAGTGCGTGTCTTAGGAACCAGAGAGAAGAGTTAATTATCCAAAAAAGAAATTACCGAAATGACATTGCCAAAAACTACAGAGTCTACATCTTTCGGATCCACTTTTCCTTCCTGAAGGGCCGCCTTCGTAGCAACCACACCCAGATCAGTGGCAGACAAATTTTTAAGCTTTCCACCAAAAGTACCAAATGCTGTTCGTTTGGCTGCAACTATGTAGACACCGGTTACAACTGTGGATCACAAAACGTTTTGCATTCAACAAATAATATGAGAATAAAAACATTGACATGAAAATAAAATTGAAATCATTTTCAAAATTTGTTAAATTCATTACTAGAAAAAGGTGTGAACCTTTTAAAAAAATTGTGATGTCATTTCATTGAATGAAACAAAACCTCTCCAACTAGAGAGGGATGAGTGTTGCATTAGCCAAATAAGTAATCTTTCAGTCTCAGGTCTAAGTTTTATTCCTCTCTCTCAACTGCATCAAAGTGTGCTTTGATGTATGCGAACAAATTCAAGAATAATGAATGGTCAGATTAGATCGTTTCCAGAATTATTTTAATTCTATAGTCACACTGACTTCATTCTTAGTACTCATTAAACCTTTTATCATGAGTTTTAATTTTAATGCCATTTACAGTACTAAATGAAACTTAAGTATTAGACGGTAAACATTTAAAAAAAAATACATAGGCTTAGTTTATACCCACTTTATACTATTTCAAATAATCAGCGGGTCAAGTCAAAAAAGTGCACTGGCCGGCACTAGGTCAGAAGTAGAAACCGAAGTGCCATGGCCAAATAAAGGTTGTTTTATTTTAAAAATATGATAAATATGAATATGGTCATGGAATGATCAGTCAGAACCATTATGTTATGTTGCATTTCTTTGGTCTATAAGGGGCCGGACATAAAGTATGTCATGCTCCAGAGGGGGGGGGGAGGGAGTGTAAGAAAGTGTGACAGTATTTGACAGGGGTGAGGTCCGCCATGTGTGACGTGACAGTGTTTTATATTAAATTTTAATTCTTTTGTTAATAAAAAAATAATTTTTGTTCGAAAGTGTGACATACTTTAGGGGGGGGGATGTCCAAGATTTGTGACGGTTTGTGACAGTGGGGAGTTAAAAATGGTCAAAAATAGCGTGACATACTTTATGGATGGCCTCTAAGACCGATTCAATTTTTATTAAATTAATGAATGAGAATGAGGAGTTAGCAACAGAACTCAGGGTTGAAGGATAGTGGTTTAAGGTGAACCTTTCAGAAACTAGAAGCTGAAGATGCATGGGGATGGCATAGGTTATAAAAAAATAAATCGCTACAGTCACAGATGCTCCTTCTGAAAAGAAGATTATTTCGTGCCATGTTCTTATAAGAATGCATGAACCGTACTGGCCTGTTACTGTTGGCAAGTGACGCAGCATTCACATGCCACGGATATGAGGGAATTGTGTAGCACAATACCCAGCCAGCTTTGTTTCCCCCAACTAGTCTCAGCTTCCCATTTCCCATCAGGGACACTCTTAGCCATGGGAAAAAATCCCTGCCTTCACAGATAGTCGATCCTTCGACTCTCTGTTCGTCAGCCAAGAGTGCATGCCTCTCAACTATACCTGCCAGCCGAATTTTTAAAAAATTTAGGCTGGCTGACATAATTTTGTGGCGGATATCCGGATTAGCTGCATTTCTCCATAAATTGACATTTGCAGCTGATTTTCGGCTGATTACGAAATATTCGGCTGAAGCTTGGCCAATAATCAACATACATAATTTGAAATGTATGTCCCATCCCGTCCGTCACATCCTTCCGTCCCGTACATGACACTACTAATTTTAGAAAGCAGCGCACCTAATTACTTCACCAAAAATAACTCTTTTCGAACGTTCCGCATAAAATCGTTCAATATGAAAATAAACAAATAAAATAAAAATAAAATAAATGAAAGTTCTGTATTACATTATTTTTTATTCTGATGTGTATTTTTCAAAATTAATAGATTTCAGCTGAAATGTATTTATTTTGAAAACTTCCGTCATTTTTGACGGTAATACACTAGTGAAGTAATACAACTTCAGCAATAAAACACTTTTGCAATACTTCAGAAAAAGTTTTATTATTTTTAACAACAGAAAAAAAAGTTTTATATGGGGACGTACATAAAGTACGTCATGCTCCAGAGGGGGGGGGAGGGGGTGTAAGAAAGTGTGACAGGGGGAAGGGGCGGGGGTCCGGCCATGTGTGACGTCAAGGTGTTTTATATTAAATTTTAATTATTTTGTTAATAAAAAAAATTTTTTGTTCGAAAGTGTGACGTACTTTAAGGGGGGGGGGTTCCAAGATTTGTGAAAGGGGGAGGGGGGGGAGTTTAAAATGGTCAAAAATAGCGTGACATACTTTATGGACGGCCCATATGCTGTCCTACTAATACAGTGCATGAATGCATTCCACTCATTCAGTTTCTGTCACTCAATACCTGATAGGCACTTAGAATATCAGTTTATAATTGTCATGAATAAAACAAACGTGATGTAGTTTATCAGCTGTTAGGCTAATGCGGCGCAGCGCATATTTTCCGTCTGATAAAAATTTGGCGGCGTATCTGGCGCGCGGCGTTGGCTGAGGGGTCTACTCTCAACCACATAGCCTCGCTCATGGCTTTTTAATAGGGCTAGGGGTTACTTTTTTACTGTGTAGAAACTTGATAAAGTGTAGATTTTATATCAGTAATTAATTAGTCATTTGTCATTAGGGTAATTAGTAGGCCTACTAAAAATTGAAAGCTGCATACCCTGCCTGTCACATAAGTTAGAGTAATCCTGCAGTTTCTAGTTCTAGACGTATATTATTATTTCACAGCGAAATTTAATTTTCTCATGAAAACGTACGTTTTTAATTTATTAAATGCATTACTATATGTTGTATTTCAGCTATTACAGCGCTAATTTGCAAGTCTTTTAATTTCTAAGGCATTTTTTCGGCTCTATATAATACATAATCTGGTCACGATACGTCCATTTTGTTTATCTAGCCAGATGTTTTTTTTACCTGGCTCCTCCCATGCTAAAATAAATTTACTGACTGAAAATGTTTTTTAAAAGGTATGTATTTTTCATCTATTTTAATGTTCTCAGAAGATTAATAAATATTTTAAAGACAATTTCATTTTTTATTATGTTACTAGATGTTTGATTCTTATTTGTTTGTTTGTAAGCGAGAAATCTCCATTTGGCATCTTGGAGTGATAGATAAACAAAATGGTTGCATCACAATCAGACTATTTACTGTTGAGAGCCGAAAAAAATTCCTTAGAAATTAAAACTTACAAATTAGCGTTGTAATAGCTGAAATTAGGGGTGTGCCGGATCCGTTTTTTCCAACCGGATCTAGATTTTCTTATGCGAAATCCGCCGGATCCGGTAACGGATCCGGAATGATCCGGATTCCGGTTTCTCCCGGCTGTTTCAGTTTTGGCTGAGAGCCTGAGTCATCGTCATCTGGAGACCTCTTACGTGCCCTTTCAACTTCGCTTTGCGCCATCTCCTTTCCATACTCAATAAACACAGCGGTGTGTTTTGTTCGCAGATGGGTGGTTAAAGCAGACGTTCCGTAACTTCGTGGGTCTTTTCCACCCCTAGATATTTTTAAACTGCATGTATTGCAGTTAACATAAGCTTCATCCACTGAGTTAATAGTAAAATATTTCCAGATGACACTGCGTTTCTTGCTGGTCTTGGTCCTGCTCCCGCTACCCATAGTCGAAGCCATGATGGTCCCACGGCTGAATTTAAATTCGTTACTAAATTGAAAATTATTTAGAATTGTAGCTTGAACTAGCTTCGAAAATGAGATAAATTTTATAAATAACCGTTATAAAGTTTTAAAGTATAAACTCCACTCCAATTTCAAGCATTCAATATGGCAAAATATTTTGTAACAGCTGAGCGCCGCGGGCCGCGGCTACGTCATACCATCGTTTAAACCAAAGAGCACAGATCATAGCGCAATCGAGAATCGCCGAAGATGGCTTGGTGACATAGAGATCAGCTGAGATCACCAAAGACCTTTAAATTTATACTAGACCGCTAATGTAATGTTAATTTTTACTAAAAAATGATACACATTTTTAACAATTGAGTGAACGATAATATAAATCAAAATATGAATTAAAATTACGGTAAATTTTAAAAACTGAGATAAATTTCTATCGTGTTAGGTAACCAAGTGGTAACCGACCAGCCAATCAGAGATAGCGCAAGCATATCACTTTTTTTGTTTACACGAGCACTCTAGTATAAATTTATACCTCGTTGGAGATCACTTAATTGTTTCACTGTAATTTGGCGCATAATAAGTTTCTATGTTGTTGTTATTATTATTATGCTTGGTGAGGAGACAGCTCCGCAGGGCAGTACGGGTAATCTATATCTCTGCACCAATGACTAGCCTAATTGCTAAGCAGACTGACGTCAGGTCGATCAGTGTGTGTCCCTAAAAGTATTCATAGATAGGCTAGGTCAGCACAGGCCTGCTGGCTTGACGCAATTTGATGGTCGTCTGTCATGCTCGGTAAGGTGGCGGGCTGGCGGCCAGGCGCTTGGGAAGTATAGTTGCTTATTATTTCTGTTACGTCATTGGTGATTGCGGTTAAGATGACGTCACGAATAATAATTACTCATCCCCGCACTATCATGTATGGGATTGGGCCGATTAGCCACTATTAGCGGTGTTGACTCTAGACTCTAGCCTCTGGTATTTTCGGAATATTAAACAAGCTAAACGCTCGAAACAATCGATTAATGTATCGTGATCGTGTGGAATTCGGGAAAGAGAATTACGTTTATTTCAGATTATGATCCGGTGAGTCACAAAATCTGACAAATTCCAAAATCCGATATATTCCGGATTCCATACATGTAAAGCCGGCGGAACCGGATTTCACCAGATAGTGCAAAATCCGGCGGAACCGGATTCCGGCACACCCCTAGCTGAAATACAACATATAATAATGCATTTAATAAATTAGAAACGTAAGTTCTCACGAGAAAATTTAATTTCGCTTTGAAATAATATATATATATATAATATTATATTATATGTCTAATAATATGTGTAGAAACTGCAGAATTTACTTAACGAAGTGGGTAGACACCGCGCAATACGCGGCATCCACTGTAAAGCTTGGGTGTCGCGTAAACGTGACGTCACATTTTGCTCTTTTTTATTTATAAGATTTTTAAAAATTCAATCGGTACATGAGCTTCTGTGGTCTAACGGTTAGGACATTTCATTAGATTCTTGAACTCTAGGTGGCGGTTCGAGTTTCGTTTGAGTCTTTTTTTTTAAAGTTTGTAGTTTCAGTTTTAGGGTCTGGGTTAGGTTTAGTTGTCTATTTTTTAAATTAAAATAGAAAAAGAGTTTCGTTTGAGTCTTTTTTTTTAAGGTTTCAGTTTTAGGGTCTGGGTTAGGTTTAGTTGTCTATTTTTAAATTAAATTAAATTAAATAGAAAAAACAACAAATATAATAATAATATAGCAACCAAAAATATGATTTATCGAGCGCACCGTTCTCTTTGCTTTTACCAAATTAATTTTAAAATCATAAATCTTTTTAAAAATAAATCTTTAAGCTATTAAGGTGGACTGGGTATACCAAAATAAACAGACTGTGTATTGCGTGTCATCCACCCAACTGAGTTACGCGGTGTCTACCATCGGCCTTTACTTAAACTATAAAATAATGCATTACACTTCATTACTCATTACGCAGTATTTACAGTATTGTACAGTAACAAACTACTGTAATTTAATAAGTATTTTTAATTGAAAGTTGTTATATTATGACAATTGACAGTTACCTTGCCGCACTAGTGACTAGCCTAAGCCGCAAGCCTAAACTGGCTAAACTCTGTTAAAACTGACTTAATTGAACTAATTAACAAAAGTAAAGACTTTACTTCTTTTCTGTACTTTACTAAAGTACAGAAAAAAATCCAATTAAAAATTAAAAACTTACCTTTTGACACAACCATTCTTACTTATTAAGTTATTACTTAATATTAATATAAATTCACACACAGAGACTGAGATGACCTGTGCCTATACACTGTGTACTGAAGTAAAAATGTACTCGATAAAATACAAAGTGTACTATGAACCAAAGTCCAATAGTTCGAGTACAAAGTTCACTGGAAAATAAATATTTTCAAAAGTAAAAGTCACATGACATGAAAAAATGGAAGTATTACCTCCCTTATAGTCATTAAAATAATAATTTAAAAGGAATATCTTTTTTGAAACGTTTTTTAATCCAAATCATCTGAAAATGGAAAATAATGTTAATGTTAAAATTTACATGAGCTGGAGACTTTACAAATTTTAATAACTACTGTCACTACCTAACAACTAACGAAAAGTCACTATACTCTATTGTCTCTATACTATGCTCGTTTCTCTCGACATGATTATTGTAATTAATCTTCTTTTAGATTAAAACGACCATTACTCCGCCATTTCATTCACTCAATTTGCTCCCTGTAGAGGCGCGCATCGATACAAACTTTCCGTTCTCTGCCACAACTTCTTTTCTGACTAATGACCTTTCTATCTTTCTGAATTTCCCCCTGCCCCTGTCTACTCACCCACTCTTCAGCTACGCTGTCTGTTATTAAGACACACACTAAAACATTTGGCGAAAGGTCTTTCTCTTTTTTTTTGCCCCAAACAATATAAACGAATGTGAAGAATTCCTGCTACTTATGCCTTTAAGATTGCACTAAAATACGTCTCTTCAAACTTAACTTTCAATATTGATTAGACAACAATCAAACATGTCTTTCAATGACATTGATAAATGTAGCTTATGTGCACCATGATGTCATTATATGTTTTAGTTATGATGTAAGTGTTTTGCATCGAATGCTTTTATAAATATATGTGTGTTACTAATTTTATGTGAAGCCCAGCAGCTTTACGGGGGTACTTCGCTATACAAACTATCAAATTATTATTATTATTATTTTAATAAATATGAAACAAACATAAATTTTTGCACCAGTTAGCATCACGGCTAGGATTGTTAATCTGATGTATTCGACTCACTCTATAACTTTAAGAACACCCGGGTCCATTGGCTTGTGTTCGTTTTTCACCCGTTCGTAGAAGTCCTTACAAAAAATAACTTTCGTAAGAATGCGAGGCTCATTTTTAAAAATCTTCCCATAACAGCAATATATTTATTTAAATGAAAAAAATCGAAGGCCCCGCCCTGACAATTAATAAATCTGGTTGCGAAAATGGGCTCATCATTTTAGGGGGTTTACTAGGGATCAGTGCTTGGTATGGACAGATTGTAGTTCGACCCCCTTGTCTGAATTTGTCCGTACGTTCCCCTTATTCGACGTGTCGTACTTTTTTTTTACAGCACTGCTTTGCTTGCCTTATTTTACACATAATTGAATTTTCCATTGTAAAATTGATCTAACATGTTGACAGTGATATGTTATGCGTCTTAAAAATGAAAATTAAAACAAACAAACAGCAACAACAACAACCAAAACAACGTTTCATGAATCTGCAAAATTTTCTCAAAATAATTTATAACTAAATGATAATCAGAAAGGCAGGGGGCACGGACCGTTTTCTAAAAAAACAAAGTCGCACACATCAATACATCACCATATTATTAAAGTAAATCATTTTTATAACTTATATGTTCAGTTAAATTTGACTTATGTTCCTACTATACCAATATTTACAGCATTACCCCACAAGTAAATACATATGCGTTTGTGTAACGGGGCAGAAATACTCTCAAAATAAAGTTTTAAGGCATTATAATTTTTCAATAAATAATTGATAAAATTGATGTAGTAATAATTCATGATAAGGTAGGCAATCTAATTTTTTTAAACGGAATTGAATGAAGTGGGGGTTATTTCCCTTGCAATGATTTATAGCCAAAGTGAATGATCTGTGATATTCCAAAAATAAATTACTAGATACGACCAGCGGCGTAGCATGCGCCGCAGACTTGATAATAGATAGTGTAAAGAACGGGGGGGGGTGGGAGAACGGACACAAACAGCAGCACGATGAAATGAAAATGCGAGTGAACGTCGGAGGGGGGAACCACCGACGCATTGTTGGTCTCGAGACATGCGCACTGCTGTAGTTGTTACCTGCCCCCACCCTGAACCACAATCGCTTGCCAACCATAAACTGTGATTGGTCGACCCTAGCAAGGGTAATTCGTCATGATTATTTGCACACGTCTTGGGCTTGTCCTTGTGAATTATATATATATATATATATATAGATTAGACGAAGAATTTACCATTTGGGAAAATAAAACAAACTTAATTTTTGTTAAACCAATTAACATAACCAGATGAAACAGACCAAAAGTTTTTAAAATTATTTAAAGAAAATAATTCTTTCAATAGTGACAGGCCTTAGTGTATGCGGGGCCCAAGGCAGCAAACGACGAGCGGGGCCTAGGACCCGAGAAAGCAAACGAGACGTCCATTCAACATTAACAAATCTATTTAACATTTATTGTATCAAGGGACGTAATTCTTTCTTTTTTATGTATTTCTCTTTTTTTTATTTAAATTTTGACGTTGAATATATAATACTTGCTTTTGTAGTTTCATTTCAGCTATTTTTAGTTTTTAAAAAAATCGTCATCAAAACAATGAAAAGCTATGCCTGAATTTTGTTAATTTGTATTTAAATGTAATCATAAGTAGAGTAGCTGTAAACTACATATTTTAAATATTTAAAAACTTAATAGTCGAATGAAATCCCACCGTCATTTGCTACTGTTTCAATCTAGAGTTTGTAACAATGCGTAAAGTGGTTGTCCACTTTATTCGCTCCTAGAAATAGGATACCTTTAAAATTAAATGTATATACATTAGGGCTGCGGAAATTAACGATTTATATCTGGATTATTTGTTAACAAATTTTAATGATTAAATTATTTTTTAGCGATTAATTGACCCATCACTTACAAATTATTGGAAGTCAAAAAGTAAAAAAAAATAATAAAAAAAATCGGCCGATAAATAATAACAAATTTCCTGACGATTACACGAACATTTCGTTTTAAACAAATGACTGGCGGGAATGTTCAAAATGTTGATTTAGTTTATTATATCCAGAGACGTCACTAGAGTTGGTGTCACCCACCACGACTTGCCCCATAAATCTCCTCGAGTCTGCCAAATACCGGGAACACACAGATTCTTTAGTAACGTTTGAAAATATAGATCAAATGTTTGTTACAAAGGACAGTAGGAGAAAAGTTGAATTTAAAGTCGATAGGTAAAATATTGTAACATTTAAAAACGAAGAACTAAATAGAAAAAATGTTAATTTTAAATTTTTATTTTAACATAAAATTATTAATTTTAAGTAATACGGTTAAATAACTGTAATATTTTCAAATTTCACAAACTTGCATCTACATTGCGTTCCATTAAAATTTACAACAATTACATTACATTACCAAAATTAGATTATATTACCAACCATTACAGTACAACTTCAAATGAGGTAAGGTTGTAACCGTTCTGTTTTGGGTTTGCAAAATCAGCAACTATCAGAATAATATGTAATAATTCAAAATACAATGTCATTAAATATATTTTAAAAATCAGAATTTAGATTTTCTGGCCTTTAAAACTGAAAACTTGTTAATTACGTCATCGAAATCTATTTCTTGTGCCGAATCACTCTCAATGGATAACATGGCAAGATCAGAAAGCCTTGACTGCCCCATTGTAGATCGCAAATAATTCTTTATAAGCTTTAGCTTTGAAAAACTCTTTCACATGAAGCCACAGACACACAGATTGTAACAAATAATCGTAAACTCAATGTGAGATAGGGGAGAGATTCTATGAAGTCCCATTCAGCTACAAATTTCAAAACGTCAAGTACGGACCAGTCTTCAGCCTCTTTGAGATCGATCTCTGCTGCCTTCAGGTGCCTTCTCAGCCTTGGTATTTCTAATAAAAGCTCTTCCTCTGACAAACTCATCATAGAAAGTGGACAACCTTGGAATGGACTTTAGTAATTCTTCTTCAGTGGCAGATATCAAGCTTTTGGCTTGAACAGCCTCAAACATGGTTGCTACTTCCTTGATTGCACTTGATCTGATCTGGAGTTCAGAATGGAAACGATCAATACACTCAAACATCGACCTTTTGTTTTCTTCTTGCAGAGTTAGTCCAGCATCTCTTGTTTTCTCACCTGTCACCCTTTTCTTCAACCTGGGTCTGTTCTCTACTGAAATTCCAAGTTGTTCTGATTTTAAAAGCGCTGGGATATTGTCCATGTTTCAATCTATCATAGCACAAATTGTGAAAGGTGTAACGTTGAGCTTTGTATTTGTTTAATAATAAAGCTCAAATCTATTGTTTTCATTACACCTATCGTTTGTGTTTTTTACAAATTTTATTCACTTTCATCGTGCGCTCTTTAATGACATATATGTGCCAAAATTTATTATTTAAAGAAGGACAATGTTTCCAACATTCGCTCTCCTAGAATAATGTTCTATGTGATGTTTGATAGACCTATATTGAGTTAGGATCTTGTTATTTTGTACTACCTACAAAATTGTCTCACGATACACCTTTCACAATTTGTGCCATGATAGATTGAAACATGGACAATATCCCAGCGGCAATAACTCATTTTTGTCAAAAACTCAACTTAGAACATTGTTATTCTATGGGGCGAATGTCAAACAAGCCTTAAATTGAAATAAAGTTAATTAATTAATTGAATGCCATTTTTTAAAGTTTAAGTCTTGTCTGTCATACTTTAAAAGAACATTAAATTTTCTAAAATTCTTCTAACTTTTTAACGTGTCCAAAATTTAAGTGTCATTTGGCTTACTTTTGTAACTTTCTTTCAAAATTAGTCAATCATCATTAAAGAACTAGCGTATCAGCCGTCAAAAATGACGGAAGTTTTCAGCTGAAATCTATTTATTTTGAAAAAATGCACTTTTTAGGACGCCTACGGCGCCCACCTTTTTCAAAAGCCCAACTAACTTGTCCTTGTTTGATAAATACGAAATATTAAACTTTCTGAAATGTACACAAAGTATTTTATAATATGGGTTGCAGGGCGCCTACGGCGCCCCCTTCGTTTTTCAATTTTATAATTAACCATCATCAAATCCTCTTTTCACATTGTTCCCTTTTCCAAAATTAAAATATGAGCTAAAACATTGACGTCATATAATATTTTTTACAGCGCATCTTTAATTTGCACACCTTTTGATGCATTGGTGCAGTAATTTGGTGCGCTGCTTTCTAAAATTAGTAGCGTCACAGACAGACACTACGTGACATTGTAAATTATATTGTTTAATTATTTAACCAGGAAAAGGTATGCTATAATGTGGCATTTTGACTAAAAAATAATTCGAGAAAATTCTCACTATCTTTCGCAGTTTTAACAAAATTAAATAAAGGATTCAACTGGCTTACCTTTGCTGCTCAAATAATGTGGAATCATGAATTGTAGACAAAATACTTGAATTTAATAGATTATGTATTCAGTAACATGCTTTATAATGTTCAGACCAGACGGTTTTCAACGTTAAAAATTCGTCGCTGCAGGTGCGGTTTTGATCGCGTTGTTCAAAATCAACTTTACATCGGCTGCCGAACGTACGCATCACGCGATATATCAGTGAAAATCGTTTCATACGAAATCGAAAAGACTGAAATGGTTTTATGTGAAATTAATTTAGTGTATAGGTTATTATAAAAAGTACCCATACTCAAGAAAAATACAAAAATCATGTTTCTTAGAGTACATTACATTAACATAGATATGCATGTTTAATAATTTTAAATTAAAAAAAAATAACTCAAACACGTCAAATACCTTATTTTCCTATAAATTAAAAAAAACAAAGAAAACCTATCTATTTATTTTTTTGAAGAAAAATCTTATCCCCCCCCCAAACTGTCGTGGAGGAAGTACTGAGTTGGGATTGGTCTCACAGGCTGATTCCATGTGTCGGTATGTCAAAGCCCAGTATGTTAGATTTTCTTCTAAAACAAAAGACACCGCTTCTTTTATGTCCAGCTTTTTGTAAAATGTGCGGCTTTTTCTTTCCTTTTTTTTCTAATTAAATAATAATAATAAATAATAAATTGATTATTTATATAGCGCTGTATCCCAGTAAGGAACTGAGCTCACAGCGCTTTACATGAAAGAAATAACATTCCTATAAGTATTAAATTAACTTTCATATCTTAACAAACACAAAAATTACAGTACATTATACATAAGCTACGTTAATCATTTACAAGAAATGTTGTTTCATTAATTTTGAAAATACATTTTGAAAAGATGTGTCTTAAGTGCAGTCTTGAAGGACTTGGTTGTTTGAATACTACGTATGTGTAAGGGTAGAGAATTCCATTGTTTGGCTGCACAAAAAGAGAACGACCTTTCACCAAATGTTTTGGTGCGTGTCGTAGGAACAGAGAGAACGCGTGTGTCTGCAGAAGATCGTAGCTGGCGAGTGGGTGAGTAGACCGACAAAAGTTCAGTAAGATACGATGGGCATGAGTCCGAAAAGAAGTTGTGACAGAGAACGCCCAGTTTGTAATCAATACGGGCTTGTATAGGCAGCCAATGAAGTGAGTGAAGAAGTGGAGTAACATGTTCATGTTTTTTTGCCTTGAGCACCAGTCTGGCAGCTGAATTTTGAACTTTCTGTAGTTTTTCAATGCATTATTTTGGCGCACCTGACAGAAGAGAATTGCCGTAATCCATACGAGCTAGTACAAGAGCACAAACTAGAGTTTTTGTTGCACTAACTGTTAAGTAATGACTGATTGAGCTGATCTGACGAATGGCGGTGTAGGCAGAGCGACAGATGTTATTGATGAAGTTGTTAATAGACATGTTGTCAGAAATAATGTAGCCAAGATTCCTAGTCGATGCTGTGAACAGAATATCCGAACTGGCTACGTGAATTGACTTCGGAAGAGACAAAGTACTGCGTGATTTATTGTTGCAAAGTAGAAGTGCTTCAGTCTTGTCATCATTCAGCTTGAGTTTGCTGAACGTCATCCAAGACTTTACCTCACCAATGCACTCTTGCATCAATTGGACAGCGGAGTCCATATTAGAGGGATCAGTGTGAGTATATAGCTGAGTATCATCTGCAAATGATTGGCTTTTAACGGAATGCTTTTCGAGCAGTAGAAGTAGTGGCCTTGTATACAGTACAAAAAGTACCGGAAGTAATTAGTTTTATGGTAGTTTGTGGAGACGTTTTATTATTGCCTGTTAACTGATATTTTATTTTATTAATAAGTTTTCGGTTTAAAGGTATTTCATTGTATTTCTCAATTTCTTTTTAGATGAAAAAAATGTGTCTTTTTTTTTCTGACATAAAATCGTACACAGTAAATTTTAGGCTTGGGTGTCACCCCCTGATGGGTGTCACCCGGGGAGGCCCGCCCCCCGCACCCCCCTAGTGACGCCACTGATTCTATCCATTGTGAGAAATCGTTTGTTTACCATGGTTCTAACACTTCGCCTACTTATCAAACCAAATGAAAAGCGTTTTAAGCTAATGACATTAATGGAGTCTGACTAATCAGACTGTAATCGGGACAGGGGGCATATATGATACGCAATTTCTCGCCTTTAAGTTAACACGCTAACAGGGGTTCCCAAAAACAAGCACGGCATTCGACACATTTCCGTTGAGGCTAACTCCATTGCCTTAAAAACAAAGACCCGCCGTGGAATTTCTCGCATCAAGCTCATGCCAATGTTTCCATACAACATACGACATACATTCGTAGAGATAAAGAGATCATTAGGCACGAAGAGGTTTCTTTATCTACACGTGTCTAACCACACGGCTAATTTCGAATCTTATCTTTAAAATTATAGATGGCTTCGAAACCTTTTTTTTGTGGGGGGAAAAAAACAGCAACAACTTAATCACACGAACAATCATTGATCACCCACGTCACTGGGACATTGTAACCTATTTAATAACTTGACTCGACTCAGCTCAACATTTCATTTCTGTTTATCGAAATCATCGAGTCTGGTAAGAAGATCTTTTCTGTTTGATTTCCAAATCATGGCTTTCCGCATGTTAAAAATTGTCAAAGTCCTATTTAGAGGCTTGAACCAATTCTGTAGTTCCATAAAGTAGTAGATGTTTTTGTGTGCAAAACTCTGCGAGTGTTGTAAGTTGTAACTAACGGTAGTCCTAGTTTTAAGTTTGAAAGCTTATGTCATATATATATATGTTAGGGAGTTAGTAATGGCTGTTAATGATATCACTGGTGTCTTTAATTTAGTGTTAAATAAAACGTAAATTTAATGGATCTATATATGACTTTTATACTATTACTATGCCAAGATTTTCAAAAAAATTGTTTAATTTTTCCCTTTCATTTGAGGATTATTTTTAAGCAATCATTCTGTAATTCAATTTTGTTTCTTTGTTAAAAAAAGTATCCCTTTTGCACAGCGATCTCAGGAGCATCAGACAAAAGACAAAAGACATGTTCCTCCTCTACGCCATCTTCTTGGTCCCGGCCTTGACCTCCGCTCAGGAGCCAATCAACTTGAAGCCGTACAACCTGACGGCGACAGCCATGTTCTTGAATGTCGATAAAAATGTCGACGGCGACATTGACAGGACCGAACTTGACAGAAGCTTTGATGTAAGTGAAATCGTTGTTGGGAATTACAAGTCTTAAGAAAAGGAGTGATACTGGGGCCAATACCATACTGGCAATTCGAGGTCGGAAAATGCTAAATCGGCCTATGTTGATTGTAATCTCCAGACAAAAGTGTTTTTGTCGTAGAGGGTTTGAGGTTATGATGGGATGTAGTCATAAACCATGGGCGGCCCTGCTTCGTGTTTCTAGTGGGCATCAATCTTTGGGCGGGGCTAACATTTGTAGATGGCCTTATATTTTGTGGGGGCCAAAATATTCTAGAAAGCCTAACTTTTGTGGATGGCCTCAATCTTGTAGGAGGCCTCGCGTTTTAGATGACCTAATTTTCCAAGAGTTAGAGGGCCCTATAACTTCTTGGAGGCATCACGTTTGTAGATTGCCTTATTGTTATAGATGGTCTCATAATATAAGAGGTTATAAATCTTCTGAGGGCCAACATTTTCTTGTTGCCAGACGGTCACTCATACTTGCTGCGTCTAGGTGCGGTTCGGTGCTAGCTTTCAATACGTTTGATCTCCAAGTCTGATTTATGTTGAGGAATTTCACAGCAGTAAAATAAATAACAAATGCAAACACAGGAGCGAAATTCATATGGGGACAAAGTATGATAATAATGCAACAAAGTAGGGAACTTAACAGATTTTAAAACTACAGGAGCCCATTTTAAAAATCGATGTCTATCAAAAAAAGAATGAAATTGCGTAGACAATTTTTGTTTTCTTTTCTTTATGAATTTTAAGAAATAATTTTGTTTTGATTCTCATAACAGTTTTGAGACAAAGATTTCTTAAAAATATCATTATTACACATTTAAAAACTCATGCGTTCGTGTGGGAGAGCAGAGATATCATCACATTAAATGCATTAAAATAACTATTAACTATAATTAATTTTCATTAATCTAAATTAATAATTGAAATAATTAGTTAGACAAATGTCCAGGAAGTTAATTTTCGTATCTCCTTTCAAATTTTGCTTCATTGGAAACACTTTTCTTTTAATCTTTGTTTTTTAAATATATATCTATATATATATATATATATATATATATATATATATATATATATATATATTAGATATATATATATATATATATATATATATATATATATATATATATATATATATATATATATATATATATATCTATATCTATATCTATATATATATATATATCTATATTTCAATATATTATTCAAGTTTTTCTCATTCTCTGATCTTGTAATTTCTTCATTTAATTCTTAAACACAATTTTGAAACGCATCATTTTTCATTGTGTTTTCTTCTCGCCAGCAATACGACGCCAACCACAACGGCCGCGTCAGCAGACTTGAATACACCAGCTATGTTGACGCACAGTTGCCACAACTCCACGCCCTCTCGCACGGCCTTTACGACATCTACGACTTGGACAACGATGACCAGCTTGACCACCACGACTTCGACAACTTCTACCAGCTGATGGATGGTGACGGCAACGGACTGGTCAGCCACTTCGAATATGTCCGGTAGGTAAAAAAAAAGAACTCTACTCTACGCAGTAAAAGTTTATGAAGGGGGCTTAAAATAAGTGGCGCAGAAATGAAGGCCGGGAAACGTGTGTAGAATATAAAGGCGTGAATGGGGTTTTCCCAGCGTAGGATAATTTAGAAATAATAAAAAAATAAAAGTGATCACCACAAGTCAAATGACTGAGCACAGAAAATCGTGGCTAACTTCTGTACAGAAAGACAGCTATCACATCGAGCTGTAGTCAGTTCAGGATGCTGTTTTTAATATTATTATATTTTTGTTGCTGTTGTAAAGCAAACATAACGAGACTTCACATCAAGCAGTTGTAAACGAGGGGGGGGGTATATGGGATTTATTCCATATTGTTGACGGGACACCAACATTTCATATATATGGCATATAAGTGGGGATGGGACTGCAATCAGGCTTGGGTAGAACAAATAATGGTTATTGAATTGGGTATCAGTGAGCCCTGAAAAGGGTCCGTCCATAAACTACGTCACAAACTGTCACAAATCTCGGAACCCCCCCCCCTCTTTTAAGTACGTCAAACTTTCTATAAAAAAAATAAATTAACAAAATAATTAAAATTTAATATAAAACACCGTGACGTCACAGATGGCTGGACATCCCCCTCCCCCCTGTCACAAACTGTCCCAATTTCCTACACCCCGTCCCCCCTCTGCAGCGTGACGTACTTTATGGACGGACCACCCACAACACAACGAGTAAATCGGCATAAAGCCCTTGTCAGCGAACATACATTATACTTCAACAAAAACAAATAATTACGAAAATATAATAATAAAACTTTTCTGAAGTGTTACGGTTTCTTAATTGTGTTTTTTCTTTGCTCGCCGACGAAGGCTATCTGCCGATATGTTCGTTGTTTTGCGGCGTCTTTCTCAGACTCAATCATATTTTATTCAATAACCTATAGCTGCCAGACTGGCAGATGGATTTAGACATGTCTACGCTAAAAATCGTATAATTTAGCAAACTTCGCCCAAAACAGAATTAAAACACAGAATTACATTGTACAGGGGTATTTAAAAGAGTATTTCAAATTTGATGTTCCAAATTATTGAATTAAAAAGTGTCATTGTTTTAAACATAAGCAAATAACTGATTGGGCTTCTAAGGTTTTATTTTTGTTCGAGATGATAGAAATCACAATACGCAGCCATTATTGGAGTTTCCGAAGATCGTTTCTAGAAAAGACATATCGATGAAGATACCTCTAATTATAATAAATTCTTTCTAAATTATTATTATTGTTTCTATTTTCCAGTTATTGGTCTATTCTGTTTACTGACTTGGAGCACCTCCACACTAAGAAATAAAACAAACGGTCCGTGTCCTCCTTATTAAAACGAGGCGGAACCACAATTCAGCTGAAACAGACGGGTGGACATAAGTATAATGAGATTTAAAAAAAAATAATCTTTCCAGAATTTATTTTAAATGAGGCCAGAGCAGCTTTGAAAGAAAATGGACTGTATCCATTTTAAATAAAATAAAGATGCTTATTAAGCGATTTGTCTTGAGTTTTCTTCTTGGAGATTTGTTATATATAAAATCTAAACTGGTTATATTCAAGTGGTTGCAGCCATGCAATGGTGTCATTATGGTTGGTGTCACACTGTGCGCGGGCTCATGGTGTCGCCTCCGTACGACTTACCCGTTATCCTAGGAGTCTGCTAGTGACGAATAACGGGAACAAACAGAAATTTTAACTTTTTGTGTCACCGCTTGTGATAAGTCACCCGTTGCCGTCCGCATCACCGCACCCCCTGGTGACGCCTCTGGTTGCAGGGCCCACAAAAGAGCCGGGGGCTCAATTATCTTATTTCATCTATTACAGGCACTCCTTCTTTACAGAATATTATAGCGTCCTACGCTTCTCCATGGTTTTATATCTAGTCTTGCATTTTTATTAGAGTTTTAAATGTTGATAGTGTAACATCTAATGATTTGTAGGCGTAACAATATCGACATTATCTTTCACACAACGATTCCAGGAGACACTGGTTCAACAAAGTAACTTTTAATTTGAACTCTACATACATCAATTTACAAAATGAATATAACACGTCCTCAAAACAGAAATACACCAGTCGGCCATATCATTCTATTAGTTCTATCCTCCTTTCTTCCCACGTGACTCCTTTTATCCTTGCAATCTCCTCTCTCTCATGTGACAGATAGACTGTTGGTTTTCCTGGTTTGTTCAGGCAACCCATATTACGCCCGACTTCCAGACGGAAAGAACGAGAATTTGTATGTGTTTGTTCTTGCATACGGAATAAGAAAATAGTTTTTATTATCATTATATCTATCTGAATGTTGTATTAGGGTATTGTTGCGTTGTATTTCCATGTTAGAATTAATTGCTACTGCACGTTATCTTCTCGTGAAAAGGAAACTAGGGGAAAAAACGTCCTTCACCATGGTAACGCAGAAAGCGCTTAGTAACAAAGGGATTTAGAAGTTTCAAACAAAATTACTACATCTGAGATACATGCTTCAGCAATTGATTAAAGAAAATTCATAAACAATGTTATCTTTAAGCTGCACGGTTGCGGGCCAAGGAAGATATCTGACGGACGCCTCGCAGCAGTTTAGAATTACCAAGCAGCAAATTTTGATATGAGTAAACAAAAACATTTTTTGTGGAGTTTATATTTTTGCACAAAAATGTGGCTGCTGTTTTTTTTAAAATCCCTTATATTAATTAACTTGCTTTGTAAGTTAATCGGACATCCGAACCGACTATTTGTTTATAATTCTTTCACGTGCCAGTTCAGTTCATGCGTTCACGCCGACCGTCGATGTTCACACCCCCTACCATCCCAGCGCACGGTTTTAAAACCAAGGGAGATAATTCTGTTTCAGTCGGTAATTGTCGCGTTTAAACATAATCACTACTTTGAGTTATGTCTCATATATAAGGGATTTATAGTCAAAACCTTTGTTTTTAAATCCCTTATATTAACTTCGCGGCCGTCTCATCATCTCATCATCTCATGGGCTGGGCGGGCGGAAAAAGAAAAGTCGAAAATGACCCATTTCCCGTGATTCGATCGAGCTGAAATTTGGCACACTGACCCGTCTGACCTAACAATGCATCGTATTAAAATTTCAGATCGATCGAACATACCGTAATTAAATTAATGCATTTTTAGTTTATCTTTATATGAGGTATGTAATTCAAATTCACGGTTTGTTATTGTTTTTTTTCCACGTGAAAGTTTGAGCTGACGCATTGAGGCGACCCAACGAAGCGACGGGGTGCTTTTGTTTACATTTTACGTGCCACGCTGAGCTCGGTCAAGCGAATCGGTGACCAGACTTTTCCCCTCTCCCCCTCCCACCCACCCCTCCTCCCCTAGGGTTATGAAGCAAACTTGAGTTAAGACAGATTCAGTCTGTAAATGTTTGAAAATAATCAATACTGTTAGTTATGTCTCATATATAAGGGATTTATAGTCAAAAACTTTGTTTTTACGGGTTTGTTTTATTATTAAATCCCTTATATTAACTTCGCGGCCGTCTCATCATCTCTCCTCATCATCTCATGGGCTGGGCGGGTGGAAAAACAAAAGTAAAAAATGACCCACTTCCAGTGATCCGATCGAGCTGTATTTTGGCACACGGACCCGACTTACCTAACAATGCATCGTATTAAAATTTCAGATCGATCGATCGTACCGTAATTAAATTAATGCATTTTTAGTTTATCCTTATATGAGGTAAGTAATTCAAATTCACGGTTTGTTATTGCTTTTTTTCCACGTGAAAAATTGAGTAGACGCGTTGAGGCGGCCCATCGAAGCACCATGGCGCTTTTGTTTACATTTTACGTGTCACGCTGAGCTCGGTCAAGTGAATCGGTGACCAGACTTTTCCCCTCTCACCCTCCCCCCCCCGGGGTTATAAAGCAAACTTGAGTTAAGACAGATTCAGTCTGTAAATGTTTGAAAATAATCAATACTGTTAGTTATGTCTCATATATAAGGGATTTATAGTCAAAAACTTTGTTTTTACGGGTTTGTTTTATTACATCTATTTATTTTATATTGCAACGGATCAACCAACCTTAGAGGGAACTTTGTACATTACTCTAGTGGCAAAAAGGGCTGATGTTCAGTAAAACAATGCAAGCTATGATCAGCTGATCTTGAGACCAAGATGTGAAGCTAACTTACAAGTCCAACGTCCACCACGTGAATAAAATCGTTTTACTCTCAGTAGAAATTAACATCCCTACGTTAGAACCAATAGTTGGACGCCCGTGTGTGTTGTAAGAGGGGTTAAAACAGACGCCGTATATTTCAATCTGCGCGCCACTCATGATGACTGGTGTTAAAACAGACCCCGTATATTTCAATCTGCGCGCCACTCATGATGACTGGTGTTAAAACAGACCCCGTATATTTCTATCTGCGCGCCACTCATGATGACTGGTGTTAAAACAGACCCCGTATATACTACCGAACTTGAGCGTCACGTAATGGAATTAAGTTTTATGAAATCATCCAGCAAAGAAGCTCGGCGCCCAGGGCGGTCTTGGTATTTTCTTTCTGCCCGTGGACAGACTCTTTCGCCCCCTCCACCTTTCAATGCCCCCCACCCCAAAACAAACAAAAACCAACAACAACAGAACAAAAAAAAAGAAAAAAAAACCTTGATATTTAGGCAATGAACACAAGTGTGTCAATGGTTGTCACCTCAGCTAAAACTTTTGGAAGCTTGTTCCAGTAACTGATATTCTCTTGGCGGGATGAGCGGCTCTTGTACTATGTTCTTGTACGTATCAACCTGAACAGCCTGCCGTGGTCCCGTCGTTGTCTAGGCCGGAGAGGGTTTAGTTGTCTGCTCTTGTATATGCTGGATGCCGAGGTATCACCAGAGGCTTAAAAAATGGCAATCTAAAGCTTTGCATAATGTATACGTTAGTTAGACACACCACAGGACAAGACCAATGATGCAGATCTATACAAACTTTCTGAACTCTCTTTACCCTCACAAACAAACAACATCAAAACAAAAACACCCACCAAAAACAACAACAACAAACAAACAAAACAAAAAAACTTTCACCTATACGACTATCCGATCTAACAATAAAATCTCCAAGTACATGTATTCATTACGGCTGCATCCATGCAAAGTTACACTTTAAAAAAAAACGATTAAGAACTCTGTAGTTTTACTGCAACATTTGTACAGAAAAAAGGTAACGTAAAGATCTTTCTGTGAACGATATTTGCTGGAAATGCCGTGTACTTTGTCAAAGACAAGCCTTCTAGAAGCGTAATTAAATGCGCTTCAAGTCCCCCCCCCCTTTTCATGTTCTCGATTATAATTCAAGAATCTTCATTATCTAGTATGTTCGATAAAGCTTTGTATAAATAAGAGTTTAGCACTTGTACAAAAGGGTCTCAAGTAGTATATTTACAATTTTAAAGGCTTGAGGAGTTTGTCGTACTTTCTGCATTGTGTTTACTACTTGTTGGCATATAAATCCGCTTGTTTCGCATTTGTATTTTCAACTTCTACACATTAAATTGCTGTTACACTTCTACAAGTGGCTTGAGTTGAATTTACTTCAAGTGATCCTCACCCCTAGACACATAAAACATTTTTTTTTAAGTACTAAGATGGAGATGAATTGGCCACACCCACCAGAAAGCCTTCATTCAGTATTACGAGACGAGCCCCTCACCTGGAATCCCCAGTGCATGAGAAAAAAGAGGTCGACCCAGAATGACCTGGAGAAGGGAACTGGCGCCAGACACCAAAAAGATTGGGCACAGCTGGGGACCGTTAGAGAGATTCGTGCAGGACCGGGATTCATCTCGAGATTAATGCCGAACCACTGCAGGAGTTTAGGAGCTTTCCTCATCTTTCATAACTTAAAAAAAAAGTGTTTTGCATAACATTTTGATCTACCATTCCTTTGGACAAATAAATTTACATCTGATCTCAAATATTTTTTTGTTGTTCTGTGTTGTTTTGTTTTGTTATTTGTTTGTTATTTGTTTACTGAAATCACATTTCAATTCCCGTCCTGATAATCATGGCCTATGGTTTGTGTTTGTAATTTAGTCAGTCAATTTTTATGCATCAATTATTTGAGATTGGACACGAGAATCGCGTATACAATTTTCAAGTGTATTTTTAGACCCCCCCTCCCCCGTTTCAAATCCTTCCCTTAGCCACGATTTGTACTTTACTGTGACGACTCTTCAGACAACCAATCGGAATTAAGGGCAGGGTCACTCGAAGATAACCCGTTGACGTCACTTGAGGTCAAATCCGTGACGGATAAGTAGCACGCGCCCAGCGTTTTGATGTCAAAATAACTATCGAGAGCGTTCTCTATATTTTGATGAATCCCTCACATTTACGTAACACTTACAATAAGAGTAACATCTAAAATGTGAGAGGATCGTATAACATATGACGTCATCGATTCAGGACTCCTGTTCCGGTCCCGGTGCGGATCTACTGACGTGTAGTCTGTCGCAGTCTGATAAGACGTGGCCCTGACCCACCTTTCGGCAGACGATCTCGATTTAGAATTTAGACGTTTAAAATATAAATTAATTTTAAAAAAAACACCACCCATGGAGTCAAGTACGTCTACAAATTGGATTAATGCTAGAATATTTGTGTTATTTTGCACTTTTCTCTGATTAAATGAACACTCGTCCTAAAAATTTTTTACAAAGTGTTCTTAATCTTTTCAAATGCGTATGTTCACTATCCCACAAACTTATACTGAGGTCGGACTAACACTTGCAAGCAAATTTCAAAGAAGATCTATGACGTAATGATTATATATATCTGAATTTTGTAGGTCTGGCTCTTCAACTTAAAGACATGGTCGATTTCTGGCTTTAGGACTTGTCACTCTTGCACCGGGACTCAAACAACGTTTACGTGGGCCGGGGAGGGGCCCGCTGACTGGATTTAGAGGACCTACAACACACTAACCATGAATATAGACCCACAAGGACTGACCAAGCCTATTGAGTTTAAACACAGTTCTTTAATCAACTTAAATCTTATCTTCACAAAAAATAAAAATGACAATGTGTTCATTCTCCTAACACGTGACTAACATTTTTTCTTAAAAACCTATTTAATCAATTAGTTTTGAGTCCAACATTCATTCTGAAGTCGATCCTGTTATATTTAAATTCTGATTGGTAAATATAAGTACTCAAGTTATTATTGTGTTTATATTAGGGCTGTTTTAATGATTAATTTAAATTTAATAGTTAAATTTTGAAAAATAATTAATCGTTATTATTAATAAATAATTAATCGTTCATTTCGATTAAATCCAAAAATTTAAATTTATGGTGTCATAAGTCACTTTTTAAAAAATACTTGTCGAAAGTCGAAATAACATTGGAATGTCTTCTTTATAAGACATCTTTTAAACATCAACGCAAACAGACAAGTTTATTAACATTATTAGGTTTAAGTGATGAGCGGGTCTTATTGACAATATAACCAGCCGTGCCGTGCTGAACAATCGTTCACATAGCTTTAGATTGTCTCAGCTGAAGTTTCCGATACTGTTCTGGATGTTTGGTTAGCAGGTGATATGTACGCGAAGTGTTAGAAACATGGTAGCAATGTACCCTTTAAGCAGCGCGGCTGCGCATATATTTGACCGACGCCACGCAGGAGTTTAGAATCAGCGCGCAGTAAATTTGGTAAAATATTGTACACAAAATGGACGTTGTGCGACTTTGCACACGAGTTGTTTTTTTTAAATTTTTTTTTAAACTTTGCACACGGACCAACAAAGCTTAGACTTAGAGGGAACATTGCATGGTAGGCAAACGATTTCTCTCAATGGACACAATAACCTTTATCAACATTTTGAACATTCACATCAGTCAATAGTTTAAAACCAAAATGTTCGTGTAATCGTCCGGAAATTAGTTTATATTTATCGGCCGAAATATTTTACTTTTTGATTTCCAGTACATTTATAAGGGGTGGGTCAGTTAATCGTTAAAAAATATTTAATTGTTAAACTTTTTAACGATTAATCGAGAAATTAATCTATAATTTTCGCAGCTCTAGTTTATATACTTTGAAATTATTATTTAGAAAACATATAAAATCTTTTTTCACAACATTTATTGGCACTTTATCTTGTAAATGAATTTTTAAGAAAATAGCATTATTAATTTGATGGCAAACAACGCAAACATTTTCTTGTATAAAAACGCGACTTATGAGACCAATCTTTTTCTCTTTATATATTTCTGTATATTGCAATGAAATAATGTTTTTATCAAATCAAAATTTCAATACACTTTTTAAAAATTAAAAGTTATAAGAAATGTTTATTACATTTCAACCCCGTCTCCCCTGGATCGTTGCAATGTCAGTGCTCAAAGGAAGAAATAAAAGGACAAACATGTCTTTCCTCTACGCCATCTTTATTCTGCTCCCGGCCTTGACCTTTGCCCAAAGCACAATTAACCTTCAACCCTACAACCTTACGGCCACGGCGCTCTTCCTCAACGCAGACAAAAACGTCAACGGAGAAATCGACAGGAGTGAGATTGACGAGAGCTTTCGGGTAAGTGGTTGATTAGCTGGCCAGTATACCTGCTTTAGAGTAAGTGCTTGGTTACCTGGCATGTATACCTGCTTTATAGTAAGTGCTTGGTTACCTGGCAGGTATACCTGCTTTAGAGTAAGTGCTTGGCTACCTGGCAGGTATACCTGCTTTAGAGTAAGTGCTTGGTTACCTGGCAGGTATACCTGCTTTAGAGTAAGTGCTTGGTTACCTGGCAGGTATACCAGCTTTAGAGTAAGTGCTTGGTTACCTGGCAGGTATACCTGCTTTAGAGTAAGTGCTTGGTTACCTGGCAGGTATACCAGCTTTAGAGTAAGTGCTTGGTTACCTGGCAGGTATACCAGCTTTAGAGTAAGTGCTTGGTTACCTGGCCATTATACCAGCTTTAGAGTAAGTGCTTGGTTACCTGGCAGGTATACCAGCTTTAGAGTAAGTGCTTGGTTACCTGGCCATTATACCAGCTTTAGAGTAAGTGCTTGGTTACCTGGCCGGTATACCAGCTTTAAAGTAACTGCTTGGTTACATGGCAGGTATACCAGCTGTAAATTAACTGCTTGGTTACCTGGCCGGTATACCAGCTTTAAAGTAACTGCTTGGTTACATGGCAGGTATACCAGCTTTAAAGTAACTGCTTGGTTACATGGCAGGTATACCAGCTTTAGAGTAAGTGCTTGGTTACCTGGCCAGTATAACTGCTTTATAGTAAATGCTTGGTTACCTCGTCATTATAACAGCTTTAGAGTAATTGCTTGGTTATCTGGCCAGTATACCTGCTTTAGAGTAAGTGCTTGTTTACCTCGTCATTATAACAGCTTTAGAGTAAGTGCTTGGTTACCTGGTCAGTATACCCGCTTTAGAGTAAGTGCTAAATTACCTGGCAGGTGTACCCGCTTTAGAGTAAATGATTTAGTACCAGGTCAATTTATCACATTTAGAGTCGCGTGATTCAGTACCTGATCAGTTTACCAGCATTAGAGTAATTGCCTCTAGCACCTGTTCAGTCTATTAACATTACAGTAACATTACTCCACTCTGGTACTGAAAACTTTGATGTGCGTTTTTTTCTCCCCCCAGGGGTATGACGCCAACGGAAACGGCCGAGTGAGCCGACAGGAGTACACCAGCTACGTCGACGCCCACAACCCAGCCCTCCACCCCCTCTCCCACGGCCTCTACGACATCTACGACGTGGACAACGATGACCAGCTTGACCACCACGACTTCGACAACTTCTTCGCCCTGATGGACAGCGATTCCAACGGGTTGGTCAGCCACTTCGAGTGGGTCCGGTAAGTGAGCACCAAAGCAAGAAACAGCTGGCTAATATCTCAACTGGCCGTAACTAAACCTCAGAACACTGAAAATTATGCCACTAATATTTCCATTGCTGCACGCGCTAGGCGCCTTGACGGAGTCTGTTGCAGGGTGGTTGAGTGGCATGCACGCTCGGCTGGCGTACCGAGAGTAGCGGGTTCAGGTGGAAGGTATTTGTTCCGTAGCTAAGGATGTTTTTGAGTCTAGATTGTGTGCAACACAATCCTCTCGTAGCGATTACCTGTGAACACTGCTTCACCTGACAACAAGCCAGCATTGTATCCGTGTTCTAATGAAAAGAACGTAGAGCGCAATAATCCTCTATTTAGAATTATCTTCCGTAATGCTAAAAAGACTTAGAATACAATTAGACGGAGACTTACAAATCTCAATATTTGAATATGTTTTAATTTTAAAAAAAAATGATTTTAAGAATTTATAGTGTTCTTTTTATGAGTGTTGGATATAAACGTATCATTATTGAGTTTTACAAATGTTGGTCTTTGTGGGTTGTGATGAAATTAGGATCATTATTTCTCAAAAACTGGAATAAAAGTTTTTAAAAAAAAGAACGAAAAACCCCCCAGTAAAAACAAAGTTTTTGAATATAAATTCCTTACATATGAGACATCACTAAAAGTATTGATTATGTTCAATATAAAACGCACCGCGCGACAGACCCCTGTGACATCGAGGGTGGGAGTGAAACTCCAATGACTTGTGGAGGTCAACTATAGCAGACGGCTACATATGCTATATATAGAGAAAATAAAAATTCATTAATTTAATTACGGTACATTCGATAGATCTGAAATTTTGATACAATGCATTGGTAGGTGACACAAGCGTATGCGCAAAATTTCAGTTCGATAGGATCATGGGAAGTGGGCCATTTTTAAATCACTTATATTAACTTCACCTCTGTCTCTGTCTCTCTGTCGTGATCTCTGTCTCTCTGTCTTGGGCGGGCGGAAAAACAAAAGTAAATAAAACAAACCCGTAAAAACAAAGTTTTTGACTATAAATCCCTTATATATGAGACATAACTAAAAGTATTGATTATGTTCAAACGCGACAAATATTTACAGACTGAATCTGTCTTAACTCCCCTTTGCTTTATAACCCGGGGTGGGTGGTGGGGGTGGGAGAGGGGAAAGGTCTGTGACCGATCGCTGGACCGAGCTCAGCGTGACACGTAAAATGTAAACAAAAACACCCCGGTACATCGCGTCAACGCGTGAACTGAGCTGTCACGTGAAAAAAACAACAATAACAAACTGTGAAATTGAATTACACACCTCGTATAGAGATAAACTAAACATGCATTAATTTAATTACGGTACGTTCGAAAGCAAAGAGGAGTTAAGACCGATTCAGTCTGTAAATATTTGTCGCGTTCGAACATAATCAATACTTTTAGTTATGTCACATATATAAGGGATTTATAGTCAAAAACTTTGTTTTTACGGGTTTGTTTTATTTAATTTTGTTTTTCCACGGGACCAAGAGATGACGACAGGCAGACAAGACAGTGAAGTTAATATAAGGGATTTAAAAAAAAATATATATTACTGATGAACAGTTACTTGTTGGGTGAGTAGCTGTGGAGATGTGGTTGCGGTTTGATCTATTTCCAATCGTTTCATTGTGTTTCGTTCTTCGCAGATACTGGACCATCTTATTGACTGACCTGGAGCATCTCCACACCAAGAAATAAGCAGACCACGCACGCTACCCGCCATGTCATTTAAACTACAACATCTGGACTAACACCAGCCAGACGGACATTGCTGGACATTGCCGGACATTCCTGGACATTATTGTACAATGGAAAGAAACTTACCGATGTGATTTTTGAGATCTAATATTAAAACACTTCAGCGACAAAGGTTTACAGCGTTCAGTGCTCTATATCAATGTTATATGTGTCGTTTTCTACGGCAGCATCAAGTATTTAATGATTAAATCGCATGCATGGAGATTTTTGTTACTGAAAATAATAAAGATTTTCAACACAGGTTATCCATAAATTTAGACAATAATCTTTGAGGTTATAATTGAAAATGGCATTTCTCATGAAAAGCGCGAAATAAAAATAAAGTAAAAGAGTAAGTTTTCTAAGAGATTTTATACATATACCCACATTTATTTTAATTGTGTCAGTCCTACCACCAATATGACTCTATCTTCACGTTTGAATTTAATTTTTATAATTAAGCTATTTTTAACGAATTTGATAACTTTCGCGAGTTAAAAATACGTTACTGACCCGGGCCGAAATACTATTATTTGAAACGCAAATTAACATGGCAAAGCAAAATACCAGTGAAAAATTGTCCATTTCTAATGTAAGAAAATAAATGTCAATCTGAAAACTTCAGGGATATATTAAAATTTGTGAACAAAAAATCAAATGAAGATATAAAAGCCTTTTTTTTGTACACCAGGGATAACTGTGAAGACCTGCAGACAGGGGATGGCACTCTGATTCATTGTCTTCCAGTTTCGCTTCTGCTTCATAATTAAATCAGACAAAACCACAGCCGGTTGGAGAGTTCATCATTAACTTTTGCCTGCGCGCTCTACCCTATGGTTTTTTTTTCCTAAGAACAGAAAACGTCCCATCTCATTACTTAATGTTACCCCCCCACACACACACACAACACAGAGCTAGTATGATGGGACTGGTGCTCGTCGATCAAAACGGACAGTCAACAATGTTTTAAGCATACATATAGAAATAACACTTTGTTTGTAATTTTTTTAGTATCATGAATGTGTAAACAAGTTCTTGCATTTGGAAGTCCACTAAACCAGGTAAAACTAACGGGTAATTAACATACGTCTGTTTAGATAAGTCCTCAAAGAATACCCGGATATTTGATAAATGTCTGAATGACAATCGTCCATCTGCATATACCGGAGATCTATATATAGAATACACGAGAGCAAGCAAGACGCAGGCAAACCCTCCATTCACTTGCCTGCCCATCGATGGTCTCGAGACATGCCACTGCGATTGAGCTACATGCCCCTCCTGCACCACCCTCACTTGCCAGCCATGCGCACACCCCAACAAGCACTGGGCCAGCTCCACTTTGGTTGATTTGATTCGCTAACAGGTGCGTCTCATTTCTTCTTTGAACCACGTTCACTCGCGTTGTGCTGATTTCTTCGTGTTGCTGTTTGTGCTCGTTCTTTCCCCCCTTTCTTTGCACTATCTAGGAGCAATTCCACGGCGTATGCTACGCCGTGGGTCGTCTAGTTATATTAATAGATTTCCGCCAAAATACAGTACATAGGCAAGAATGCCAACCTGTAGGGCACCAAATTACCGAGAGGTCAAAGGCTAACAGGCCAACAGAGAACGTGGATGGTTGCGGTCGAGAGAGACCTACAGCTGCTGGGGGTCCGGGTATGGAGGCGAATGGCCATTGATCGGTCGGAATGGAGGGGAGTGACTGAGCAGGCCAGGGCCCTACATAGGCTGTAGCGCCGATGATGATGATGATGATGTATTTTTTCCACACCTCACCCGCACCTCATTACTACGCAACTGCCAACTGTTTGGAGAATTTCCACAAGTGAAAAGACTATCAGTGAACGCCTCTCGTGAGAATTTTTTAAATGTTAAAAAAAAATGAAAGCGATAAGAATTATCTGATATATGTTATACTAGTGTTTTCTAGCCAAAGACGTCTCCATGATAGGGGAGACGAAAAAAGAATCAGCTTCTTCCAATCTGAGCTGCCGGGGGAGAGGGTGTGGTCCAAAAAACAATTCTCACGATTAATTTTTTGGAAATTAATACCAGTAAAAAAAATAATTTTTTCGTTTCCTCTTCCACGAGGAGCAGCAGTCGATCATCGTTGACGTCTGCGATCCCTCTACGGGCATATGCCACATACGAGAATCCTCGAGGCATCCCTGTCCTGTGCCAGCCTCCCCAGCATCTTCCAGTTTTACGCAAGTCTATTGATGTCTGCCTCCAACTCTGGGCGCCAAGTATTTTTTTTGGACGACCTCTTTCCCGCTTTCTCTCAGGGTTCCAGTTCAGAGTTTGCCTTGTTGTATTGGAGGCTGGTTTTTTTATTTAGTGTATGGTAAATCCATCACCATCAAAAATGTATAGGGCAATGAAAATATAATAAAAAATAATTTTAAAAAGGGATTATCAGTGGATGAACAGTAACTTTTATTTTTCTAATATTTTGACCCCCCCCCCACACACACACACATCTAACTAGCTAAGTAATCGACTTTTCAATTGTTCCCCTTAAATACAATGAGAAAACAAAAAATAAAATTAATTTATTATTTTTATTAAAAAAGGTATCCCTTACAAGGAAAAGAAAGAAAAAAAAGGATATCTGAAAAACGGAAACATTAAACAATTAATTACAATCCATTATTCTAAAATCATGGATTTCAAAACAGAATTCAATAAACAGTAATTACTAAACATGAGACACGACATACGTGTCTAACAGTATGCGGGTAGAGAATTGGACCTAACACAAGATGAATGACCCCCTTTCCAGTCCATGACGGACTATGGGGCAAGTGAAGTAGCGTTCACAATATTTATTTTCATCCACCACTAACGAGCAGGGGATTGTGTGGCCAGCACAATGCCCCGAGGGCCATGCCAGCTCCGAGAATAGAACCCGCGACTCTCTTCTACCTCAGTTTGGCAGTCCAGCGCGCTACCGCTAGACCACCGCGGCCCTGTAACACAAGATGGATACAATCAAACACTGATCTTTTTAAACACTTGCCCGAGTAAGCACTGCACTAATTAAAAGCGTGCCTAACTTAACACTGACCTAATTAAGCACCGACTTTATGAAACACTGGCGTAGTTAAACACTTACCTAATTAAAATCAATACTAAAATATTTTTAGAAAACATTTTAACCATGTAACTCAATCAATGCATATGTGTACAGCTAGAACTTAATTTTTATCTTTAAATCTTCAAGGAATAAAAAAAAATTCTTAGTATCTTAACCTATATTTTTTCAAATCTATTTAACGAGTGCTCTGAAGTTCACTTCTCCATTATGACCCTTGTCTCACCGTCTCTGGTAAGTAGTTGTTTGTTCCAGATTTTTATTTGAGTGCCAAATCGTTAGGATCAACATAAAGACGTCATGGTTTCTGCATATTGTTTTTAAAAAAAAAGATTAATACGGACTTATTGTTTCCAAATGAAATATGTTTGCTCTTCAACAGTGAGTTGAAAAATATAATGGTATTCAAATCTTGTGAGATAATAGAACATGAATTGTTTCAGCAATTACTTTTTTTTGTTTGTTTGTTGCGCACCCCCTCTACAACTTATCGTATTCTTCACCTACTGAAGTTATAGATAATCCCTACCCACTTTTTGATGACTTTATTCAGCTTTTAGATTCACGCCACTATACAATAAAATTACAGTGTCTCCTTGTTCAGAACCACGATGGTTAATTTTTAAAAAAAAACAAAAAAAAACACTTATTGGATTTTAAAGTTTATTTTTTTTTAAATTTTTTTTTACATACAAAGAAAATATTTGCTATCTTTAGTCTGTGAACAGAAAAAAAAACATTTCAAAGAGGCCTTTATTTTATGGGATTCACCAGCATTACACAGTAGTAGTATGTATGCCTGCTACAAAGGCCTTCAAGATTGCGCTAAAATACATTTCTTCAAACTTTAATTTCCAAATTAACAACGAAACAATTCTCTTACTGGTAAACGTAGCTTATATGCTCCATCATGTAACTAGTTATATGTGATTTGCACATGGCTAATGTGATGAGAATGGGCACGACATACAAACAAACATATTTTCTTTTGACAATTATGATATGAATGTTTTATATTAAATGCATTTATAAATGTATGTGTTACTATTTATATGTAAAGTTCTGGGCGCCAAGCTGCTTTCTGGGGTACTGCGCTTTTAAAAAAAATTTAGTCCCATAACCTCGTAGTCGTAGGGGGTTCTAATGTTTCCATTAGAACATTCTCGGGCTTGATAGGCCTTGGGGCGCCCATCCCTTTCCAGGTCAGCGGAGGACTTTCTTAGCGTAAGTCATTCATCAACATTTTTTATAGTGGAATCGATCCCACGCCACTCAGCTTGTGAGGCGAGCGCACTATTGACTTCGCTATCCAGCCGTCTGCGCTTTACAAGTTCTCAAATTATTTTACTATTATAATGTGCCAAAATGTAAATTAAAAAAAGAAGACACATGCAAAACGTAAATTACATTGCAGTTTCACTTTGAAAAAATATCATTCCGGGTTAAAAAATTATTTTTTTTAATCAAGTCGTAAATTTGTAGTTTTATTTGCTCTTATGCCACACCAGATCGATTCAGCTGCACAAGCCTATATATACTTAATGTTTGAGATTTTTTACAACCTTTTTAAAATTTGTTTTTAACATCGTTATGTTTTTAGCGCTATGAATGGGTACCAGCGCCCCCAACCCAAACGTTGACCAATTAGTTTAGTCTCACACTGTATTCAAAGTTGGTATGTGCCTTTTTCTAGTTGTCAACCGTCTTCGACTTGAATATCTTGAATATCACAGTTGTTGCTTGGTCCGAGCAACATTGCTTCCATTATTAGACTTCATCCTTTCTGAAAAGTAAATACAAAAAAAAGTTTGGAGATTTTAATTTAAAATGTGAGCTCATATTTTAAAAAAAACTTAATGGAGATTACAAAATGAAACTTTTTATAATGATTTTCATTTTTGTTTTTCAGTCACCGTAGAGAACGCAACATAAACATGTCTATCCTCTACGCAATCTTCTTTTTGGTCCCAGTCTTGACCTTAGTTCAAGGACAGGTTAGCCTGCAGCCTTACAACCTGACGGCGACCGCCATGTTTTTGAACACAGACATAGACGTGAATGGCAACATCGACAGAAACGAGATTGATCTTAGTTTTAGAGTAAGTACGGTAATCATGGTCTTAACCAAAGTTTTAGAGTAAGTACGGTAATCATTGTCATAACCAAAGTTTTAGAGCAAGTGCGGTAATCATGGTCTTAACCAAAGCTTTAGAGTAAGTACGGTAATCATGGTCTTAACCAAAGTTTTAGAGTAAGTACGGAATCATAGTCTTTACTGAAGTGAAGTTTTAAGGCAAATATTCATCATCATCATCAGTCCGGTGACCATTGCGGTCGTTGTGGGGGGGGGAGCGCATGGACACATCAACAGATAACGATCTCCACATATCCCTATTTTAAGCGGCGGCCAATAATTCATGCAATTTCATCCCTGTCCATTCCTTTATGTTGTCCAGCCAGCTTTTCCACTGTCGACCTCTTCGCTGGCCTTCTACAGTCCTTTGAATGATAATTTTTGTCAGGGTATCATGTCGCAGTACATGACCAAACCATGCCATCTTATGTCTCTTAATTGTTGTTTTGGTGGTTTCTTGATGATCCGCAATAGAGTTTATTCTGTTCCAGACATATTCATTGTCTTGTGTTCTAAATAGGAGATCTGGAGAATTTTCCTCATGCATTTGTTTTCAATTGCCTGCAGCTTGCTTTCAGTGGTCGCCATTAGTGTCCAGGTCTCACATCCATAAAGGACAATGGTTTTAACGAGAGCTCTGTAAAGCCTCAGCTTTACAGGCTAATGTTTTTGCTGGTCCATATTTTGGTTAACTTCGTCATTGCGGCCATTGCCGACCCAATTATAGCTCGAATTTCAGCTTCACAGGTACCATCTCTAGATATAATGGCTCCTAGATATTTAAAGTTATGTACCTCTTCCAGCTTTTGTTTGTTCATTACGGTGTTGGCCATACTGACAGCTGAGTTATTAACCAATATCTTGCTTTTCTCTGAGCTAATTTCCATCCCATATGCACCTGATCTGTCTGCAAGTTTGTCAGTGAGCTTCTGTGGTTCTTTACTGCTCCCAGCCAAAAGATCTATGTCATCAGCCAATCGTAGGTTGCATAAGGATCTTCCGCCTATAGAGATGGATGTGTTTTGATCAATGAGAGTTTCTTGCATGATTTTTTCAAGGAAGATTATTAAACAGGACAGGTGAGAGTATGCATCCATGGCGGACTCCAATCGTCATTTTGAAGAAGTCCCTTACGCAGCCTTTTAATACAACTGCACTGCTTGCCTGATTGTAGAGTTCTTCGATCACCTTTACCAGCCCTTCTTCAATCTTGAAACTTCTCATCACTTGCCAAAGTCCCTCGTGCCATACTCGATCAAAGACTTTCTTGAAGTCTATGAAGTTGTGATGAAGTTCGCGTTTGTGCTGTAGATGTTTTGCTATGAGCAAGCGGCAGTAGAAGATCTGCTCGATTGTGCTTCTGCCTGGACTGAAACCTGCCTGTTCTTCTGCCAGTAATTCCTCGGATATTGGCTTTAACCACCGAGGATACCTTTTAGCATTCCTTTGCTAGAGTGGCTGATACGTCTGATTGTTCTATAATTATGGCATTGTTTTGTATTGCCTTTCTTAGGTAATGGTATGATTAGCGACTGCGTCCAATCTTTTGGCCATATCTTATTTTCAAATATTTTCAGGCATAATTTTGTTAGGGCTGTCATTACCTCTGCTTCTCCATGATTCAGCATGGATGTTGTCAACTCCAGGCGACTTAAACCCTTTTAAGTTCCGTACTGCCTCTTTACTTCGCTCAAAAGCACTGGTGTATCATTCATCTCTCTGTTTTGTTGCTTCTGTAGTATGTTGCTATCTGGATTGATTTTTACAATTTTACAGTTCGTCAAATACTGCGTTGAGGTAAACAATGCGGATGGTGACTATTCAAAGAAAATTCATGGAAAGATAATTATATTCTAACAAAACTTAGCTTTGTTGTTCTAGTCTAGACTTGGTAATATCTTTCTTAACTTTTAAAAGCAAAATAACAACAACAAGAACAACAACAACAACATTTATATTTTTGGAATTCAAGAGTGGATTCCATTCGTTACTAACCAGTATGAATGTGTTATTAACAATGAAAACACGAACAGTACATCCACTTTATTTTGCTTTCCAATTCTTACAATACTTCTCCCTTAACCCTTTCCTTCCACACAGCAATACGACATCAACCACAACAACAGAGTCAGCCGACAGGAGTACACCAGCTACGTCGACTCACACATTCCATCTCTACACCCCCTCTCTCACGGCCTCTACGACATCTATGACGTAGACAGCGATGACCAGCTTGACCACCACGACTTCGACAACTTCTTCGCCCTGATGGACGGCGATGGCAACGGACTGGTCAGCCACTTCGAATATGTCCGGTAAGTCGATTGATTCAAGTTTTTTTTAAATTTTAAATTTTGTAGTGATTCCAATAAAAAAACTAATAAAATGCCTTCATTCTTTTTTGTTGGTGTAGTCAATACATTCCAATTAGTTATATGCTTCCATTCAATTATTCAAGTAGTCAACGTATTCCAATCAGTCAGTTTCTTCCATTCAATTTTTCAGTTAGTCAATGTATTCCATTTAGTCAGATTCTTCAATTCAACTATTCAAGTAGTCAGTACATTCCAATTAGTAGGCTGCTTCCATTCTTTTTCGATACAAATGGAGCTGTTAATATTTGTTGTTCGTGCATGGCAACAGAGATTAAGGTTAAAGGTTAAGGTCAACGGAAAATAAGGTCAAGGGAGTTGAAGGTCCAGAAAACTTTCAGTGGAAGTCAAAGCGACGTCTCAGATATAACTCCAGTCAACACTAATTATTATCTATCTATCTATATATATATAATTCACCAAAGCAAGTATGTGCAAATAAGCATGACGAATGACCCTCGCTGGGGTCGACCAATCAAGCGAAGTGGGTTCAAATAGGGGGTTCGGTGGGCATGTATCGAGATCAACAATGCTTCTTGAGTTCCCTTGCATTATTCCTTCTCAGAATTACATGTGATTCCTAGTGTCACATCCACCTTCCACGCGGAAAGTCCTGGGTTCAATCCCCAGCAAAAACATTATTTTTTAATTTTTAAAAATGTCTGTTTGTGCACTTTCTTTTACCCCCTTTTTGCGAAAATGGCTGACCCGCGCTAGAGTCGGCCAATCACAGTTTATGGTTGGTTGGCAAGCTAGTTTGGTGAGGGTGGTGGGCAGGTAGCAACAATTCGTCGGTGGTCCCCCCGCCCCAGCGACGTTCACTTGAGTTGTTTTGATTTCTTCGTGCTGTAGTTTGTGTCCGTTCTTTCCCCCCTTTCTCTGCAATATCCATGAGCAAGTCTGCGGCGTATGCTACGCCGCGGGGCGTATCTAATTATTATTATTTTTGTAGCTGATCTCATTTTGAAAATTCAAACGAATCATTCACAACATTGAGTTTAAAGCACGATTTTGTTGAAACTGTTTTGTGTTTGTGTGTGTGTTGGGGGGGGGTAGGGGGAGCGGGATAATCTACAAACAGATAATTTCATGTTTTAAAAAAAAATGGAACTTGCAGTTATTAAGCTAGATGTGTAATATTTTTTTGCTTTTCCTTGTCATTTTCAGTTACTGGTCCATCTTATTTACTGACCTGGAGCATCTGCACACCAAGAAATAAATATGGACTCATCGTAAATCTGACATACCTCATCAACACGAGGCTTTAAATAATGAAACAAGACGCTGAACGAAATCAAACGCAAGTGATTAAACGGAGCGAACGTGAGCGGAACCTAAGACCAGGACCCCATGAAATCACACAATCGTTTTTGTGACGTTGATTTGAAATTAAAAAAACGATGATAAGCTCATTATTCTGTTGTCATTTTCTGAAGGTTTTATTTTTTATTTGAACAAATTTTTTTTTGTGGAAACTTAGCATTGTTAGAAAATAAGTTATAACATAATCAATCAAATTTGTTTAATGCGATACACTGGACACGATAAGTTTGCGTTTTTAATAATAATGATAGTAATCAAAATATAGGATAAGATCTGCGTTTCAGATAAAAGTTTGATGAAAATACCCATAAGATACAACGAGCATTAAAAATAAACTTAGAAGTGAAACAGGAGGAAAAAAACAACTTAATGTTACTTACATATAGTGTTTTAAGACAATGAAAACTAATATCACATTTTTAAACTAAACGAAACAAACTCGAATGGCATTCAAATTAAACGAGGCATCCAGTTATAATTTAAAAATTCAAACAGCACAGACATATTCAAATGAACTCAACACTGGGCCACTGCAGAAATCCAACTTTACATATATAAGATGTCGGGAAGGGCAATAGGGATTTAATTGCTATGGTGGCAATCTCAGGATATTCCGCTATGAATTACTTTAATCCAGAAGACTGGAAGAGTTGTTTTCCCGAACGTAGTTCCAAGGCCGCAGTCAATCGCAATATTGAGTAGTTGAACTTCTTCTTGCATTGACATGCAAGACTCACCTGGTCTGTTGACAAATGAGTCAAGGATTCATTCCATGCCAGTGCGTGGGTCTTCTGTGGTTGGGAAGTAGCGCTCAAGCTCCTTTAAAAGCAGCAAAGAAAGGTGATCGTGCACCAACTGGGACAATCAATGCTCGGGTTCAATCTCATTAGAATCACAGCTAAATGTTTGATAAATAGCCAAAATGCCTCTGTTCACGCGCCGTCCCCTCAACTCCAGTCAGGCTTTAAGCGCAGCTACTCTGTCTGCCAACTTGAAAACAGTTGTCATTTTCCCTTTGAATAGATAGATTGAGGTCATTGAGCTAACTGAAAACGTCACACAGGTAAGCTAGTCGATGAAATGTGCTGCCAGTGCTGTTTTTCTTTTCTGAGAGAAGTCTTTGCAATGACTCTCGCAATTCAAATACTCTGGATAGCAATTTTCCTCTGGATAACAATTTAAATTTTGTGTACAAAAGAAGACATCTTTGCCTTTCTTATCTTCTTATCCGTTACAGACGCTCCTTCTAAACAGAAGATTATTGCGTCCTACGCTTATCTATGGTTTGTGTTTAGTCCTGCATTTTCATTAGAGATTTAAATGTTGATAAAGTGTTTATTTTCCCGATTTCTGCGTTCATCTCCTCGCGAAGCCGCTCAAACAGGCGAGAGTTAAGTGCGTGTGCTTTGATGTGGTTAATAACTTTAATGACATCAATCAATACACTGTTAAATTCCGGGGACATTTTTCGGCTTTAATTTCCTTGTGAATGATACAATGCGAAGATTCATCCTCAGGTGCAAAAGTGCACATGGCTAAAGAGCACCGAAATAAGAGCGCCGACTTAAGAGCGCCGAAATAAGAGCGCAAAAATTGATTGTAGGGGGTTTGTTCCGATCTGCGCTAATGTGTCATTGATGTTCTTTTGACGTGGTGCCACCAAAGTGAGTTAAAAGCTGTTGGCTCTGGTATGGAAAGACCCACGATCGAGAGAGAAAAATATAATTGTACAATTTTTAAAAAAAATTAATTTAATGTTCCTTTGGCGGCCCGGTACCATTTGTTACATGGCTCGGTACCGGTCCGCGGCCCGGGGGTTGGGGACCACTACTCTATAGCCACGGCATACGAGGGGATTGTGTAGCTAGAGCAACGCCCAGCCGCCTTTGCTTTACCCCGACTAATGTCGGGCACCCATCAGGGCTGAGTGGGCTCGTGGACGCCATGAGGACACGAAGTTGGGACCAAGCCTACATCGGGACTGAAACCTGGGACACAAAAGTCGCTATCGGAACCAATTCCAACGTTTTGGGATCCCTATAATGGTAAAGCCCTTGTCAACGTTTAGGGATCCCTTTAATTGGAACAAATTTCCAAGGTTTTACGATCCCTTTATTCATATCCGGTTTCCAACATTTGGATCACTTTCTACATAACATATTGCCAACGCATATTGGTAACATAAACAAAGGGTAAGATTCCATTTAATCTGCAGCTGCATCAAAGTTTTCTGCGTCTGTGTATTTCTCTTGCCGCGATCCCCCCTTCTCACACACACACATTTCAAGGCCGAAAAACTAAACAAAAGTGAAAGATAAATCAGTGAATGTTTTTCGTGAGAATTTTTTAAGCGATAAAAGATAAAACTGATAAGACTTTGTCATGTGGAATGCACTCTATCTTCTAGCCTAGGGCGTCTAAAGTTATATAAGGGAGGGGGGTGTAGATTAGAAGCAGCAGAGTCTCGGGGGTGGGTGGGTGGTAGACGAATAAAATTTCCACTATTCAAAGTCTAGATTTTGCAATTTAAAAATTAAAAAGAGAAGAAAAATATAAAGACAAGATAATTTTTACAGTTGGAGATAATCAAGGGAAGCAAATCAAAACTATTTTATTTTCCACCCCCCCCCCTTTTTTTTTCAACCTCAAACATATCCTATTTGCAGGACATCTATCTACAAAATATTGATAAAATTAGGCATTAGAGTTATTATTAACTGGCCTAATTAACAATAATCCCGAAAATATTATAGTAAAACCATATTGAACATATTACTTAACCTCTCGAAATGCGTACATATGGACTTGATGCAGTATCTCCTGTTATCTCTGTCTAAAAAAGAATTTATTTTTTTAAAAATCGTTTGGAGAATAGAAAAAGCTAGTCTTTAAACCTATATTTATAATCTATTTAACGAGGGCTCTGAAGTTCATTTCTACATTTCAGTTACTAAAGTCAATAGCCTTGGTAAGTAGTTTTATTTGTTTATTATTTTTTTAAATTTTATTTTTTTGTCAACAGATTTGTCTCCAAAATGCATAAGACTAACTTAATTGCCCTTTTGGTTTTGTTTGCATTTTGATAAATTAAATTGAACTTAATTTGCATCCATAAATAAATGATATGTTTGCCAATATAGTCATATCATGGCATCCTAAAAGTAAGAATATAAAAAATCTACAAAAGATGTGATGTCACCCTCTACAACCCTAACTTGCGTGTGTGTGTGTGTGTGTGTTTTTCTTCAAAACTTTATTTAAAGATATACGGAAATTCTACTTGATAACTCTTCGACTTGAATGTCTTTCAAAGTACGATCATAAGTGTTACTTTGTTGCTTCACTAACATTCTTTTCGAATTAAGATTTCTATTTAAAAAAATGAAATTCATTTTGTGTTGTTGACGAATTTTAATTTAAGTTTTGTTATGCATATGAAAGATCCAAAAGGAATCTTTTGAGGATGGTTTTCAAAAAGTTTAAAAATTTCAGCGTTGAAGACACAACATGTCTATCCTCTACGCCATCCTGTTTTTGGTCTCAGCCTTGACCTTAGTTCAAGGTCAGGTTAACCTAAAGCCTTACAACCTGACGGCGACCGCCATGTTTTTGAACACAGACGCGAATGTGGACGGCAACATCGACAGAGGTGAAATCGATCTGAGTTTCAGAGTAAGTACGGTAATCATAGACTTATCTAAAGTATCATAGCATGTATGGTAGTCATTCACTTATCTAAAGTATCATAGCAAGTATGGTAGTCATAGACTTATCTAAAGTATCATAACCATGTATGGTAGTCATAGACTTATCGAATGTATCAAAACAAGTACGATATTCAAATTAAAAAGTTTAAGAGCAAGTACGGTAATCATATCGATTTTCCAGAGTGAGTACGGTAGTCACGATTTGATATTTTCAGCCTGTACAAACTGATGTGTTCCCGTAGCTTCAGGGTGGCTGTGATTGGTACCTGACATTAGTCGGGGGTAAAGTTAAGGCGGTTGGGCCACACAATCCCCTAGTATCGGTCCATGATCTCGAAAGGGAACTAATTTTAGGACGTTTTTATAATTAAAAAAAAACAGCTTGCACATGTTAACAATCTAGCAACGTCCAGTAACAACATGAAATTATAATTGCGATTTTATTTTTTTGCCCACCCCTCCCCAAACAGCAATACGACATCAACCACAACAACAGAGTCAGCCGACTCGAGTACACCAGCTACGTCGACTCACACACCCCATCTCTACACCCGCTCTCTCACGCCCTCTACGACATCTATGACGTAGACAGCGATGACCAGCTTGACCACCACGACTTCGACAACTTCTTCGCCCTGATGGACGGCGATGGCAACGGGATGGTCAGCCACTTCGAATATGTCCGGTAAGTCCATGTAATTTAAATTTGAGTTTTTTTTAAATTTGGGGTCTTTTGGGTTTTCAGCTTTTAGAGTTTAGGGTTTTGGAATTTTAGGCTTTGGAGTTTGAACCCTTGAAGTTTTTGGGCTTCTTGGACCTTGAGCTTTCGTATTGTTTTTTTTTCGTTTGTTTTTTTAAAACAAATTGCTAGCTTTTAGAAATCTGGAATCCTGGGGAATGGCATTTTGAGCCTTTAGAGTTTTGGGCTTTTGGGGTTTCAAAGTTTTTGAGTTTTTTTTTCTATTTGGGTTATTTAAAAAAATGATTAATCCTTTATTATAGTGATTTCTTAACATTTGTATAGAAATTGTGTATATCCTCATTTTCAGTTATTGGTCAATCCTATTTACCGACCTTGAACATCTCCATACCAAGAAATGAACTGAACATTTGTATAGAAATTGTGTATATCCTCATTTTCAGTTATTGGTCAATCCTATTTACCGACCTTGAACATCTCCATACCAAGAAATGAACTGAACATTTGTATAGAAATTGTGTATATCCTCATTTTCAGTTATTGGTCAATCCTATTTACCGACCTTGAACATCTCCATACCAAGAAATGAACTGAACATTTGTATAGAAATTGTGTATATCCTCATTTTCAGTTATTGGTCAATCCTATTTACCGACCTTGAACATCTCCATACCAAGAAATGAACTGAACATTTGTATAGAAATTGTGTATATCCTCATTTTCAGTTATTGGTCAATCCTATTTACCGACCTTGAACATCTCCATACCAAGAAATGAACTGAACATTTGTATAGAAATTGTGTATATCCTCATTTTCAGTTATTGGTCAATCCTATTTACCGACCTTGAACATCTCCATACCAAGAAATGAACTGAACATTTGTATAGAAATTGTGTATATCCTCATTTTCAGTTATTGGTCAATCCTATTTACCGACCTTGAACATCTCCATACCAAGAAATGAACTGAACATTGATTCAGCGCCCGAGGCAAGTCTTATCAACATGGAAGTTTGATCACCCATTATTGACGTGTGCACAAGTGAATGGAAACTGAAATCATATGATCTTTGTTGTGGGGGTTATGTAAAATAAATAAACTGATCAATCGAACCAAATGTTGTCTTAATTTTTGTGAGAGGTTTAATTTTGATACTTACAAATATTTCGAATCCATGTCATTCGTCCACTTTATTTGAGCCAGGGGCGTAGCTAGGGTAATTTTGCCCTTGATAAACAAAAAAATGTTTGCCCCTCTTTTTGATTACCCTTTTTTTTTATACTTATTATGATGTAACTTCGTATCATTATTTTGGTGTCCTTGAACATCGTCGCCCGGGGACTCTTGTACCCAACTCCCCCCGCCCACCCTAAATCACTACGCCTCTGATTTGATTGTATATAATTTTACTAAATTTAAAAAAAAAGAAACACCAGAAAAATTGTATTGGCAAATATGCATTGATTATCGGATTAAGATTTTAGTGATTAATTTAAATGAAGAACGACTAAACAAAAACCATAAGGTACACAGCGGTATATCGTTATAGCATGGCAGAGTGCGGGAGTATGTTCTATGAAATAAAACTCCAGGAAGCAAGTCAGCAGTTTACTAAAAAACAACTTAATTTTTTAAGTTGATTAAAAAAAATATATAATTCAAAACTAAGAAAAATACAAGAAAAAAAGAAGAAAAAAAGTTGTATTCTGGGGACAAATTTGTATTATTATGTTTCAACAATTAAAGAGTCATTAATCACATTGTCACTAACCACCTCTTATCATTTCCTCCTTTTGAGAGAGGGAAGAAAAGAGGGACAATAATAAGCCCAAAATGTCTCGATTGTACCCTTTTAAAGCAAAACTATTTGTATTAGACAACTCAAAATCAGAGACTAAATAGGCTGGAAAAGTTTGTTTTTTTGTTGTAAAAAATGAAGTCGTGGGATTTCAACAAAAGCTACAAGTAGTAGATTTTATTCCTCTGCGTAATGTAATCGCTTATTTAAAATATATCTTTACTTTGTGCTCGTGATTTTAATACTTCTGGCTTTCTCGTATGTCTGGCTGTCCTGTTCAAATTTCTAAAGTGAATTTTAAACGACTTTTCTTTGTTCGATTCCCTTGAAATTTTGTACATCTTCGTTTTGACGGTGACAAGGCACTTAAAACGATTGATTTTTAAAATAAATTAACTTGGATGGAATTCGAACCGCTTGTTTTCCCGCAAAGAGCTTACATTACCTGGGAAAACTGTCATTAAATATATTTTTTTTAAAATAATATTTAAAAAAAAATTCAAAGAAAACCCACACAACCCCTGTTCCATTCGACCACTTCTCTCTCTCGAACAGTAAAGTTTGAGTTTTCTGTTTTGAGTTTCCACTGACCCACTCGTCTTATATAAATCTTTTAGCTGCGTTGAAATGAACTAAACTATAATGCCTAGTGGTAGACTTTCAGCCGATGGTCTTTTAGTGTGTCTCACTTTCCAACTGAAACGAATCAGCTCCAATCTGAACAACACATAATATTTACAAAATTTAAACGTGTCAGCTCCAATCTGAACAACGCATAATATTTACAAAATTTAAACGTGTCAGCTCCAATCTGAACAACACATATATTTACAAAATTTAAACGTGTCAGCTCCAATCTGAACAACACATAATATTTACAAAATTTAAACGTGTCAGCTCCAATCTGAACAACACATAATATTTAGAAAATTTAAACGTGTGAGCTCCAATCTGAACAACACATAATATTTAGAAAATTTAAACGTGTCAGCTCCAATCTGAACAACACCTAATATTTACAAAATTTAAACGTGTCAGCTCCAATCTGAACAACACATAATATTTAGAAAATTTAAACGTGTGAGCTCCAATCTGAACAACACATAATATTTAGAAAATTTAAACGTGTCAGCTCCAATCTGAACAACACATGATATTTAGAAAATTTAAACGTGTCAGCGCCAATCTGAACAACACATAATATTTACAAAATTTAAACGTGTCAGCTCCAATCTGAACAACACATAATATTTACAAAATTTAAACGTGTCAGCTCCAATCTGAACAACACATAATATTTACAAAATTTAAACGTGTCAGCTCCAATCTGAACAACACATAATATTTACAAAATTTAAACGTGTCAGCTCCAATCTGAACAACACATAATATTTACAAAATTTAAACGTGTCAGCTCCAATCTGAACAACACATAATATTTACAAAATTTAAACGTGTCAGCTCCAATCTGAAAAACAGATAATATTTACAAAATTTAAACGTGTCAGCTCCAATCTGAACAACACATATATTTACAAAATTTAAACGTGTCAGCTCCAATCTGAACCACACATAATATTTACAAAATTTAAACGTGTCAGCTCCAATCTGAACAACACATAATATTTACAAAATTTAAACGTGTCAGCTCCAATCTGAACAACACATAATATTTACAAAATTTAAACGTGTCAGCTCCAATCTGAACAACACATAATATTTACAAAATTTAAACGTGTGAGCTCCAATCTGAACAACACATAATATTTAGAAAATTTAAACGTGTGAGCTCCAATCTGAACAACACATAATATTTACAAAATTTAAACGTGTCAGCTCCAATCTGAACAACACATAATATTTACAAAATTTAAACGTGTCAGCTCCAATCTGAACAACACATAATATTTACAAAATTTAAACGTGTCAGCTCCAATCTGAACAACACATAATATTTACAAAATTTAAACGTGTCAGCTCCAATCTGAACAACACATAATATTTACAAAATTTAAACGTGTCAGCTCCAATCTGAACAACACATAATATTTACAAAATTTAAACGTGTCAGCTCCAATCTGAACAACACATAATATTTACAAAATTTAAACGTGTCAGCTCCAATCTGAACAACACATAATATTTACAAAATTTAAACGTGTCAGCTCCAATCTGAACAACACATAATATTTACAAAATTTAAACGTGTCAGCTCCAATCTGAACAACACATAATATTTACAAAATTTAAACGTGTCAGCTCCAATCTGAACAACACATAATATTTACAAAATTTAAACGTGTCAGCTCCAATCTGAACAACACATAATATTTACAAAATTTAAACGTGTCAGCTCCAATCTGAACAACACATAATATTTACAAAATTTAAACGTGTCAGCTCCAATCTGAACAACACATAATATTTACAAAATTTAAACGTGTCAGCTCCAATCTGAACAACACATAATATTTACAAAATTTAAACGTGTCAGCTCCAATCTGAACAACACATAATATTTACAAAATTTAAACGTGTCAGCTCCAATCTGAACAACACATAATATTTACAAAATTTAAACGTGTCAGCTCCAATCTGAACAACACATAATATTTACAAAATTTAAACGTGTCAGCTCCAATCTGAACAACACATAATATTTACAAAATTTAAACGTGTCAGCTCCAATCTGAACAACACATAATATTTACAAAATTTAAACGTGTCAGCTCCAATCTGAACAACACATAATATTTACAAAATTTAAACGTGTCAGCTCCAATCTGAACAACACATAATATTTACAAAATTTAAACGTGTCAGCTCCAATCTGAACAACACATAATATTTACAAAATTTAAACGTGTCAGCTCCAATCTGAACAACACATAATATTTACAAAATTTAAACGTGTGAGCTCCAATCTGAACAACACATAATATTTACAAAATTTAAACGTGTGAGCTCCAATCTGAACAACACATAATATTTACAAAATTTAAACGTGTCAGCTCCAATCTGAACAACACATAATATTTACAAAATTTAAACGTGTCAGCTCCAATCTGAACAACACATAATATTTACAAAATTTAAACGTGTCAGCTCCAATCTGAACAACACATAATATTTACAAAATTTAAACGTGTCAGCTCCAATCTGAACAACACATAATATTTACAAAATTTAAACGTGTCAGCTCCAATCTGAACAACACATAATATTTACAAAATTTAAACGTGTGAGCTCCAATCTGAACAACACATAATATTTACAAAATTTAAACGTGTCAGCTCCAATCTGAACAACACATAATATTTACAAAATTTAAACGTGTCAGCTCCAATCTGAACAACACATAATATTTACAAAATTTAAACGTGTCAGCTCCAATCTGAACAACACATAATATTTACAAAATTTAAACGTGTCAGCTCCAATCTGAACAACACATAATATTTACAAAATTTAAACGTGTCAGCTCCAATCTGAACAACACATAATATTTACAAAATTTAAACGTGTCAGCTCCAATCTGAACAACACATAATATTTACAAAATTTAAACGTGTCAGCTCCAATCTGAACAACACATAATATTTACAAAATTTAAACGTGTCAGCTCCAATCTGAACAACACATAATATTTACAAAATTTAAACGTGTCAGCTCCAATCTGAACAACACATAATATTTACAAAATTTAAACGTGTCAGCTCCAATCTGAACAACACATAATATTTACAAAATTTAAACGTGTCAGCTCCAATCTGAACAACACATAATATTTACAAAATTTAAACGTGTCAGCTCCCAATCTGAACAACACATAATATTTACAAAATTTAAACGTGTCAGCTCCAATCTGAACAACACATAATATTTACAAAATTTAAACGTGTCAGCTCCAATCTGAACAACACATAATATTTACAAAATTTAAACGTGTCAGCTCCAATCTGAACAACACATAATATTTACAAAATTTAAACGTGTCAGCTCCAATCTGAACAACAGATAATATTTACAAAATTTAAACGTGTCAGCTCCAATCTGAACAACACATAATATTTACAAAATTTAAACGTGTCAGCTCCAATCTGAACAACACATAATATTTACAGATTTTGAAGTGGTTAGAGCTCCAATTCATATCAATTTAAAAATCAAAAAAAGGTGGTAAAGTATTTAAAAAATTCTTTTTAATGAACCTCCTAGTTCGTACATCCACGCAATAAAAGCCAATATGTTCAAACTTTACTTTCCAAATTAATAATCAAACATTTACCTGACAGATAAACGTAGCTTATGTGTACCTTCGCGTTATTATAATAAAGTTTTGTTTAGTTAGGAAATGAATGTTTAAAATTGAATGTAGCCTATTTATTTGTGTTACTAGTTTGATGTAAAACACGAGTCCAGCTGGGGCACTGCGCTAAATAAGTTCTATAAATAATAATAATAATAATATTATTATTATTATTATTAATATTATTATTATTATTTTGAGACCTCAACCACGGTAGCTTCCTTTGATTTGTGATTTAAATTCAAGCAAGACAATACTAAAAAGTAGGTTTACTTTTTGTGACTACGAATTTAAAATTAAACAAAAAAAGCAGATAAACGATTTGGGTGCCTGTCTTAGAATTTGAGAATTGGGGTTCTTCGACATTCAACAAAACCTTTGCAGCACGTGTAATTGAGCAAAATTTATTTGAAAATCTTATCTACTTTGGGAATATTTATTTGAAAATCTAATCTACTTTGGGAATACTATAATGTTTCTAACTAAATTTGAGATGTAGAGACATCAATCAAGTAACGATTATTTTATGAACTTATTATTACTATTTTTAAAAAAAATTATTATTTCAATGAAAAAAAATATTTAAAAATTTTTTTCATTAAATCTTTTGCCATTAAAAACATGAACGTGTGCCAAAGTTCAATTCAAATGAACAACCCTTTCATGAGAACAAATTGTTTAGTTTAATGAAATAGAAAAAAATACATAATAAACATATGTCCCTTTCAAAAAGATAATATTCCTGGTATTTAACTTGATATTTCTGAAAGATAACTAGAATTATTTTTTTAAAGTTTAAATTTAGCTATTTTCCACCTCATTTGCAGTCGTACCCGTATTTTTTTTAACGTGTAGAGCGATTTACTCCCAAATAACAATTTAATATCTCTTACTCTTTATAGTCAACATTTTTTACCATATCTCATTTAAACTATCGCAAAGAGCAGCTTAGCACATTCCAGTCAAGAAGTGCAATAGCAACAACAGTGTTCGCCTTGTTGAGAGTGGTCAAAAACTGCTTGCATTTCCCACTGTCAAGGATTTTAACACGGGCACATAGCTGGTAAAAACTGCAATCATTATTTGACCCTATTGGTTTAACTGAAATTGTCTTGGCTAAATTAAGAACCTTATGTTCGATTAGTAACGTAAAAAAATGCATAGGCATTATATGGAGTCCTACTTATAGACACGGGGCGTTGTGCCTTCAGCAGCAACAAAAACGTTATCACCCTTTAAATTAAATGTTAGTCTTAAGTTTTTACTCTTTAGCGGTATTGGTCTAATGCTGTGATAATTTCAAAGGGATTGAACGTGTCTTCATTTACACTATAGGTACAATATTTTTAGTGTGTGCTGTTATTTAAAAAAATATATACATAGCCTTATGATTCATTAAAAATAATCTGCGCTAGGAAGGTGTTAAATATTTTAGTTTAAGTCCCACAGCAATGAGCATATGTTAAGAAACTTGTTCAACTGCCTATCGTCTAGACTAGAAATAATGCTCAATTGGATCTACGCTGGTGGCATGATACCGTCATTTGCAAATACATTAGAAATAGGGAACTATGTGTATTTAAAATAAAAGCTCGCTGAAGCTATACATTTTAATTTTTTTTTAAAATATGCTTTTTTATTTAATGGCTGAAATCCATTAGTAGAACTCCGTAATTCGTTTGGTCCACTTACACTATGATATTAATGAAAGATCCGGATATTCCGTTTGTCCAAACTGAACAGATTTTTGTTAGCTCTACGTGTATACGAGTCAGTTTAGTGGCGTGGGGCACGGAACTGACCGCGACTCGGCGACCTGAAACCAACATCTCCCGGCAGGCTATGCCAAAGTCTGACATGTTAGGTGTTAGGTGCTAGTCATATATGATTACAGTCGCTGTACGGATCTTAGACAAAGCATCTTAAATGCAATGTCGATGATGAAAACCAAAGCACCCGTTGAGGGTCGAGTAAATCCGAAGCGACCGTTTCGTCCCCCTCAATTTTACTAGCAACGCCATTGAGCGGTGCCGGTTTAGGGCCAGGAGCGCCAGTACGGATTAGTAAAAGGTACCGCGAAGAACGCAGCGGACACCAGCTCTGAGGAAACCTTCCAGTGGGGGTTGCACTCTAGGTAGGTCATTGATGATCCCCCGCATAGCGGTGGTCCAAACCATTGAGACTCGTATGCTTTGCTGGGGTGGCGCCGAAGTGGTAGCGGGTCGTAGTAAGGCAATTCCACCCCTCCTTGTGAGGTCAACTTAGTGGGAGGCATTTTCGACTTTCTGTCCTGGATGCCCAGGTGGCCGCTTCAGAAGCGACCGCTCCGGGGGGGGGAGGGGTTTCCCAGCTGTCACGTCTTTTTCTGGGGGGAAGGGGCCAGATAGCTGGGAGGGTACTCCAGGAAGACCCATGAAGAGCACTAGGCTCGGGGCTTCTGATTTTCTTCCACATGTAGGATCATTAGTGGCGGTGACTAAGAGAAAAACGTTATTATTCCAAACAATTTTGCATCCACATTGTTAGCTCTATATTTATGCTGAAAAAATTGTTTCAAGAGAGTTTTATCTTTTTTAAAAAAAACATTACGCAATAACACATGAAGTTTTCCGGTCCGAGTATGATGTCTATTTTTAAAATAAATCCCCCACAGTTTCAGTTTCCTGAGAATCTTGCGGAGATGTCCTTAACATTTGCCCTCTTGATTGTACTTCCGGCCTTGACATTTCAACTGAGCCTGCAACCCTATGACCTGACGGCGACATCCATGTTCCTCGATATTGACATTGACTTGAGCAACTTCATCGACAGGAATGAAATCGATTACTCGTTTAGGGTATGTAGTTTCATTGGCCGGAGTCGATTCGATTACTCGTTCAGGGTATGTAGTTTCATCGGCCGGAGTCGATTCGATTCTACCTTGATCACTTGATGCATCTGTTGGGCGGTGCCATGTAACCTCTTATGAGGACCGGACTCTCCTGCCGCACTGCATGTTTTTCTTGTCAGATATAGCGTTTCAGAGGCTAGGCTGCAACACTGACAGTTTTGAGCCCTTGTGTGGTCTGTGCTGTTCAAGGAAGAGATGCTTTTGAGCAGTGTTTTGTCCTCACCGAACACTCTCTGGGACTTAAATCAATTTCCGCCATCGGTCCTTTAGCACGGATTACTAAGACAAAGAGCAAAGTAGTGATAATAATACATAAGGCAATTAATTTTAACTAGGAAACACAAAACAAAGATAAACTAATACAATACGCAGATGAACATATGGATATATATTTTTTATAGGGCAGTTAACGATTAATTTAAATTTAATCGTTAACTGTTGAAAAATTCACGCTTAATTAATCGTTAATTTCGATAAAAGAAAAAAAATGAAATTTATGGTGTCATAACTTCATAAGTAACATTTAATAAACGTACTTGTTAAAAATCCAAATAACAATGGAATGTCTTCTATATATGACATCTTTTACCAACAACGCAGATAAGTGTATTGACTTTATTTGGTTCAAGTGATGAGCGGGTCTTATTGACAATATAACCAGCCGAGCTTTAGATTGTCTCAGCTGAAGTTTATGATACTGTAGTGGATGTTTGGTTTGCAGGTGATATGTAAGTGAAGTGTTAGAACCATGGCAGCAATGTTCCCTTTAAGCAGCGTGGCTGCGCAGATATTTTACCGACGACGCAGGAGTTTAGAATCACCACACAGCAAATTTTGTAAAATATTGCACAAAAATTGGACGTTGTGCAATTTTGCAGACGAGTGTTTTTTTTTAACCTTTGCACACGGACAAACGAAGCTTTGACTTAGAGGGAACATTGCATTGTACTACCATGGTAGGCAATGGGCACAATAACCTTTATCAACATTTTGAACATTCACCTAAGTCAATAGTTTAGAACCAAAATGTTCGTGTAATCGTCCTGAAATTAAATTAGTTTATATTTATCGGGCGAAATATTTTACTTTTTGACTTCCATTACATTTATAAGTGGTGAGTCGATTAAACGTTAAAAATTTTTTACGATTAATCGAGAAATTAATCGTTAATTTTCGCAGCCCTAATTTTTTTCTTCTTATTTTCGTATCCAAGAAAAAATATTTACAATTTCTTCTTCTTCACGTTTTGAATTCGGGGCGTGGAATGAGTTGCCTGATCAAACCAGGAAAATCAGCAAATTATTTACATTTACATTTCTGATGAAAATGCTAGACTAAACAAAAACCATGGATAAGCGTAGGACGCAAAAATCTTCTGTATGGAAGGGGCGTCTGAAATAGATAAGATAACATAAGACATGACGTCATGTGTATAATAAAATGTCCTTTGTTTATTATATTACTTTAAATTTAAAAAAAAAGGTTTAAAAAAAAATATCCGGTGAAATACCTCTCCTCGGCCTAGAGCCCCATTTGGTAATTTACAATTAAAAATGTTAGACTCAATAGCCCTCCTTTGATTAATATGAACCTGATTTTGATTGATCCACTCATGACAAGCTGAACCTCTAAACCAGTGGTTCCCAAACTTTTTTTCCCTACCGCCCCCTTTCTAGAAAAAATATTACTCAGCGCCCCCCCCCCTCTTTCAATTTTTTAAAAATATTCTAACACAGGGATGAGCAAACTACGGGCCGCATGCGGCCAGTCAAAGTATGTTATGCGTCCCGTAGGCATATATATGTGGCGATCTTATTTCATTTTAATTTTCTTTGCTTAGAATTTCTGATATATTGTCAAAATTTTATTCCGCGTATTTGATTCGAATCTAGAGATATATAATCGTTTTTATGGCTACAGAATCATTAGTGATTAATTGTTAACATAGCTATTCGAAACTACATATCAGCTCAACCGGATTTGGCTTTTGTTTACGATTTACATTTTGAACAGTTTTTGAAAAATTGTAATTTAAAAGCAAATAGACGTTGATTTGACAATAAGTTCTGCCAAAGAAAGAAAGGTTAAGGACGAATGTCGGTTTTTTTAAAATACGAATTAACTGTTAAGTTCTTCTTCGCGAACGTTGGGAGAACAGCAGCCTGTTGCTGTGCGGTGAGTGTGTGAGCGTCTTGAAGGACTACAACTTTAAAAAGATACCACCAAGCAAAACATTTGTATTTCTGGGACAATTTAACGAACGAAGAGAGAAAAGGAAATGCAAGAAGTTGGGTAATAATTTAAAGAAGCAGCAAAATGTTTTCACCAAACAGTATTGAATACAAGATGCTGCAACCGAAGCCAGTTTGGAGATGTCCCCATAAGATCGTAAAACGAAACAATCCTTTTTCTGACAGTGAGTTCATCAAGAAATGCTTGACAGATGCAGCAAGCATTATGTGTCATGAACATAGTACAACATTCGGCACCGTTTCTTATCTTATCTTATCTATCTTATCTTATCTTATCTTATCTTATCTTATCTTATCTATACAGACGCTCCTTCTATGCAAAAGATAACTGCGTCCACAGACCATGACAGATGATCTGTTGGCAAATGATGCAGCGTTTACAGGCCACGGATTTGTGGGTCCACGCATTACCCGGCCGCCTAACTAGTTTTAGGTACCCTTTTGGAGCTGAGTGACTCAGGGGGGCCCTAGGCCCCGGGAAAAATCCTTGCCTTGACATGGATTCGCTGCCACTCGACCACCGCGCCCCATTGTTATTGTTTCTTTATCAAAGGGATCTTTAGTCAGGCGTTTTGAAAAAATAAGTGACTAGGGTGCACCGACTTCGAGATGCAAGAAAATACTGTTTGTGGTACTCTCTGGCATTGGATTAAAGTACCAATGTAAAAATTCGGCACACTTGTTTGTATTTACATCTGTGAGCAATAACAGATCGATGTTGACTGACTGCAATTTAAATGCATTCATAAGAATCATAACCAGTAACCTGGTTCCACAATTCAAGTATAGTTCAACCAAAAAAACAAAAAAAACAAAAACAAACCAAACACAACAAACAAACAAAAAACAAAAAACATTAAAAAAAAATATAATAATAATAATGTGAAATTATCTAAATTAGAAAATTAACCTGGTATGTTGCTACCGATTTAGTAATCCTTGGCCCTGACACGTCAGAACTGATCTCGAATAAATGCGATGGAATTTATATATATATATATTATATATATTTTGTGTGTTTTTTTTTGTTTTGTTAATAATTTAGTTACCGCACTGAATCTACTTTCCACTAAATATGATGATGGAAATTTAATTAAGAAATTTCAAATTACAGCCCATATTGCAGAATCTCCTTTTCCCGCCAGAATTTTTGGTAGCCGATTTTTAATTTAAATTTCAATTCATCATTTGTAGCTACTTCCATCAGTTCTTCTTGTAACTGTGGAGATTATTCTGTGTTTGCACTTCAAAAAGGATCCAAAATCCAATCAGCTATGTTTATTTTCATAATACAATCAAATCGTTGATAAAAATCTAAATGGAGAACATCCAAGGGGACACAACAGGAAAGTATGTCTTCATCATTTTTTTCTCCTGCTCCTGACAAACTTGGGAACTGGCTGAATTCCCCTCGTCCAAAATTTTCTTTGTACAGAAGAAGTTTTTCCTCAAATGCAGAAATAACAGATTTTGTTCTTAGACAAATTCAGTTAATCCCCTTGAAGTGAAAGATGTGTTTCATTAAATTTTTTGTTGGGAATAACATTTCATGATATTTCAAATCTGTATCACAGTTTTCATTTAAAATATACAAGATGCACTGAAAAGGTAAAGATCGACTTAATTTGTTTAACACTCTCTGTCCTCCAGCAATACGATACCAACAGCAATGGCCGGGTCAGCCGCACCGAGTACATCGATTACCTGAACCAACACACGCCATCTATGCACCCCTTGGCCCACGCCCTCTACGACATCTACGACGTGGATAACGACGACCAGCTGGACCGTCACGATTACGATTTTTTCTTCCGTCTGCTGGACGGCGATGTCGATGGTCTGATCAGCCACTTTGAATATGTCAGGTGAGGGCACTGACGTGGGAGGTTAGGGTTGCAGTTAAGGTTAGGGTTAGAGTTAAGGTTAGTGTTAAAGTTAAGGCTAGGACAAAAGTTAGGTTTAGGGTTAGGATTAGCGTTAGGGTTAGGTTAGGGTTAAGATCATTGTTAGGGTTGTGGTAAGTGTTAGGGAAGATTTAGATTAGGGTCTGGTGTGCGATTGGGTTAAGGTTATGGGTAGAGTTCGTTTAGGAGTTATGGTTATGTTTAAGGTTGTAAAATTTGTTAGGTTTAAGTAAGAGCTAGGTTAGGGTTAAAGCTGGGGTCAGGGTAAAAGTAAAGTTTACAGTTAAGATTAAAATTAGGGTAAGAGTTAAGGTTAGCGTTAGATTAGGGTTAGCATGAGGTTATGGTTAGTGTGAGGTTAGGGTTAGTGTGAGGTTAGGGTTAGTGTGATGTTAGGGTTAGTGTGAGGTTAGGATTAGTGTGAGGTTATGGTTAGTGTGAGTTTAGGGTTAGTGTGAGGTTATGGTTAGTGTGAGGTTAGGGTTAGTGTGAGGTTAGGGTTAGTGTGAGGTTAGGGTTAGTGTGAGGTTAGGGTTAGTGTGAGGTTAGGGTTAGTGTGAGTTTATGGTTAGTTTGAGGTTAGGGTTAGTGTGAGGTTAGGGTTAGTGTGAGGTTAGGGTTAGTGTGAGGTTAGGGTTAGTGTGAGGTTAGGGTTAGTGTGAGGTTAGGGTTAGTGTGAGGTTAGGGTTAGTGTGAGTTTAGGGTTAGTGTGAGGTTAGAGTTAGTGTGAGGTTAGGGTTAGTGGGAGATTATGGTTAGTGTGAGGGAACTTTCATCGATCACTGTTTTTTATCAACTTCTAAATCTTAATACGCCAAGTATAGTTCTGAATCATTGCTACAAAGCTAGTAAATGGGTTCTTAGATTGTTTAACAATCACTAAATTATAGTTTACGAATTATGAACTCAGACAACAATATATTTTAAAAACTGTCCCTGTAAGAAACACCGGAGAAAGTACATTAAAGCCTGGCTACGTAACTCTATACACTTTTTTGTTTTATTAAAATATATTTAGGGAAAACGGTGATTCCTTTTACTTTTACTCAAAACTTTCTCCTCAATATTTTAACAGTTTCCGAAATGGGCCTATGATCAAATTTTTTTTTGGTGGCCTTTCAGATACTGGACTATTCTATTTACTGACCTCGAGCACCTACACACAAGAAATTAGCAGAGATTAACTCATTCAGGCTGTCATGGAACTAAGCCAAGAAGACGAGCTAAATAATAAATACGTTCAGTGTACGGGAGCCCTGAATTTTGAATTGTTTAACATGCATACCTTTTATAATAATATGTAGAAAATGTTTCATTTTGTTTCCCAAGCGTTCTAAAATAAATTTATAGTAAGTTAGTTGACGCCCAGGAATTTTGCGAACCGTTTTCATGCATGCCTTGGGTCAAATACTTCCTCTACCTTCTTATCCGCTCTAAATTCCTTTCCTTCGTACCAACCCGAATTTTCCCCATCTGTTCCATACCCCGCCTCTGTTTGCCTCCTCATAACTTAATTTTTCTACACCATCCCACAGTTTCTTTTTCACCCCCTCCAAATTTTATATCCAAGCCCTATTTAAAAGAAAAAGAGGGGTTCTAAAACTCAAGAGGCATTACGCCGAGAAACGCGTTGCAACACATTATCCTCAAAACTAATAACATGAAAATATATTTAATGAGCACACTTCAAATTGTAATCCTTGGGGTCAAAAATAAATTGATCAACTACAATGACTTCGACCCCAGCTTTCTTTGTGGAATGCATTTAAATCAGCTTAAAAAACTATTTCTACTTTATTGTGCTTTTAACCTATTCAATGTTGGAAATATGTTTTAAAGAGTTCACGGATGTGAAGATAATTAATATTGTAGAGGCATCATGATGACTTTCATAAATGTTTTCCGATCAGACTTTAACTAGACAGCGCATTGCCTGCTTCTATCAGACTTTAACTAGACATCGTATTGTCTGCTTCTATCAGACTTTAGACATCGTATTGTCTGCCTCTATCAGACTTTAACTAGACATCGCATTGCCTGCTTCTATCAGACTTTAACTAGACATCGCATTGCCTGCTTCTATAAGACTCTCACTAGACATCGTATTGTCTGCTTCTATCAGACTTTAACTAGACATCGCATTGTCTGCTTCTATCAGACTTTAACTAGACAGCGCATTGTCTGCTTCTATCAGACTTTAACTAGACATCGAATTGTCTGCTTCTATCAGACTTTAACTAGACATCGCATGGCCTGCTTCTATCAGACTTTAACTAGACAGCGCATTGTCTGCTTCTATCAGACTTTAACTAGACATCGAATTGTCTGCTTCTATCAGACTTTAACTAGACATCGTATTGCCTGCTTCTATCAGACTTTAACTGGACAGCGCATTGCCTGCTTCTATCAGACTTTAACTAGACAGCGCATTGTCTGCTTCTATCAGACTTTAACTAGACATCGCATGGCCTGCTTCTATCAGACTTTAACTAGACAGCGCATTGTCTGCTTCTATCAGACTTTAACTAGACATCGAATTGTCTGCTTCTATCAGACTTTAACTAGACATCGTATTGCCTGCTTCTATCAGACTTTAACTGGACAGCGCATTGCCTGCTTCTATCAGACTTTAACTAGACAGCGCATTGTCTGCTTCTATCAGACTTTAACTAGACAGCGCATTGTCTGCTTCTATTAGACTTTAACTAGACAGCGCATTGTCTGCTTCTATAAGACTTTAACTAGACAGCGCATTGTCTGCTTCTATCAGACTTTAACTAGACATCGTATTGTCTTCTTCTATCAGACTTTAACTAGACATCGTATTGTCTTCTTCTATCAGACTTTAACTAGACATCGCATGGCCTGCTTCTATCAGACTTTAACTAGACAGCGCATTGCCTGCTTCTATCAGACTTTAACTAGACATCGTATTGTCTGCTTCTATCAGACTTTAACTAGACATCTAATGGTCTTCTTCTATCAGACTTTAACTAGACAGCGCATTGCCTGCTTCTATCAGAATTTAACTAGACAGCGCATTGTCTGCTTCTATCAGACTTTAACTAGACATCGTATTGTCTGCTTCTATCAGACTTTAAGTAGACATCGTATTGTCTGCTTCTATCAGACTTTAACTAGACATCGTATTGTCTTCTTCTATCAGACTTTAACTAGACATCGTATTGTCTGGTTCTATCAGACTTTAACTAGACATCGCATGGCCTGCTTCTATCAGACTTTAACTAGACAGCGCATTGCCTGCTTCTATCAGACTTTAACTAGACAGCGCATTGTCTGCTTCTATCAGACTTTAACTTGACATCGTATTGTCTGCTTCTATCAGACTTTAACTAGACAGCGCATTGCCTGCTTCTATCAGACTTTAACTAGACATCGTTTTGTCTGCTTCTATCAGACTTTAACTAGACATCGTATTGTCTGCTTCTATCAGACTTTAACTAGACATCGCATGGCCTGCTTCTATCAGACTTTAACTAGACAGCGCATTGCCTGCTTCTATCAGACTTTAACTAGACATCGTATTGTCTTCTTCTATCAGACTTTAACTAGACATCGCATTGCCTGCTTCTATCAGACTCTCACTAGACATCGTATTGTCTGCTTCTATCAGACTTTAACTAGACATCGCATTGTCTGCTTCTATCAGACTTTAACTAGACATCGTATTGTCTGCTTCTATCAGACTTTAACTAGACATCGCATTGCCTGCTTCTATCAGACTTTAACTTGACAGCGCATTGCCTGCTTCTATCAGACTTTAACTAGACATCGTATTGTCTTCTTCTATCAGACTTTAACTAGACATCGCATTGCCTGCTTCTATCAGACTCTCACTAGACATCGTATTGTCTGCTTCTATCAGACTTTAACTAGACATCGCATTGCCTGCTTCTATCAGACTCTCACTAGACATCGTATTGTCTGCTTCTATCAGACTTTAACTAGACATCGCATTGTCTGCTTCTATCAGACTTTAACTAGACATCGCATTGCCTGCTTCTATCAGACTTTAACTAGACATCGCATTGTCTGCTTCTATCAGACTTTAACTAGACATCGTATTGTCTGCTTCTATCAGACTTTAACTAGACATCGCATTGCCTGCTTCTATCAGACTTTAACTAGACATCGCATTGCCTGCTTCTATCAGACTCTCACTAGACATCGTATTGTCTGCTTCTATCAGACTTTAACTAGACATCGCATTGTCTGCTTCTATCAGACTTTAACTAGACATCGCATTGCCTGCTTCTATCAGACTTTAACTAGACATCGTATTGTCTGCTTCTATCAGACTTTAACTAGACATCGCATTGTCTGCTTCTATCAGACTTTAACTAGACATCGTATTGCTGCTTCATTATGACATCGATGCTGCTCTATCAGACTTTAACTAGACATCGTATTGTCTGCTTCTATCAGACTTTAACTAGACATCGTATTGCCTGCTTCTATCAGACTTTAACTAGACATCGTATTGTCTGCTTCTATCAGACTTTAACTAGACATCGTATTGCCTGCTTCTATCAGACTTTAACTAGACATCGTATTGTCTGCTTCTATCAGACTTTAACTAGACATCGCATTGCCTGCTTCTATCAGACTTTACTAGACATCGTATTGTCTGCTTCTATCAGACTTTAACTAGACATCGTATTGCCTGCTTCTATCAGACTCTCACTAGACATCGTATTGTCTGCTTCTATCAGACTTTAACTAGACATCGTATTGCCTGCTTCTATCAGACTCTCACTAGACATCGTATTGTCTGCTTCTATCAGACTTTAACTAGACATCGTATTGTCTGCTTCTATCAGACTTTAACTAGACATCGCATTGCCTGCTTCTATCAGACTTTAACTAGACATCGTATTGTCTGCTTCTATCAGACTTTAACTAGACATCGTATTGTCTGCTTCTATCAGACTTTAACTAGACATCGCATTGCCTGCTTCTATCAGACTTTAACTAGACATCGCATTGCCTGCTTCTATCAGACTCTCACTAGACATCGTATTGTCTGCTTCTATCAGACTTTAACTAGACATCGCATTGTCTGCTTCTATCAGACTTTAACTAGACATCGTATTGCCTGCTTCTATCAGACTTTAACTAGACATCGTATTGTCTGCTTCTATCAGACTTTAACTAGACATCGCATTGTCTGCTTCTATCAGACTTTAACTAGACATCGTATTGCCTGCTTCTATCAGACTTTAACTAGACATCGCATTGCCTGCTTCTATCAGACTTTAACTAGACATCGCATTGTCTGCTTCTATCAGACTTTAACTAGACATCGTATTGTCTGCTTCTATCAGACTTTAACTAGACATCGCATTGCCTGCTTCTATCAGACTTTAACTAGACATCGCATTGTCTTCTTCTATCAGACTTTAACTAGACATCGCATTGCTGCTTCTATCAGACTTTAACTAGAATCGCATTGCCTTCTATCAGACTTTAACTAGACATCGCATTGCCTGCTTCTCACATCCTCTGTTTTAAGTGCTATTACATCTATGGTCTTTGCGTCTTGATTAAAAGTAATAAGAATGTTTTTAAAAAGTTTGTTGTGGAAACCTGGGATGCAACAATTTTATCACCCTTCCTAAAAAAGAACAAAATTTATTATTTTTTAAAATGTAGCAGTGCGCCTTAATAAAAGGAAATAGAAAGACACCTGGGGCGCGTACAATCTCATCAGCAGCTTCCATCTGACGCCCCTTGTTCAGGCAGCACCCTCTGCACGATTTTCGTGGTGAAGAAGTAGACGCGATATGATTTATGTAACGTGTGATTTTTAGAGCAGGCACCTGCTAATTCTCAGCAGCGGCCAGCACGAAAAAAACTAGAAATTCCTATTTATGTAATCTAACGCATTGACGTGGGTCAAGGCTGTTTTGTAAGACAGTCATAATACTCTCTGATAAGAAGTGGTCTATTATTCTGAGATACAAGTATCTTATCCGTACACAAAGTTTTAGATAACATCTCTCCAGGCACCGAGTATCCGTTGGTACCGACCACAGTGTTACAAAGAAACGTTAGAAAGAAAACAAATTCAATGTGCAGTCTATTGGAAATAGTTCAAACTAGATACGACCCTCGGCGTAGCAAACGCCGCAGATGTGTTCATAGATAGTGCAAATAAAGGGGGGGGGAAACGAACACAAACAGCACCACGAAGAAAAGGGATCAACGCGAGTGAACGTTGGGGGGTCCGCGACGCATTTTTGGTCTCGAGACATGCGCACTGCGGTTGAGCGCCCCCCACCCACCGTTGCACCACTCTCGCTTGCCAACCATAAATTGAGATTGGTTGGCCCTAATGAGGGACATTCGTCATGCTTATTTGCTCGCGTCTTGTGCTTGTCCTAATTTCCGGTGAATTATATATATAGATATTAACCATCGCTTCCATTTGCAATTTGTTTCAAAACGAAAGCTTTCAGTGGAAGGCAAAATGAGAAATAAAAATTATTTTGTGCTTCTTATGAAATTAAAATTTTAACCAATTAACTATTAGTGGGGTGGGAGGGTATTTCATTCAACGAATACGATTTAAGTTAATTATTTTGTTGGAGTTCTCTCTTTTAATTGCCTGAACAAACACATACTAATTCTCGTTCTTCCCGTCCGGAATTCGGGCGTGGATAGGTTGCATGAGAAAACCAGGAAAAAAACACTCTATCATCAACAATTAGAACTCTAATAAAATTGCAAGTTTAGACGTAAACTATGGATAAGCGTAAGACGCAATAATCTTCTGTATAGAATGAGCGTCTGTAACAGATAAGATAATATACGATAAAGCAGATGAGATTTAGATGTCTTAACGATAGATTTTTAGATTCCTGTAAGTTGTAAGTTGTATTCCTGTAAGTCGATAGTGCGCTCGCCTTACACGCTGAGGGGCTGGGGATCTATCCCACGTTAAGGCCACAATAAAAATGTTGATGAATGACTAATGCTAATAAAAGTCCTCGGCTGATCTGGAGAGGAGATGGGCGTCGCCAGATCTACCAAGCCCCGAGAAAGCTCTAATGGAAACATTAGAACCCCTTACGACCACAAAGTTATGGGACACCCAAACACACCCCAATGTAGTATACAAAAGCTTTTAAAGATGAGTCATTTTTTAAATCCTTTATATTAACTCGTGGTGTCTGCGACCGACCGACCTTGTCGCCAAAACTTTTGATCGATTTTTAACCCACTTGCTCGCACGATAGCGAGCTACAATTTTGCAGGCAGTTTCGTACCGATGATAAAAACAATGTATCAAAATTTCAGATCGATCGCATGTACCGTAATTAAATTATTGATTTTTTAGATTATTTTATTTATTCCTATGTATCATGCTATTTTTTGAGATAGAGCGTCGCGGTGCGATTATATTGAACAACCTTTCTGTCGCGCAATAAGGTGCGTATTTTATTGACAGCTCTTTTTATAAACATATTCCTGATCGGTGCGCATTATATTAAACATTTTTTACGACACAACTGCAATTTTGTATTTCTGGATGGTCTGGCGCTGCGTATTATAATGAACATTCTTTTAATTACTTCTCGTACATAAAGGATTTATAGTCAAAAACTTGGTTTTTTACGGGCTTTTCGTATTTAAAGTAACATTTCTAAAGATTAAATTAAACGATAATCTAAATATGGGCAATTACTATATTTATCATAAAATTATAATTTCATTAGATTAAATATTTCCTGTTTGGTGGAGGACAAGACCATTATAATTAATGGCTCTAGACTCTAAATCAGAACTTATATTGATGGCTGCAACCTCAGGAGATTTACAAGGAACAGTCCTAGGCCCCTACTCTTCCTATTTTAAATAAACGATTTACTCAGAGTTTAGCCGTTAGAAACAAAAGTTAGGTCATTTTCTAATGGTTGTATAATCTATATAACAAATAAGTAAGAACGGCATAGCGAAATCTTACAAAAAGACCTACATTAATTAATTACGAAAATGGAAAACGTGCTGGATAATGTTTTTTCCACTCCGAAAAGTGCCAAGAGTATCAAAGAATAAGAAACCAATTACTGCAAACTATTTCATTCACGGGAAGCAGCTAGTTCAAAATAAAGCTATCAAGAACAAAGAATAACTAGTGATAATACATTGTTGAGCCTTCTCGTCCACGAGGAGCCAGCAGCCGTCAAGCATCGTCGACGTCTGCGATCCTTCCAAAGGCATATATGCAACCTACCAATTTCCTCCAGGCATCCCTACCCTGGGCAAGCCACTCCAGCATCTTCCAGTCATGTCCAATTTTCTGCCTCCATCTCTCGGTGCCATTTGTTTCTTTGACAACCTTTTTTTCCACATTTCCCTTAAGGTTCCAGTTCAGGGCTTGCCTTGTTGTATTGGAGGAAGGTTTTCTTAGCTTAGAGCCAATCCATTGCCACCACTTCTGGAGCATCTCTTGATCTATTGGCTTTTTGCCTTGTCCGCTGCCACAGTTCCAGGTTGCTGATTTTGTCTGGCCAGCGAATCCTGAGAATCCTTCTTAGTCAATTGTTAATAAAAAGATAATACATAAGGCAATAAAATTGCTAGACAAAAAAACAAAAAAACAACAACAACAGGTAAGCGTAGGATGCGGAAATCTTCTGTATATATTTATTAAAGTTTTAAATATTGCTATAGTTTTTTTTTGGTTTTCCTAGTTTTTTCAGGCAAACCATTCCCTGTCCGGATTCCAGAAAGAATGACATTGTGTGTGTTTGTTCTTACATAATGAACAAGAAGAGTTTTTATTATTACTGTCTATCTGAGTGTTGACTTATATTATACTAGCTGACCCGCGGCGTAGCATACGCCGCTAATGATTTAGTGACGGGTGAAGACTTCCTGAAAGACACAGTTGTCAAAACGGGGTGAGTTTGGGTAAACGACTGTGAGTGAATGAAAAGAGAGAACTCTGGAGACACCCGCGGCGTATCACCCGTAAAAAATGACGGAAGTGTTCAGCTGAAATATATTTATTTAGAAAAAAATGCACTTTTTTAGGGCGCCTACGGCGCCCACCTTTTTCAAAATCCAGCCTAACTTGTCCTTGTTTGATCAATACGAAATATTAAACTTTCTGAAATGTACACAAAGTATTTTATAACTTTTTACATTGTTCCCTTTTTACAAAATTAAAATATCAGCGAAAACAATGACATCATATAATTTTTTTTTCAGCGCACATTTAATTTGCACACCTTTTGATGCATTTGTGCTGTAATTTGGAGCTCTGCTTTCTAAAATTAGTATCTGTTGAACATACTTGCAGCTTGTCTCGCAGGGTCCGACTACGAAGAGAATTATATATATAGATTATTTCAGTGTTTCGCTTCCAAAGAAGAATTACATGACTTATGTACATTACTTTATACAGTATTCTACTATCCTTTAGCGTTTCCAAGTTTAGTGATTTAACTAATGGTGTTACTCTTGACAATTTTTAATATTCTTCTGTAATGAATCTTGCTTTTTCTTTTTATTGTGAATATAGTCGAATTTCTTTTTTGGTTAGGGGCGTCCATAATTGACGTCACTCGATTTTGGCCGATTTTTCACCCCTACCTCCTGCGTCACACGTCGTCACAAAAACTTAGACCCCCTTCCAATATGACGTCACAAGGCTTCTCCCCCCCCCCGAAAAAAAACCCTATTTCATAATAGAAAATTAGGACGTTTCAAATCACGTTTTTTGTCATTTAAGTATGTATTTAGCGTAAGGCTGCACTCTAATATAGAAAAAGGTGTGGAGCCATGCAAAACGTCATTAAATAAATAGTAAGTAATCAAATATTTAAGTTGAACTTTTATTTAAAGTTGCGAGTTTTGATGCGACGTCACATTTCTGAAACACCCCCCCCTCGTCACACATCCTCACACACGTGCGACCCCCTCTCCCCCTTCTCCCTTTCCCTTTACGTGCTTGACGTCCTTAATGGACGGCCCGTTATGACTTGGAGTAAAATGAAATGATGCACACAGTGAGATACATTCTGAGAATCATCGAATGTCCTGTCTCTGCCAGGGCCAGTCAGTCATTTGAAAAATAACCTTAAGTCTAAGCACTATAAGCCCACATGGGGACGATAAAAAAGTAGGGCGTAATGTAAAATGTTCTGAACGTTTTTTTTCACTTCAGAAAAACTGTGTCAAAGTCATTTGAAAACTAAATTATTAATTGAATAAATCGAACTTTATTTTTGTTTCGGTTAAACTATTCGACTTCATTTTTTTTGGCTTATCCCACCATCTGCCAAGTAATGTTGTTTTTCAAAGAACTTTTAAATTATTTTGATACTTTTTAGTGTCCTCCAAAAATAGAATATTTTATTTTCTATTTATTAAAATTTATGATTTTTTAAAAAAAGTTTATTCTGGTGGTTTGACTGACGTCTGTCTGGAAGATTGCACTTCCTTGACGTTTCGTTGACTTCCCGTGATTCCCCACTGAGCGGGTTGACATTTCTGAAGACTCTTAACCATTGTGACCGCGCCATAGCTGAGGAAAGTAGGATCACGTTTGAAGAGGGGAATGCACAGCGGGAGTGGAAACTTTAACCCCCCCCACCCCCCAAAAAACAACAACTGAAGATTGGGACGTAATTTAAAATTTCAGGATACAAGAAAGTTAGCGAATTAATTTAATGGGAAATATTAATAAAATCAAACTTAAACGTTTACCTAATCCAGTGGGTTCGTTCAGCTATCATCTACACTTCTGCTCAGACCCCACCCCCTTACTCCCCACCCCCTTACTCCCCCCGCTCTCTCTCTCTCTCTCTCTCTTCTTTATTTTTAAAATTCTGAAATGGATCTAAGAACTTTAATTTGGCATCACAAGAAATAATGAATCCTCAGAAGACAACCTTTAAAAAAAAATTTAAACATAAATAAATATTGTTCCTTTAATGTTCAGCGGTCCATAGTGACGATCACGATTATCTTGAAGCCCTCAGTGACCCAAATTTGCTTCAGTACATATAGAAACATTTCCCCTCGTTCGTGTAGATCTTTTTACGGCAGCTTGGGACCCGATCAGGTAGGCAAAGATAAAGTCGTGCCCACGTCGTTTCGTTATTTTAACACCAGCAACAAAATCAGGTTGAGCCTTTTTAAAAAAAATAGAGCCTGATTCTCTTTGATTAAATTTAAGGCTTGTGTGTGAATAAATAAAATAATCTAAATTATATGTTTATGTTATAAATAAATTTAATAAAATTTAAAAAAAAACGAAACAAGGTTAAATTAGACAGTCAACCACATACCGAACATTTTTGGGGACATATTTCATAGATGTTCATTACAGATAAGACACTAACACAGTGGGATCATACATTGTATTTCGGTGCCAAATGAACTCAAGAGACATCCTGAATATCCCGCATCTGTTATCCATCGCTTAAGACGAGAGCGGTTAATTTCCTAGCGGCTTTTACCGGGAATTCACCTCGGAAACAAACAAACAAAACAAACAACAACAACCAACAACAACACAAAATTTCGATGATTCTCAAAATGTATCTCATTACTTCATTAGAGTATATGACCCTTACTCTTAAATTCGTTGACTTCACTGTGACAACTTGGGAAGTTGACGTCAAGCTCTGTATACGTCATCTGGGGTTTGTGAACAACATACCGGAAGCGGCGCGTCTACAATGTATTAACAAAACTTCTTGTTGGGGCACAGTGTTCGTCTTCTAGCTCAAAAGACGAATTTATTTTCAACTGCTTCAATTCTGATACCAAAAATGTTTCCACTAGGCTTTGCCATTTCTCAAAACGTAAATATTTCTCCCCCAGTTTTAAAGACACAAAAGAAAATGTCAGTCTTGTACGTCCTACTGGTGTGTCTACCTGCCCTGACCATTGGCCAGCAGGTGAATCTCAAACCTTACAACTTGACCGCCACCGCGATGTTCCTTGATGTGGACAAAAACGTGGACGGGCAGATCACAAAACAAGAGATCGATGATTCCTTTAGGGTGAGTACATTAAGATCGATGGATCCTCCGTGGTGATGATAGAGTTTCACGTCTGGTGTTTTTGTTGCTGGTGAACGTGAAACGATTGTATGCGTGTATGCGTTGGAGTACGTCTACGTGTATGTTTATGTCCTTATATGCATACCATTGGACTGCGATAAAAACTTTAACTAGATAAAAAGGAAAAAAAATTGACTTGTGTTAATAAAACTAACAGCGTTAACCTTATTTGTAGACGGTACACGCTTGTACTGCCAATATACCACAGTATACAATACACTACGGCTAGTGCATTCACAAGGACACATAAACACCCCATTGAACTTCTTGTGAACTTTGATTTTGTTAGAAAATTGCGCACATTTTATTTCTAAGGCCTTTCTGCACGTTATTTGTTTTGAAGGGCTGGGTAGAAGTAGTTGGAATTTCATGTAAATTGAGTGAAATCTTTCATTGTCCATTGGTAATAATATTATATACACTTACCACTACGTTCAAATCTGTATATCATCTATTCTGATTCTATTTTAGATTTAATTTTTTTATGTGTGCATGTACGCGCTTTATCTACGTAGGTTTGTTAGTATCCTATAATGTGTGTACATCAACTTCATATTTTTGGACTTGTTAGTATCCTATAATGTGTGTACATCAACTTCATATTTTTGGACTTGTTAGTATCCTATAATGTGTGTACATCAACTTCATATTTTTGGACTTGTTAGTATCCTATAATGTGTGTACATCAACTTCATATTTTTGGACTTGTTAGTATCCTATAATGTGTGTACATCAACTTCATATTTTTGGACTTGTTAGTATCCTATAATGTGTGTACATCAACTTCATATTTTTGGACTTGTTAGTATCCTATAATGTGTGTACATCAACTTCATATTTTTGGACTTGTTAGTATCCTATAATGTGTGTACATCAACTTCATATTTTTGGACTTGTTAGTATCTGCAACTCAGTGAGTATGCTAGCTAATGATCCTACATGTGGAAGAAAATCAGAAGCCCCGAGCCTAATGCTCTTCATGGGTCTTCCTGGAAGACCCCCCCAGCTATCTGGCCCCCTCCCCCAGAAAGGGACGTAACAGCTGGGAACGGAGCGGTCGCTTCTGAAGCGGCCACCTGGGCATCCAGGACAAAGAATCGAAGATGCCTCCCACTAAGTTTGACCTCACAAGGAGGGGTGAAATTTCCTTACTACGACCCGCTACCACTTTGGTGCCACCCCGGGAAAGCATACGAGTCTCAATGGTTTGGACCGCCGCTATGCGGGGGATCATCAATGACCTACCTATCGATTTCTATATGTTTAAGTTCATCCTGTTGTTTCATTTACTGGTCTGCCTGTGTTTGATCAAACGATTTTTTTCCTTACCCCTACGCAGATCTACGACACCAACCACAACAATCGCGTGAGCAGACAGGAGTACACCAACCACGTGGACAGCACCACGCCGGGACTGCACGCCCTCTCTAACGCCCTCTACGACATCTACGACGTGGACAGCGATGACCAGCTTGACCAGCACGACTTTGAGAACCTCATGGCCTTGATGGACGGGGACGCGAGTGGCACTGTCAGCCATTTTGAGTTTGTCAGGTAAACCAGCAGACGAGAACTGATTTCTCCCCGGATTTCCGTTGCGGGGTCGGTGCTGGGACCTGGTCATGAGTTTTCATCGGCGTTTTATGGTTTCGTTAACATGCAAAACTCAGTGATATGATCCGATCTTATAGTGTGAAATGTCATAGATTCTTCGCTTTAATAGGCTAGACTTCACTAGACGGAGGATTTATACTTCGTTATTTGATTTCATAAGTCCCAAGCCTGTTCAAAATTTCAATCAAGCGTGTCTCGCTTAAACTAGAGAAAAACATAAAGGTGGCAAAATGTTAAAAACATTTAAAAAAATTAAAACCTAACCGTATACCAAACCTTACTCCTATTCAAAATCTAGTCTAGCCCTAATCGTGATCATAATCCAGGTAGTCTTAACCCTAATCGTGATCCTAATCCTAGTTAGTCTTAACCCTAATCGTGATCCTAATCCTAGTTAGTCTTAACCCTAATTGCGTGATCCTAATCCAAGTTATTCTTAACCCTAATCGTGATCCTAATCCAAGTTAGTCTTAACCCTAATCGTGACCCTAATTCTAGTCCTAAACCCAAACATAGTCTTAAGCCTAATCGTAAACCCAAACTCTAGTTCTATAATTCCAATGAGACATGAGAGAATATCTTATTGATACGTTGCTTAAATACATCTTCAACAGGTACTGGACCATCCTATTCACTGATCTCGAACATCTCCACACAAAGAAACGAGAAGAAAATGAGAAATGAACATAACATCAGTAGCAAACATCCAAAAAAAATAAATACTGTACATAAAATTTACACGCAGTTGTGTTTTTTTTTAGAACTACATTATCGGTGTCTTGTTTAGCTTTTGACGCCGTTAAATGTAATATTTTCAATGTAATCTGAGTTTGTGCAGTTGAGAATTTTTTTTGTTTAGAAGATCCGTTTCAGAATTACAAGTTTCTTATCTCATTATCTCTAGTTTAAAATGATATCTTTTAAACGAGTAGAAATACAGCATAACAAGCTAAACGCTGGTAGAAAATTTGAAAAAAAGATATTTCACTAGCCTCCGTATTGGAAGTAAATTCAAACGTTAAATTCGAGTCTTCGGGGACAACAAGGGCGGCTCTAGGCTCGCGGCGGTCCTGGAGAGAGTATCGGGGGATCCTTCGCATCGTTGGTCGTCCCCATTGCCGTCAGCTGTGTTATTATCTCTTTCTGTTTGCATTCAATATTCGTTGGCGTGGTGTCCCCTGGTAGTTGGTGTCAGTGTGCAGACGCACAGATTGCACACCCCTAAGACACCCCGCGAAGAGCAATAGTCTAACAAAGCGGAATTTTAAAATGCTTGCTGTAACTTTTAACAAGTTTTTACTTCATACTCGATTTTTCTTTTGTTCACACGTAACGCATCACAACGCTAATGTAAATAAAACCCTTAGTTTGGAACAAGTATCTACAATGGGAGGATTTTAGTCTTAAAATGTTATAGTTTCTAGGTAGAAATGAATGTTCGTTTATCTGATTCATTCATTTTTATTGAAAATGATTCGACAGCTCAACGGCCTTTTGATATCTGACGCCCATAACTCAGATCTCTGACGCCGATGACTCGGATCTCAGACGCCAGTGACTCAAACTTGTTCGAGCGCCTTTAAAAACATATCTACCCCGTGCTTGTTTGAATTTCTCAGGCATACTGGAACCCATAAGCTTGGCAAAGTTAAATTATGTCTATAACTAAACTAAATACGGCCAACTATAAGGGGCAATTGAAATTTATATCGCAATTGTAATCCAACAAGAAAGGATAAATACGACCATCCTTTATCTGTAACTGAGATTAAATGCTATTTGCACGTGACATTATATGCCAATAACTGGTTAAATAAAAGAGGGTGAAATAATCACAATGAGAGTTATCTAAAAGGGATAATAAATGTCATATATCAGTGACATTATGTGTCAATAACTTTTAAGTGATGGGTATCTATATAAAGGATCGGTTCCAGGCAGGTACGATGCGCGATCTTCACATAAGCTCCGAGGCTGACGGCAAAGAAAAATGTTTCTGAACACTTGCCACTATTTTTCAGAGAGTTTCGCTTATTTTCATCCAACCTTAAAATTTCTAAAAATTTTATTTTTACAAAATTTATAACCAATGCAATTATAGGTATAATTAAAAGTTATTCTACAATGATACTATTACAAATGTCATCAATTTTTGTTTCGTTTATTTACCCACCAAATGTAATTTTTTTTACTGCCTTGAAAATTCTTTCTTTAAAAAGTTTTTTTTTAAAAATTATATTATTTATTATATTTAATTTTCATCACTATGAAACATGGTTACATCCACACACAAAAAAATAAAATAAAAAAAATAGATAAATAAATTTAAAAAATCCTACACATGGTGACTAACTTGGTTAGTTAGTTATTTCCTCTCGGCCCGAAGACGGCACATAGTAGGGCAGAAGTCATGGATTTCCATTTACGACGATCCGTCGCTAATTGTATTAGGTCTTGATTATTTCTTAGACCCATGGTGGAGCTTTCTCTTTTGATTGTTCTACGTAGGGTTTCCTTTGGTCTTCCTTGTTTTCTTTTGCCTTTTGGTGTCCATATGAAGGCCTGACGGGGGAGGCTTCTCTCGTCCGTTCGAAGAACATGACCGATATAATTCCAACGAATTCTCCTAATAAAAGTTGACACATATTCTTTGTTGGTTTCTTCTCTTATTGTTTCATTTGATTTAAAATCAGTCCATTTGTAAATTCAAAATCTTTCGGAGGCATTTGTTTTCGAAGGCAACAAATTTCTTTTCTCTAGCTTGACTAACTACTCCATCAAAATTGTGTCCAAATTATTCCTTGGATAATTCCCCTTTGAGATTTAGGGCCGATGAAATGTAACCATATAATAAAAGTATAACCCACAAAAATTATTAACTACTGTCACTGACTGCCGGTGTAGTTAAACCTTAAATATCGCATATTTATCTTAGTGGACTCAATGACATAATTTAGGTATTAGAAGTTTTTGTTTATCTGCAAAAAAACGGGAAAAAACGTAGACGCATATTAGGAAATAACTTATTTTTTGTACTTTTGTTGAAAACTTATAATTATTCAAATGTGCAAACAAACGATACAAAATTGACTTAATGCAATTTTAAAAAAAGTTCATCGAAAAGTGCAATTTGATCTTAACCATAAATAACGTACGCGCACACACACGTTCACACACACGCACACACTCACACACACACAGAAGCGTAACTGGGTTTTCCGCGCCCTTGCTTAATTCATGTTTGGCCTTCTTGAGAAATAGGGAAAATACTAAATTATACAGAATACGTTGATTACGGAAGGATTAGCCCCCCGGCGCCATTGGCAACTGCCCCGATGCCAAGTCGTTGTTGCACCTCTGCACGCACAACATACAACATCAAAGTAAATAATGCAAAATTAACTTTTTTCTCTTTTCCTTATAAGATGTAGGTGTTGTTATAAAGGAATCTCGTATGTTTAAGGAGCCACAGTTATCGGAGTATTGACAATGGGACTTTTATAGATAGAAGAAGAGTAGTGTGGGTAGCCTGGGAAACGAAGCATTATAATTTATGTGCGCTGATAGTCATTGTAGTTGTCATCTTTTATCTGAGAACCCTGAGTATAATTTCACAACTCTTGTGCAAGCACATTCTCGTTAAATACCACACAATCCTTCACAGTTACAATGTATTTATTTGCCGTCAAAACATTCTCGCCCATCCCGTTCTAGCAGCAGTCCTAAAATAACTCCCCAGTGATAATTTGAGTGGTTCGCCTTTAACAAGGAACATGACACTGATATCTATTGTCCTCGACATCAAAGATCCCGTTCCTCCATCAGTCCACTCCACTGAATCGGACATGTCAACCGTGAACAAGCTTCTTCATCAATGGTCACTTAGAAGTTCGCACTCCGTGCCACGTTCAACAACAAACAGTGAACACGAAATGCGGTTGTTTTCTTATTTTCTCAGTCGCAACAAACGGCGGACGTGTCAATAGACGTGGGTAAACCCGATTTAAAACGAAAGCAAATCTGAGTAATGAAAGAAGTAAACAGCAATAGTCGTGCAGCTATTGCCAGGCAAGGCATTACACACAAAAAATGTGTGTGCCTAATTGGTCCGCTGAGGCCTGCCACATGTGCACACAATATCAAAAGAAATAAAAGAAAAAGAAAATAAATACAAAATTAAGTTGGTTTGCACAATGCGAGAGTTTTGTTTCCGTTTTAAGCAGAAGTTCTAGACAAAAGGTTCAATCATACACATTCCGACCGATGGCTAAATGCAAACCCTTAATGTTCGTGTCACAATTATTATTATTATTATTATTTTCATTATATGAGCTTCAAAAATTTTCAAGGGAAAAAAAAACACTAGAAGGGAGATAAGCGATTACTTTTTTTGAATTCCATCAATGTTTATTTATAATTAGGGCTGCGGAAGTTAACGATTAACTTCTTGATTAATCGTTAAAAATTTTAACGATTTAAATTTTTTTAAAAACGATTAATCGTCGATTAATCGTTTTTAAAAAAATTTAAATCGTTAAAATTTATAAATTTATAAATGTACTGGAAGTCAAAAAGTACAATATTTCGGCCGGTAAATATAAACTAATTTCCGGACGATTACGCGAACATTTTAGTTTTAAAGTATTGACTGACGTGAATTTTGCTAATTGTCGTTAACTGTTACTGTGTCCATTGAGAGAAATCGTTTGCCTACCATGCAATGTTCCATCTAAGTCAAAGCTTCGTTGGTCCGTGTGCAAAGTTAAAAAAAAACATCGCATGCAAAGTTGCACAACGTCCATTTTGTGTGCAATATTTTAAAAAAATTTGTTGCGCGGTGATTTTAAACTCCTGCGTGGCGTCGATGAAATATCTGCGCAGCCAAGCTGCTTAAAGGAAACATTTCTACCATGGTTCTAACACTTCGCTTACATATCACCTGCAAACCAAACATCCACTACAGTATTGGATGGAAACTTCAGCTGAGACAATCTAAAGCTATGTGAACGATTATTCAGCTCGGCTGGTTATATTTATATTGTCAATAAGACCCGCTCATCCCTTGAACCATACAATGTCAATACACTTGTCTGTTTGCGTTGTTGGTTAAAAGATGTCATATAAAGGAGACATCCCAGTGTTATTTCGATTTTCGACAAGTATTTTAATAAATGTTACTTATGACACGATAAATTTACATTTTTGGCCTTAATAGAAATTAACGATTAATTAATCGTTAATTTTTCAAAAGTTAACGATTAAATTTAAATTAATCGTTAACAGCCCTATTTATAATCATTAGTTATTAATTTTAACGAATGACTTTTTAACGTTATTTTAAGAGTGTCTGTGGTCTGTTACACCAAGGCATATATATAAGTGTGTTGGCATACTGTTAATGATTTAAAACTGTAACGAGAATGCAGGACTAGACACAAACCATGGATAAGCTTAGGACGCAATGATCTTCTGAATAGAAGGGGCGTTATTAATTAGACGTTTCCAAAGTTACTTAATCTTTTTGAACAGAATTTATTTTTGCTTGGATAGCACGTCAAAGAATTATGAGTATATAAACTGAAAAAAAATAAAACACCTTATAAAACAGAAAATAAGATTGTTGGTGCAAAATTATATACCTAGTCTCATTCACAACACGATATGCACAGCCATCTTTTGTTATTATAATTTGCAGCTGTCACGGGGCTTCCCGTTATTATTATTTATTTATTTATTAGCGTCGGATGGGAGGAGACGTAGCTTAATTGATTTTTAAAAAAAAATGATTAAAAAAACAACAACAAAGTATTGAACATATTTCATTCTTTTATTTTTTTGTTATTGGTAAGAATCAATTCAAAAACTGCAAAGGAATTACTTTTGTGTATAAATACAATTAATTATTTTATAAAGCATCTTTTTTTGAAAGGACAAAAAATTCATTTATAATTTATTAACACTTACATTCTGGTAAAGGAAATTTCCTTACTTTGTTATTTCAATTATTGCACGACTGACACAAATAATAATAATAATAACAATAATTTTAAAAAAAAACAAATAAATTTTATTACAGCCCAAGAAACAAAACATTTTGTTGTCTTTGTTTAGCAACAATAAACTTATGGGCTACTTAAGTTTACCGGTAATGGCGGACACTAAAAATAACCAACAAGGACAATATCTTAGGAATGTAAGAGACTTTGTAACTGTGCTCCTAGCCGCCCAGACTCGCACCAGAGAATTACCAATATATAAACATTGTTGGTAGTGGTGCTACAGTTCTGGCGATCTAGACTTGCACCGAAGAAATGCCATTAGAAATCAAATAGGCATAGTGAAACTGCAGTCCTGTCGGCAGGGAGGTAAGTCTTGTAGTAGGTATTGACCCATGCTACCTGAAGCCGGCAGGGAGGTAAGTATTGTGGTATGCAGTAGTGCTACCTGAATCCGGAAGTATTGTTAATCTTGTAGTAGGTATGTATGCTACCTGAAGCCGGCAGGGAGGTAAGTCTTGTAGTAGGTATTGATGCATGCTACCTGAAACCGGCAGGGAGGTAAGTATTGTAGTATGCAGTAGCTCTACCTGAAGCCGGAAGTAAGGTAAATCTTGTAGTAGGTATTTATGCTACCTGAAGCCGGCAGGGAGGTAAGCCTTGCTGAAACCCGTGAGTCCTGACGCCGTCGCCATATTGGAAGTGAACATGTCCTCTTGGTAGAACAGCCCGTCTTGCCTGTGGTACTGGCCGCTAGGGGGCGTGATCTCCATGAAACTGTTGCCATAGGAACCGACCGCCAGAGATGAGCCGACTGCAAAAGGAAAACAAAAAAATCGTGTGGAGTAAATTTAAAGAAAAAAGATTTGTTCTTTACTTTCATGAATCCCATTGCATGAATTAATTCATGGTCTCCATTACATGATGTAATTAAGGATTCTTCCACCGAAAGTACAACGTGTCCCAAAAGTAAAAGAACGGCAACTCGTGCATCAGAGGACAAGCCGTTGTCAACGCTGCATAGCTCCAAAACCACTGCCAGAAAACATGGCAAGGAGTTCGCAGTAAATCATTGAACTGTTGGGCGCTGACAATCATTTCGGACATAAGCTATAGGTCGGGCAAGTTAAACAAGTTCAACAAGAAATAGTTTAAATTTAAAAAAAATAATTTTAAAAAAAAATAATTTTAAAAAAAGGAATTATCAAAGGGGAAAAAATTACACGTGAATTAAATTTTTGACATTTTTAAAACTATGAATTATAAAAATCAAAGTTGTATTGTTTATAATAATAAATTAGTTCTTAATTCAAACTACTAATAATTTTTGTAAACTTGATTTTGAGAGTATCTTGATATCTATACGTGCAATATATAATACAGTTTAAATTAGTATTAGACACTTCGAAGAATTGCTTTACTTTTAAAAACTAGGATTAATGTTCCAAGCAGACATCAAACAAATACATTATACATCGATGTTCCCTCTAAGGTTCGTTGGTCCGTGTGGAAAGTGAAAAAAAAACAACAACTCGTGTGCAAAGTTGCATAGCATCCATATTTTGTGAAATAGTTTACAAAATTTGCTGCGCGGTAATTCTAAACTGCTGCGCGGCCGTAGACATATCTTTGTGCAGCCGCGCAGCTTAAAGGGAGCATTGATATACATATATATATATATAAATAAACAATCAATTTTAGCTGAGGGTTGTTAAACATATATAATTCATTTTAACATGGTTACTCTTGCCAGTTTCGGTTAGTGTGTCACTGTGAATCCGGCAGCTCTTATTATAATGTGTTCTAGTTGATCTATGTTTTCTTTGGTTTTTTATGGGTCCCATACAGAAAATGCATATTCATGACTGACCAATGTAAGGTAGCATTTTAGCTTAATTTTCTTATTAAGTTTGTAAAAGTTACATTTTATTAAGCTTTAGGTTTTGTTGGATTTTTAAAATTACTTCATTAACATTGGTCTACCATGACTATGACAATTTCTCATTTATTATTTCTACGAAGTAGTTTGCATCATTAGTTTGGATTTATTTTTCTTTAATACTCTCTAACAGTTAACACTGTTTTCTGGTATATAGTAAACATATGATCTTTAAATAGATAAATAAAAAAATATATTTGATCACTATACCTTGGTAGTTGTCACCTGGTCTACTATAATACATGGCGGATCTCGGGGCGTCGAAAGAGGGGGTGGGCCTGGCGAGGCTGTCCAGCAGAGGGTTCGTCCTGGTCAGGCCATCCAGCGTCGCGCCCGTTCGCGACAATGCGTCAGGGGGGGCCCCGGGCCTCGACAGCGTGTCCTGGTACACTGACCCCCTGAGCAGCGAGCTCTTCTTGTACGTGTCGTACGTCTGCTGGTAGCTGCCGTACCCGAGCTGAGAGTACGGGTCACCGAGGGCCGTGTGGTGACCCCTGGCGTCCGCCCAGTACGGGGTGGCGGCCGTCGGGGCGGAACTGACGCCCGTGTTGAAAGACATGGGGTGGAAAGCCGGTGCGGTGGCCGCCGAAGGGGGCGTGGGGTCCGGAAAGGTCTGCATTTGTCTCTGGGGTCCGAACGACGCGTGGTTGACGTAGTCGCTGTAGGTGTTGAAACTGAAGGGGGCGGGAAGGTAAGGGCTGCGTTCGTAGCCGGGATAATGTTTCATCGGAGAGAGGGTGAGGGGGTTAGAGTTCAAGGCCGTCTGGCGCAGCAGGTCGCTGCACTGGGGCGTTGGTGTAGGTGTGGACTCGATGCTGGGAGCGTCCCTGGGGCCCTGGTTCAACGGCAGGGGGCGAGAGAAGGCGGTGCCACTCACTGGTTCGTAGTAGGTAGCCGCTGTCACCGCTGCTGGTGGTGGTGGCGGTGGAGAGTGGAAGGAGTTGCAGTTGTCGTCACTTCTCACGGCCGTTTCAATTTCATCTGTTGAGTAGCCACAAAAAGCATGTTGGACTCAATGATATGTTATATTTAAACTAGGGCTGTTAACGATTAATTTAAATTGAATCGTTAAATTTTGAAAAATTAACTATTAATTAATCGTTAATTTTTATTAAAATTATGATGTCATAATAAGTAACACTTTTTGAAATCTAAATTACACTGGAATGTCTCCTTTATATGTCATCTTTTAACAAACTACGCAAAAAGACAAATGTGTTGACACTATTTGTGATGTCATAAGTGATGAGCGGGTCTAATTTACAATATAACCAGCTGAGCTGAACAATTATTCACATAGCTTTAGATTGTCTCAGCTGAAGTTCATGATACTGTAGTGGATGTTTGGTTTGCAGGTGATATGTAAGCGAAATGTTAGAACCATGGTAGCAATGTTCCCTTTAAGCAGCGCTGCTTCGCTGATATTTTACCGACGCCATGCAGGAGTTTAGAATCACAGCGCAGCAAATTTTGTAAAATATTGCACAAAAAAATGGACGCTGTGCAACTTTGCACACGAGTTGTTTTGTTTTTTTAAACTTTGCACACGGACCAACGAAGCTTAGACTTAGAGGGAACATTGCATGGTAGGCAAACGATTTCACTCAATGGACACAATAACCTTTATTAACATTTTGAACATTCACGTCAGTCAATAGTTTCATATAACCAAAATGTTCATGTAATCGTCCGGAAATTAGTTTATATTTTTGGCCAAAATATTTTACTTTTTGACTTCCAGTACATTTATAAGTGGTGGGTCGATTAATCGTTAAAAAATTAATCGATAAAAAAATTTAACGATTGATCGAGAAATTAATCGTTAAATTCCGCAGCCCTTATTTAAAAAGTATAGAAGGAAAAAAAAACTCAAACCAAAATGTTAGATTTATAAACTGCATTTCCCATTTATTAACCCAGGGGTGGGCAAAGTGCGGCCCGCGGGCCACATAATTTTTTTTTGTGGACCGCCAAGTCACTGAGAACCTGCATTGAACTGAGTTTTGCTTTATGTCAACGACCGAAAGCTCGTCTCGTTTTTTACATTACAGAGATTAGTCAGTTTTATTTCAAAATTTCAGTAACATTTAAACATTTCCAAATTAAGAAGGATCGTGAACCCTTCAAAAAGGCGTGAAATTTGTGATGAATGTAGTGTGCTTACTGAAGAATGGACACACACACACACACACACACATTTCTTTGGTAATACAAACAAAAAAGCGGTGTGTTTACTGTGTCATGAAAAGAATGACGTATTTAAGGAGTGCAATCTGCAACGACACCACCAAACAAAAAGTAACGATTTTGGCGTCAAACTTTTTGAGGACGAACGCAAGAGGTAAAGCTGCCGATTTCGTTAGAAAATTGAAGAGGCAAAAAATTATTCACAAAGCAACCAACACTTCAGGATAGCGCTAGCTGCAGAAGCCAGTTTCACGATAGCCTACGCACGGCCTCTCTAAACGCTAAAGTATGATATTGACAAAAGAATACAATCATTTTTAACGGTGCGGCCAGCCACTTAACTCCGCTGCCACAAAGTGGCCCTCGAGCCGAAACAATCGCCCACCCATGCTCTAGCCCTATCCTTACCTTTGATCGAAGCCTGGTAAACCTACTCATGAAAGCCATCGTAATTTAAGTTTATTAAGCTATTAAGCTATTAATCTTTTGATTGCCACCCTATCCCTAATCACTTTTTTCGAAGCCCGGTAAACCTACCTGTGAAAGGCGGCGCAATTTAAGCTCAACATGCTATTGATCCTCTGATCCGACCTTTTGTTTTTCCCAACTATCCCGATTTCGCTGTGCATTCAGTGGCATAGCCTTGCAGGCAGGAAAAGGGTATTAACTCTACGCGCTCTGAATGCTTTTGTTGAATATGTTTGTTAAAATCTAATCCTAAAAGAGGAACAATATCAGGATAGAGCGACCCCCCGCCCGCATCCCGCCCTACAAGTCTTGTTGTAGAATTTCGCTAACCAACACATATATTATGGTTGTAAATGTATGTGCAGAGCCGTCCCGTGGACCCTGCTACCTTAGTGAATGCAAGGGGCCATACATTACGTGAAAGTTAAACAGTTTGTGATGATTTTTTAAAAAAAAGTGAAAACCTCCACTAGATCTTCGCACACAATACCAACAAAAAAAACCCACAAAAAAAAGAAAACCCCCACCACTTTTGTAAAAATTGGATTACCTCCACTTTCCCCCTGGTCTTCCACTTTCCGTTTTCTCGCTTTGGGTGACGTGAGTAGCTTGTTGGCCTGCGTCCTTATTTTGGCGCTCATTTTTATCTCCTCTGAAAAAAATTGTGTTGCGTGTTAGCCTTCTCTCTATATTTTGTTGCCACAATGACATGCAACAAAATGACCCTAATTCCAGCCTTACCCATAACCCTTACCCCAGTCGTAACGCCAAACCTAACCCAAGCCTTAACCCTAACTCCAGCGTTAACCCTAACCCTAAACCTAACCCTAACTGCAGACTTAACACTAACCCTAACCCTAAACCTAACCCAAGCCTTAACCCTAACTCCAGCCTTAAAACTCTTACCCAAACCCTAACCCAAAACCCTGACCCTAACAGTAACCCTGCCCCTGCCTTAAATCGATCACATTATTTTATATCTAAAGTTTACCTGCATTCTTCATGTGGACCTGCAGATTTTTTTGTAGCTGACCATCTCTAAGCTTGTCCGTCTGTGTCTCCATGACCAGCAGCACGTATTCGTCTAACGTCATCTTCATCAGGTGCAGGAAAGCTGAGAGATCCAGAGAAGAGTTGTGAAATAACGTACACAGATTTAATATAGCTCTAAACTCATAAGACAATCGAGTCTGTTTTGTAGTGTTTTTGTGGTTTTACCCAGTAACTCTATTTCTATTACTTTAGCCCAGTGTTGGATTTTCCTATTTGCTAAACAAGATATAGCTTAGGGCCCCCGCCTTCTTGGGGGCGCACATAATTTTTTTTTCATATTTGGCAAAGGCATAGAATATCTGGACTTCAAAAGCCACCTCCCCCCTTATATCTCAAATAAATTAGGGCCCCATCAAGTATAAATCCGGCCCTGGTTTAGCCCACGGTGCGGGCGGACTACCATATTATATTAAACAAGTTCTTGTTGATGACGCGATGATAATGGTTGTCACGTATTGACGATTGGGTGGCCTTGTAAGCAGTTGAGCCATTGGGGTTGTAGGAGAAGAAGGTTGCTTGGAGATATAGATTAAACTAGTGTATCACCCGTCAAAAATGACGGAAGTTTTCAAAATAAATATATTTCAGCTGAAATGTATTAATTTTGAAGAAAAAAATACACATCACAATAAAAAATTAAGTAATTCAGAACTTTCATTTATGTTATGTATTTTTATTTTATTCATTAATTTTGATATTGAACAATTTTATGCGGACGTTCTAAAAGAGTTATTTTTGGTGCAGTAATTTGGTGCGCTGCTTTCTAAAATTAGTAGCGTCACGGACGGGATGGAAGGACGGGACGGACAGGACGAACGGACGGACGGGAAATATATTGCAAAATATGCCTATTGATGATATGTGTTTATTTGTGAATTGATGCTTGGAGCAAATTTAACATCGGCTTGAGGTTGTAACGTATGGACTTTCCAATACTAAATAGCAGACCGTAATAATGACACAAGTTCGCAGTACACATTTTGCACTTTCAAATTAATATGTGTATGCGAATAATACTCAGGACGAATATTTATTTTAGAGATGGGGTGAGAGAAAAAAAGGTATGCACGTATTTCAGTTTGAATTGTTTTGTATCAGGTACAACACAAGAAGGACTATTTCGCCACGGACAATTTTGTTTTAACTTTCAATATGTAACTTAAACTTTTCAGTTGCCTCAAGCCATTTGTGGGGATGGGGTAAAACATTTTTATGTAAGCTTTTAAACAACATTTTTCAATCGATTTAAAAAATAAAAATTTCCTATCGATTCAAAGAACCAAAAAAAAATGATGTCATGGGGGTTAAAAAAATAGTTTTAAAAATAGAAACAAAACAACAGCAACAACAACAAACACGTAAGTGGCGCGTACAAAAACTGTGAGCGTTATTGAGTGTCAGGTCCTTCATGATCAGGGCGCCGAACATGCTCCACTGTAGCAGGAAGCGCCCCGCGCGGTGTTTAAACTTTGATGGCAGAGAATCGTCCTGCTGTAGAGGAGGAGATGGAAAGATGCTCACATTCAGTTACCTTCACAACCGTTCAGGAATCATAAATACAATAATTTAAGGACATCATTTAAAAAAAAACCAATGGAAAGAAATATGTCACAAAAACGGGGACAGAAAAAAAGGGAAATGATTCAGTTACTTTCAAAATTGTTTGCATTAAATGTCCCTCCAAAAAGTGCAAAAAAATGTATTAGTTACTCAACGTACTACACATTAAATTTATATAATAAATACTATTAATTTATTTTAATGATCGTTCTAATTTGAATCAAGAATATTGATCTTACTAATAGAAAATCACTAATCTTCATCCTATTAATCTAAATCCGTAATTTTGATCTCAATCACTAATCTTGATCCCAATCACTAATCTTGATCCCAATACTAATCTTAAACCCAATCACTAATCTTGATCCCAATCACTAATCTTTATCCCAATCACTAATCTTGATCCCAGTCACTAATCTTGATCCCAATCACTAATCTTGATCCCAATCACTAATCTTGATCCCAATCACTAATCTTGATCCCAGTCACTAATCTTGATCCCAATCACTAATCTTGATCCCAGTCACCAATCTTGATCCCAGTCACTAATCTTGATCCCAGTCACTAATCTTGATCCCAGTCACTAATCTTGATCCCAATCACTAATCTTGATCCCAGTCACTAATCTTGATCCCTGTCACTAATCTTGATCCCAATCACTAATCTTGATCCCAATCACTAATCTTGATCCCAATCAATAATCTTGATCCCAGTCACTAATCTTGATCCCAGTCACTAATCTTGATCCCAATCACTAATCTTGATCCCAGTCACTAATCTTGATCCCAGTCACTAATCTTGATCCCAATCACTAATCTTGATCCCAATCACTAATCTTGATCCCAGTCACTAATCTTGATCCCAATCACTAATCTTGATCCCAGTCACTAATCTTGATCCCAATCACTAATCTTGATCCCAATCACTAATCTTGATCCCAGTCACTCATCTTGATCCCAATCACTAATCTTGATCCCAATCACTAATCTTGATCCCAATCACTAATCTTGATCCCAATCACTAATCTTGATCCCAATCACTAATCTTGATCCCAATCACTAATCTTGATCCCAATCACTAATCTTGATCCCAATCACTAATCTTGATCCCAATCACTAATCTTGATCCCAATCACTAATCTTGACACCAATCACTAATCTTGATGCCAGTCACTAATTTTGATCAAAGTCCCTTATCTTGATCATACTAATCCTAATCACTAATACTGATCCCCTTCACTAATATTGATCCCATCTTGCCGGGTCCCATGTGGTACCTGCAGGACACACTTATCCACAAGTCCATCTATCCACTCCGTGTAACCTTCTATCTGAGTCTGTTTCTGGAGAAGGCTTTTCAGATCCCCAAACACTGTGAGGAGAAGAGATAAATAGTTATCAAAATTGTTAACTACGTCATAAACACAATCCAATGATTGTTGGGATAGTCAGAAAAAAATTAGAGAAATCAGATAGAGACGAGACTTACAAATATATTTTTTATAAATATTTTTTTTATTTTGCTCTATGGTGTGTGTGTGTGTGTGTGTGGGGGGGGGGTAATTGTAGCCCGCGGGCCACATGGGGACAACAACGGGGTCCTGTGCGTTCCGCAGAAGCTTGTAGCAAACTTTTTAAAAAGTTAAACTCTTGTGCGTAAATTGAGGTTGATTTCTTTTTTAGATGTGGTCCTTTGCCGTGCCCCAAGGCGCCCCCCCCACTAATGGTCAATGACAATGTGACAATCAACTAAGTAAAACAAGCTGCATTTAGTATCTCACCATGCCTGGCTATGTCGCTGTTGACTAGCGACTTCTCGTTGAGGGCAAAGCTGGCCTGAGCACACATTTGACCAAAGTCTATCATCTCCAGGTCACTGAGGGCTTTCGTCGTTACATCCAAGGCGGCCAGTTGTGGACGCGCTGTCTGTTAGATGAGAAAAAACATCATTCAACATCAAACAACATCAGTGAACTTCAAACAATATCATTCAACATCAATCAACATCAATAGACATTAATAGACATCAATCAACATCAATAGACCTCAAACTATACATTTAACATTTTTAAAAATCTAACAACATCGTAAGCTCTTTTCCATTTTACATAATCTTGATGGTAAAAAACAAAATCAGCTGTGAACAGAATTAAAAGTGCAGGAAATTCTATTATTTTCACCGTATACACCAAACTAGAATCATCGATGTTATGCGGTGAATAAGGAATTCAAGCTAAAAAAAAAGTTTAATTATTTATTTTATATAATTAATTCAAAGAATGGAACCGTTTTCGAAATTAGAGCTTAAATATGAACAATTTTACATGTACAATATTTAATAATACGACATATTAGGGATTGTCCTCATCCAGTAAGCTTTTTTTAAAATGAATGTATTTTCTAAGTTCTAACCCAAAAATATAATCACAAATCTGCGATGAAAAATATAATTTTAAAAAAATAAATAAATAAATTTTTGTGCCCATTACATTTTTTAAAACCAAAAGTGAAAAGAGAAAATGAGGTTACAATGCTTAAAAAAGGTTAAGTACATCATGTCATAGTGTTCGGGCCAGATTTCAGGTTTACTGACCTGCGCCATTTTGATGAAGGCCACCTGTCTCGTCATACTGCGTAAAAACTGCTGCAACACTGAATAGTGCGAATATGAGTGGAAAGTTTAGTACAGAGACAATGTTAAAAAAATCAAGTCAATGGAGGTGGTAATGAAAGCGTTAACTATGAAATGCATTTATCTCTACTAAATAGAAGTTTAATTAGCCAACGATGGAATAATACATTAAAAAAACAAAAAAAACAACAACATTGACACAAGTTTTATTACAACATAAAGAGAGAGAGAGAGAGAGAGTGAAACTGTATTTGATTTAGATCAGGGGTTCCTAACCAGCGGTGCATGCACCCCTTAGGGGTGCATGAGCAGGTTCCAGGGGGTGCATGAACGATTCAGAGGGGGGGAAAAAAAAGAAGAAAAAAGAAGAAAAAAAAAGAAAGAAAAACTGATAATCTGAAAATGTAAACCATAAGCAAGGCATGCCGGTTGGTAACCATATACAACCTTTTTTGATAGGGGATACTCGTTCGCGCATCGTTCTGCGCATGTCGAAAATTAACGGAAAGACTTTTTCGCAAAATGAACGGTTGCTCTACGTGTTCCTGGGAATTTCGTGCTTCCTCTGTGGAAAAATCCTGTGAAATGACAACATGAAGCCTTTTAGACTCCGAGAGCACTTAGAGAAAGTCCATCCATCCAATTCCAAGGACAGTGTTGAGGTCTTCAAGCAGAAGAGAGCTTGCTTCTTGGCCTCAGGTACCTTGCCCAAGCTTGGATTTTCTCTGGCACAGAAACCTGCACTGGAGGCATCCTTCAAGGTTGCATATCTTGTTGCAAGAACAAGAAGCCCCACAACATTGGAGAAAATTTTGGTGAAGCCTTTTGCTCTGGAGATGTTGGAACTGATGTTTGGTCACTAGCAGAGAAAGCAGGTTGAGAAAGTCCCTTTGTCCAATGACACTATTCATTCCAAGATTAGTGATATGGCTGCAGAAATTCTGGATCAAGTCTTGCGCGAGATGAGAAGCAGTCCTTTTCCATTTAACATGCAGCTGGATGAATCCACTGATGTAGCACAATGCAGTAAGCTTCTTGTATTTGTGAGATATGTTCACAGTGGATTGCTGAAGGAGGAATTTTTTCTTTTGAAAGCCACTCCTAGCTACTACCAAAGCTGCTGATATGCTGCAGCTAGTCAGGGCATTCTTCACTGTAAACCAGTTTGATTGGACTTCAAGAATTTCTTCAATTTGCACAGACGCTGCTCCCTTCATGCACGGTAATAAGTCAGGATTTTCAGCATTGGTAAAGAAAGAAGTTCCAGATATTGTCACTACACACTGTATCCTTCATCGTCAGGCCTTGGCATGCAAAGCTCTACCTCCAACTTGAAGTCAGTTCCTTCTGCTGCAGTCCAAGTTGTAAATTTTATCCGCTCACATGAGGTTCGCTGGTTGTCTAGGGGACGGATACTTTCTCGGTTAGTAGAACTGAGAGTGGAGATTGCCATTTTCTTCTTGCGAGAAAAAGAGAATTACCTTGATAAAATGTTTGACTGTCCAAATGTCATTCATTACTTAGCATACCTGGCTGACATTTTCTCCATCTTGAATGAGTTGAACACATCTCTCCAAAGACCTGCTGTGATTGTAATGGATGCTTCCGAGAGATTGCAAGCCTTCCTAAAAAACTGCCACAATTCCAACGACGACTAGAAAAGTCCAACTTGGCAAACTTTCCACTCTTGGATGAAATTGTAATATCTGCTTCAGGAGGAAGCACTGAGGGATCACTGCCTGACAACATCAAAGGGGAAATTTCAGAGCACCTTTCAACATTGCAAAGGTCCTTTGATGGGTATTTCTGTCAAGACAATGCTCGGAAAGACCTTTGGATTCGCAATCCTTTTCTCTGTGACTTGGACAACATTGATGATAGTGACCTTGCTAAAGCTGACCTGATTGATTTGAGAATCATAAAGTACTGACGAGTGCCTTCAGTTGCAATACCTTGATTGAATTTTGGTGCGCCCAGCTAGATTCCTACCCACAACTAGCCAAGAGGGTAGTACCGACTCTTCTTCCATTTGCCACAACCTATCTCTGTGAAGCAGGATTCTCCACACTTTTGACGATTAAAACCAACGCAAGGAATAATTTTAATGCAGAGGATGACATGAGAGTTGCTTTGTCTAAAACAGTCCACAGATTGAAATCGATGATTGATCATAAGAAGCAGCAGATCTCTCAATTCTCCGTTGCCTATTGTCAAAACTGTTGTTTTCCTAAAATAAACATAGTTTATTATGCATTTTCTGCAAGTTTCATGAGGAGGTGCATGAAATTTTTTGGGCTTCTGAAGGGGTGCATGGACCCCAAAAGGTTAGGAACCACTGATTTAGATGAACAATTTCTGTTCCAATTTGATACGCCATATTTTGGATCTAATAATTTTATCGCTAACGAAGTTAAACTTTCGCCTAACATTTCAATCATTGCCAAATCAAGTATCCACATTTTAAAGACATTTTAATTTCCTAAATGCTTATTTTGTAAAGCCCTAGATATAAAATTTTATTTTCATTCCAAGTACCCGCTTCCAATCTTCAATCCCACCCCCCACCCCACCAAAAAAAAATTTAAATTAAATGTAAACAAAAGAAATAAAATAAATCTTTTGATTAGCTAGTCTAAGGGTCACCATTGACTGGCAAACACTTTTAACGGCTGACTCTCCTAAAAAAATTGATTTGCAGTGTTGACCAACACCGCCACAAATATATCAAAAATGAAGAAGAAACAAAAGTAAAAGCCATCCAGGTAAGTAATAGCCATCCAGGTAAGTAATAGCCATCCAGGTTGGACAGCCAAATTTATTACGTCACTGTCCACGGCTGTACCAACAAGATAGCAGTAAATTTGGGTTAATTTTTTTTTCAATATCAGTGTGTTCTAAAATGGTCAATCTTTTTAGTAGAACTCACCGTCATGTTTGATATTCCTGATGGTCTCGGGAATTAGGTCGTCCAGGGAGTTCTGCAACCAGTGGGGCAGACTCTTCAGGAAGGCTCGGAGGTCTGTAGACAGGCTGGGGGGTCAAAGGTCATTTCGTGTTATAGACTAGATCACAATAATATAGCAGTCCGCAATGGTTAGTTTTCAGATCTTTGAAGCTGGTGATGGAGAAATTACTTGTACAGCGCTTTTGTTCATGCCATGTAAGGACACTCATGAAGTTTTTGGTGTTTTAAACTTTTATATTTAAACAAGTCTTGGGATGTTCGTTCGTCGTTATATTTAGTTTACATTTGATATGTTAAAAAATTATGAAACACGGTGCACAATATCTTAAATGCGCTTTTTAATCTCTCCGAATCGCGAGAAACTTACAAAATAAAATAAATGGATAACGTTAACTTCAAAAGCAAATCAGTCGTACAGGATTAAATTTAGCCAGTTACAGGTATCAACTAAAACTTGGAATATACATTGTGAACATCCCATAAAAAATATGTGAAATAAAAAAAAGGTATGTTAAAGCATTAAATTTTTTAAAAATGTGTAACTGAAAGCAGGTAAAACTTAAACAAAACGTGTGTACCTTTCTGGCAAGTCTTGGATAGCATTAGGAACCAGCACGTCTGTGAGCACCTGGACAGTTGTCAGATTGCATTTTGTTATCATATAAGATTTGAAACAGGAGGAATAGAACCAATAAAATCAACATGTTTTAGAGAAGAGGACAGGAAACCATGGCTCGCTAGCCAAATGTGGCTCTATTGATGGCTGAATCTGGCTCGCAAACAAATGTTCAATTTTTAAAAAAAAGTTTCTTTAGATTCCTTTAATCTACATATTAATTGCATATCCACAAAAACAAAGTTTCCACGCCCAAAACGAGGCTTAACCTCACCACTTATCAACCAGACTACAAATCCATGCAGCCCCATACGTCTCATTAATGGTAAGAAATACTCATTGTTGATTAGCTACGGCCTAACAATGTTATTAAAAGAATATTCAGAAACATAATTATCGTACTTTAGTGTTGAAATTACACAAAATGCTCAAATTTACTTGAATTTTTAGTTTTAAACATAACGTATGGCTCTCACAGAATTACTTTTAAAAATATGTGGTGTTTAGGGCTCTCTCAGACAAAAAGTTTCCTGACCGCTGTTTTAGAGGATGGCTTGTAGGGACGGGGGAACGGGGGCGTGAGCACGTGCCGGAAACGGAAGAGAATGGAGGGCGTGCAGATAAGTTAAGTAAGAGATAGGCATAAACTCGTGAGAGGAATAACACGAGGTCTAGTTTTAAAATTTAAAAAAATATGCCATGCGTCACCAATTTCAGCTCCTTTATGATGTCTACTTTGAAGGTACGTTTCAAATATCGTTTTTGTCATATTCATGTCAAACGTCATAATCTTTTTTAAATCTTATATCTATCTTCTATAATAATAAACGGCAATTTTCTGTCCGTTCTGTCCGGTCCTCGATAGCGATTGGTCCCTCAAACACATATGACTTACAGCCAATCATATTGAACATGTTTACGCGGACGTTCAAAACGAGTTACTTTTGGTGCAGTATTTCTTCCAAGACTTTATTTTGAGTTATGCCCGTTTGGATTTATAATTTATAGTCAAAAGCTCTGTTTTTACGAGTTATTTATTTTAACTATAATGAATAGTATTTTTGACGCCATGCACATGTAAGCCGGTTTGTGGGACCAGTACGTTAAAGAAAATGCAGTTCATTTATTGTAAAAGAAAGTTGAGTAATATCAATAAAACAGTGTGAAACGTAGCTGAAGCCTAAAATTAAGCAATCAGTACATTATTCTACAAGATGCGAGGTTTCAAAGCCAGGGTCGTAGTTTGGGTCTCTCTGGCCTTGGGCATTAGCCCCCTTGCCCCCTCGCTACGATGATGTTAAAAGCTATGAAAGGTTCAAAAAGAGAGAGAAAGAAAAATAGAGAAATCGAAAAGTAAATAAAATATTCGTCCTTGCACATGATCACCGGAATGAATTATTGCTGTGTCCGATGATAGATACGACCCTCTGACTCAGGACTTTGTCCACCAAACGTCGGACTTCATTTTTTTTTATTTTTAAAAGACACAAGGATGGTTTGCTTTTTAGTTTTTGTTTAGACATTAGATATGTCTATAATACTTGGCTGAATGAAATACTCCATAGCTCCCGTCTTTATAAAAGATCATCTAGTTTTAGCAATTTAACGAGTCTAGTATATAATATTAAATACTCCATCGTTGCTTTCTTTATAAAAATGCATCTAGAAATTTGTCGTGTAAAGGATAGATTATCAATTACTCTATAGTTGTTTACTTTATTAAAAAAATGTGTCCAGAAATTTACCGTGTATAGGATAGAATCACAAATGGCGACCACATCACAGGTCACCGGAAGTCGAAGGACATCTTGCAGGTGTTGTGGGTAACCTTGCCAAAAATGGATGAGTAAATTCTGAATCTGCAAAAAACAGAGATTGCTAGTAAAGAAAATCGAGATCACCCACCCCCCCCCCTTTTTTTCCAATCCCAAAATAAAGAAAAATAAAATAATAATTGCTGCAGGTTTTAAAAATAAGAAGAAATGGCCACACTTTGGCTCGAGTTTTCAAGTAACGTCTCTACAGTTTTGAGTTTTGTAAATTGCCGATGTGCGTTCCAAACATAGAAAACGTACAAATTAGCATTTTGTATGGGGGGGGGGTTGGGATAATCAAAAAGAATTTCCTGTGTGGTCTAAAGGCCACGTAAACGTTAAACAGATACATGCGCTTCGTTAAGGGAAATTGAAGTAAATCTGAGGGGTTTTTAAAATAATTTTTTAAAATATTTTTTTTTCGGTTAACGTTTAAGTTATTGAGAGGTTAATGATTATAAGGAATGTAAACACTAAACTCAACTCAAAGTGATTATCTGACGTCGATCTACATAAGTCAAGGGATTACGGCTTCTGTCCACCTAAGTCAAGGGATTACGGCTTCTGTCCACCTAAGTCAAGGGATTACGGCTTATGTCCACCTAAGTCAAGGGATTACGGCGTCTGTCAACCTAAGTCAAGGGATTACGGCTTCTGTCCACCTAAGTCAAGGGATTACGGCTTCGGTCCACCTAAGTCAAGGGATTACGGCTTCTGTCCACCTAAGTCAAGGGATTACGGCTTCTGTCCACCTAAGTCAAGGGATTACGGCTTCTGTCCACCTAAGTCAATGGATTACGGCTTCTGTCCACCTAAGTCAAGGGATTACGGCTTCTGTCCACCAAGTCTAAGCTGCGCGACCGTGCAGTTATCCGAGAGACACCGTAGTTTTGAGTTACAGCGGCTAATTTTGTATATGTGAGTCTTATGTCGGACGTAAAATTTTGCATAGAACAAATGTATGATTTGCAACCGAGTTAATTTTTTAACTTTTTTTTTGCATGTGAACCAACGAAACCTAGACAAGGAACATTGGTCCCAGGCCTTTAAAATTTCTTTGGACTCTAAAATTTGAATGTGGTTAAACATATTTTCTCATACTTAGTTCAAATCTTAAACGCATATTAAATACATTCCATTGATCCTAGAGGGAATTTATTTGCTGAAAGACGGAGCTGAACTGAAATAGGATTGATAGAGATTTGCATGCTTCCCCTTTTTAAAAAATACTTTTAATCCAAAATATGGAGTAAAATAAGAAACGATTCAAACGAACCTCTTCAAAGTTGGCAGTGATGACAGTGTCGAGGATTCTCTGCGAGTGAGTCCTGTACATCATCAAAAATGTCGTCATCTGGAATGGGACGATGTGAAGTAAGAGGACGAAGGAGAGTTAAAATGGAAGATTCGGTGTGTGTTGCATGCAATTAAACTACAGAAGGTACAGAGAAAAAAGAGAGGGAATGAGAAGGGGAAACACAAAAAAAAAGGGGGGGGTGTACAGTGTTCGGGAGGCTGAAAGATTTAAATTCGTAAAATACAAGTGTAATGGAAGAAAAGAGTAGGCAGTCAGAAAAACAGACAGTGAGACGGGCTGAAGGAAGTATGGATGGATGGATGGATGGATGGATGGATGGATGAATGGATGGATGGATGGATGGATGGATGGGCGGGCGGATGGATGGATGGATGAATGGATGGATGGATGGATGGATGGATGGATGGATGGATGGATGGTATGAAATAGGTAGATAGGTAGTTTGGCCGGTTGGTTGATATGTTGGTAGATGATAGGTTGATAGGTAGCCATATATATATAGACATATACGTACGTATTTATGTAGCAGATGTATGATGTAAGATAAGAAAGGAATAAATTGAATGGTTTGCATATTACATCAGTTACAGACTGACCTTCTCGGTTGTCTCCTCGTCCGGCAGTATCAGGTTTTTAGCACTGGGAAATTCAGGTAGAAGGGTTCCTGTCTTTGAGCTGAGCGAGTACTTCCTGCTGGAACCCTGAAGTAAATGGTCGTGATAATGAAGGAATTATTTATTACAAGGTCGAGATGGCTAAACATTTATTACATGGTCGGGACATGGACATATTTTTCCAACAATAAAACACCACTGTAACAAGATAGTCTGATCAACGAATATCCCCAAGGCCACACTTGTTTTAAATGGCATATGACCAAAGAAATGTTGTTGTTTTTTGTGTGTTGTATTTGATACCTGACACCCCTTGCTTTCTAACGAACAAATTATGCCACCCAAGATCATAGAAAAGTCCTTTCATTACAAAACTGTGCATTCTGCTGGAAAATCTGTCGGTCCATGCAATTTTAAAAAAAGTCACGCATTGTTTATTTTATTTTTCAAAAATATTTACCTTGGGGGTGGTCAGGGGCAGTGGCGTAACAACGGCTTGGCATTGGGGCAGTTGCCAAGGGCGCCAGCCTGCACCAGTTCAAAAGGGCGCCGCTAAATCTCTAATTTTAAATCTTTATATTTAAATAAAGGGCGCCAAAAATAAATTAGCCAAGGGCGTCAAAAAACCCAGTTACGCCTCAGGTCAGGGGCGTATTAAAATGGATTGAGCTAAAGCCAGGGGCCCCCAATGATTTAAGGCTAAATCAAGGGCCCTCATACTTTTTATATTGTCAAATAAATTGGCTAGACAGGGGCCCCGTGCAATCTTAATCCACCCCTGGAAATGGTGGCAAGTGGGAAATAAAATAGACGTTAATCGTGGCCTTTTGACTTCACTGCACATCCAAAACTTTGTCATCTCCCCCCCCCCTAACTCTCCCGGGACACTAAAAACCAATGTCAGCAACGATCCACGATCCATGTTGGAGATGGTGAGTTTGGATTCAACCACCAAGTCGGGATAAATGCAGCAGCATAGCACGGCATGGACACAGGTAAAGGGACACGATGCTGAGACACTCTGGTTTGCAGGTTGGTAAGTATGACACTGGCATAGTGTTTAAGTGTGTCACGTGGATATTCAGTCAAGTCTACGGTCCAACGCTTGGTAAACCCCGCCGACACCGACAAGTCTGACACGCATGACACAGCGATACCACGTAAACCGTTTGAAATGGATGAGTATGTCAAGGGATTTTATCGAAATTTTTTATTTCATTGTGCTGATAAAAATACACATCCGGACAATCACAGCGTGTAGTTCCCCGGGGGTGGGGGGTGGTTAGTGCGTATTTCAAGAATGACGTCTGTTATTTTAAAACAGTATTGCGTTATCAGACGGGCAACTTGTCGTCCTCTCCCCGTGTCCCTTAACTCCCAACCATCTTATTCAGCGCCCCCCCCCCACCAGCACCCTGCGGGGAGCATACAATGTATGTCAGATAAGATATACAGCCACGAGGTTCGAAGATATCTCTCTAATCTCCGCATCACAAGTGGACAATTATTTATTTAGTTTCTCGGTTTTAAAAACGCTGAAATTTGTTTATTTTAAACAAAATTCGTTAAAATCTGCTCTGGTTGCTTTAAACTTTCCCGTGTAATTGTGAGTGTAAATGAGTGTATGTGTGTGTGTGTGTATGTGTATCTGTGAATATGTGTAAGTATGTGTATGTGTGTGAGCTTTTAATTGCAAACTTAATGTTTAAAAAAAATGATGGGCTTTTTAAAACAAATACAATACAAGATACACAAATGAATTGTAAGATTAAAACTATAGATTAAAACAATAGATTAAAATAATAGATTAAAACAATAGATTAAAACTATAGATTAAAACTATAGATTAAAACTATAGGTTAAAACTTTTTTAATAGACACATACGAATAATGGTTTAAGTTATTGTTTCAATCAGACAATTCTTTTGTGTATCTCGTATTTTATTTGAAAGATTTAACGCAGTCCAATTCTGTATGACATTTTAAACATTTTACTTTTTGAGAACCGTCGGTCTCCATATTGGGGCTATTGATTACACACGTGTAAATATTTAATTTAATCACATAGATGGCGGTGCTGATCATCTTATATATAGATCACGGGTTCCCCAATCTGTGTTACGCCCGGGGCAAGCTTTGGTGATTTGTGCGTTTATCCGTTTCTTTTTCACAAACTAATTACAATAATGTTTCGTTGAGTTTCCCTAAATAAATGAAAAATAAAATAGGGAACCGGTCCTGAAGGTATTGCATAAGAGCCACGTCTCAATTCAATAATGCTGACACAATTATATACATAAAAAAATAAATAAATAAATAAATAATGAATACCAAGTAAAGTTAAAACAAAAACAGATTGGAATGGCAATGCGTCTTATGAAAAACAACGACAACAAGAAAATACACACACACACACACACACACACAACACACACACAATATGTATGGCTATAAACATAAAAATATAAGCATTGTTTCAATGAATATCTAGGTTATGTATATGACTAAATACATTTCCTTGATTTGTGCATAAGTAGCTACAATTTTAAATTCCACCCCTACCCCAATATAAACGATGCATCTTTCAAACATTCAAAATGTTATAATTATCCTTTAGAATACACGATTTTTTCTTCATTTCCAAACTATGCATTCATTCTAATTATAAATAGCAAAAGTACAGCTCAATATCCTTCATAAGTTAAATTAGACCCGGCTAATTATTTTAACTTTTATTCCAACATCTCGCATCAATCATGATTTTTTTTGGTTCTTCTGCCTAGGACAAAGTTTAACTGATCTTATATTTTCGTTAACGTTACGATTTCACCATGACGTGATCACGTTTTAAAAAAAAATTATTTAAAGTAATTGTGTAGCTGAGACCAATTAAAAGTATCGTGCTGGGCAGTGGATAAAGTCAGGCAGAGTCTCTATATAACATTTTAAGACTTTAAATCTGCAAGTTTGGGAGGTTGTTGTATTTACCTCCGTCTTTATCTTGATCCCAGAAAATCTGTGGACAGAGAGATTGTGGTTAATTAATTCAAGGGTTCAAAACCTAGTGAAGTTGTGTGTGGTTCAGATAGAGGGGCATGGACTAATTAATTCAAGATATGAGAACCGTCTTAGGTGGTGTGTGGTTCAGATATAGGGACATGGACTAATTCAAGATTTTAGAACCGTCATAGGTGATGTGTGTTTCAGATATAGGGGCATGGACTAATTAATTCAAAACGTGAGAACCGTCAAAGGTGGTGTGTGGTTCAGATACAGGGACATGGACTAATTAATTCCAGATGTGAGAACCTTCTAATTTGGTGTGTGGTTCAGATAGAGGGACATGGACTAATTAATTCCAGATGTGAGAACCGTCTAAGGTGGTGTGTGGTTAAGAAATTATTTTAACCTTAGTTTAGAGTGGTAATGTGTCTGTCTGTCTGTTTGTCTGTCTGTTTGTCTGTCTGTTTGTCTGTCTGTCTGTTTGTCTGTCCACAAAGGTAATTAATTTTTTTTTCACGGAATTAAATCTTACGGCATTTTCGACCAACTACAGAATTGTTCCAGGGAAAGAGTGGCTAAAAACCCCGGTGCAACTAATACCCTATATACGCCACTGGGTGTCACCAAACCCTGGCCACGCCACTGGGTGTCACCAAACCCTGGCCACGCCACTGGGTGTCACCAAACCCTGGCCACGCCACTGGGTGTCACCAAACCCTGGCCACGCCACTGGGTGTCACCAAACCCTGGCCACGCCACTGGGTGTCACCAAATGAGGGTACATGATTCTTAAATTTATAGTACCCACTATTGTTTCTTTTTTTAATTTTTTTAAAAACTTAATTATTCCACATACATTCTTTCCGAAGGCTGATATCTTTATTATTATTTTTTTTTACAATTTATCTCAGGGCACCATGCGGCTCCGGGTCAGTTGGTTGCCAAACACCTTCTTCGAATTCCAATTGTTCTGACCTGACAACGGACGTTGAGTGAAAGTCTGTTTTCGATTTTCAAACTAAAAGGTCATTAATTTTAATTTTTACAAACATAACAAAAGTTTAAAATTTTGATTACAAATTATAGGCCAAATGATGTTAACTTTATAACCAACAGCATATTATCGGAAAGCCCTGTAACTATTGTTTACTGACGGCAAATGTCTGCGGTGGATTACCGACAGCCCATGTCAAGATTGTTTACTGACAGCCCATGTCAAGATTGTTTACTGACAGCCCATGTCAAGATTGTTTACTGACAACCCATGTCAAGATTGTTTAATGACAACCCATGTCAAGATTGTTTACAGACAACCCATGTCAACATTGTTTACTGACAGTCTATGTCAACATTGGTTCTCTGACAGCCCATGTAAAAGTTGGTCTAGTATCAACCCATGTCTAAGGTGGATTGCTGCCAACGTCACTTATTTCCTACTACAGCTTACCCAGTGAGACCTTTCCCCGTGTACACAGTCAAAAACAACTTAACCAGTGAGACCTTTCCCCGTGTACACAGTCAAGAACAACTTAACCCGTGAGACCTTTCCCCGTGTACACAGTCAAGAACAACTTAATCAGTGAGACCTTTCCCCGTGTACACAGCCAAGAACAGCTTACCCAGTGAGACCTCTCCCCGTCTACACAGCCAAGAACAGCTTACCCAGTGAGACCTCTCCCCGTGTACACAGCCAAGAACAGCTTACCCAGCGAGACCTTTCCCCGCGTACACAGCCAAGAACAACTTACCTAGTGAGACCTTTCCCCGTGTACACAGTCAAGAACAACTTAACCAGTGAGACCTTTCCCCGTGTACACAGCCAAGAACAGCTTACCCAGTAGACCTCTCCCCGTGTACACAGCCAAGAACAGCGTACCCAGCGAAACCTCTCCCCGTGTACACAGCCAAGAACAGCTTACCCAGCGAGACCTTTCCCCGCGTACACAGCCAAGAACAACTTACCTAGTGAGACCTTTCCCCGTGTACACAGCCAAGAACAACTTACCTAGTGAGACCTTTCCCCGTGTACACCGACTGGTAGTAGATGGACGACTCAATGATCCCAATGCCGTAGTAGTGGTACCTGTAGGTGGCGGGGCGATGGGGGTGGGGGTGAACACAGAGATGTCGTTTTTGAGGTCATGGCATGGGAGGTGGAGTCATCGAACTTTACAGTATTGGCTGAAGGTAATTGTGTACATAAACTTATTGTAGTTTAACTTTGAGTATAATATGATATATTAGTGTGATCAAGTTTTGAAATCATTTTTTTAAAACCCTAAGTCTTGGATTAATGATGGTAAATAATAGTTTTAAACAACGTGTCACCAAATCTGTTAAAATAATTTTACACCATAAAATTTGTCCTTAATTTTTTTTAATTAAAAAAAAACCGTTAAAAAACTCCGTTTTTTTAAACTAAAAATCCTTTACTTACGAGACAAAACTAAAAGTATGTTCATTATAATAAGCATCGCACGACAATCCAAAAATTCAAAATGTTAGTTATGTCTCATATATAAAGGATTTATAGTAAAAAATACTACTACAGTCTGCCTGCTAAATTTCAGCTAGATTTGTTCGCGGGATTTGTTCAAGGGTTATACGAACATTTAATATAATGAGCACCGTGCGACAGATTAGCTATTTAAGCATTTACATTTACAGATCGTGGAAATATTTTTTTTAAAAAGTATCGTCAATATAATACGCACCGCGCGACAGGAAAGTATTAAAAAGGTTGTTCAATATATTATGCACCGCAACACTCAAGCACAAAATTTAACACGCAACATAGAGATAAATAGAGATAATCTAAAATTAATTAATTTTATAACAGTACAGTCGATCGATCTGAAATTTTGATAGATCATTTTTATCGTCGGCACGAGTCTGCCTGCAAGCTTTCAGCTCACTAGCATTTGGGAAAGTGGGTTAAAAATCGATCCAAAGTTTTTTCGGCAAACAATCAAGGGATCAAGCAGACGCCACGAGTTAATATAAAGGATTTAAAAAGACACAAAGTGAGCCAATTGGATGTAACGCAGGGATCTTAATTAAGTAGTAGATTGGCTAGAACCCCGATAACCTACTTGGACTGTCCACGGGTGCCCAGCCTGCGTGTCGTGATGTTCTTGAACTTCTGACGTATGAGCTGTGACAAGAGAATCAGGCGTTTTTTCAATAGTGACATTTCATTAATGGGGAATTTTGAAGGAAAACAACGACAACAAACAAGCAAAGTACAGACTTAGGGGCCGTCCATAAAGTACGTCACGCTATTTTTGACCATTTTTAACTCCCCCCCTCCCCCCTGTCACAAACTGTCACAAATCTTGGAACAAGAACGTCACACTTTCGAACAAAAATTTTGTTTTTTTATTATCAAAATAATTAAAATTGAATATAAAACACCGTGACGTCACACATGGCCAGACCCCCCTTCCCCCTGTCACAAACTGTCACACTTTCTTACTCCCTCCTCCCCCCGCTGGAGCATGACGTACTTTATGGACGGCCCCTTACTGGCATTTTAAACCCCACACCCTCCCGCAACTTTTTTGCAGATGGTAATTATTAATATTATTATCATTAAATAAGAAATACATAAATATAATAAAAATATATTTGTCCCAGAGAGAGATTTTTTTTTAAAAAGTATGTTTAAAAAATCAGTCCGACTCAATCTAATAATTGAAAGTGGTAAAATAAAAGCATAAAAAACAAAGATCGCCGTTTTTTTTCTCCATTATTTTCATTTGAATTTTGATAATAGCTATTATTATATCAAATACAAATGGAGTAAAACTTTTTAAAAAATACCTTTCCAAACGTTGCCGCCCCTGCGGGTTTGAAACCCTGCCTCTTGCAGAAGTCCAGGTAGTGGACGTAGAGGACACATCGGGGCAGGCAGACGCCATCCGACAACTCGTAGTTTTCTGTCAACCTGCAGAGAACAAACAACCGCTTGTTATCTTGATGTGGCAGATGGGGTGGGGGGATGGGGGTGGTGACGTCACCATTACGCTGCTGTGACACCAGGGCGGATTCTTACCCCCGCCCCCTAACCCTCCACGCACACGCACGCGCACACACACACACACACACACACACACACACACGCACACACACACACACACACACACACACCACAAAGAAAACACTACATTTATCTTTACGAAGATGCCACCCCTAACTGTTTGGAAATAAAAAAGCGTAGGCCTGTAGGACCCTCCTTCCGCCCCCCTCCCGAGTATGTTTGTGTCTCACTTAAAGTTGAATCAAGAGTTTATAGTCACGTAACAGAGTGCCATTAGTTCGCATGTTAAAAGTATGACTCAATATGTTGAAGATGTGGAATTATAGGCTTTGACATAATATGGCTGAAACCTATTAATAGAAATATTGGGCCTATATATATCTTTTTTAAGGACACGTTTCATAAAAATTTAATAAAAGATACGAGTCAGTACGTAAATGTATACCTATAGCCTATAGGTATATTGAGGAGGATGTATCTTATCAGATATTTTGTTAAGTCTTCGTTACTTTAAGACAGCTTATTGGACTTGAAAAAGAAGAAACAGTTTCGTAAATTTACTATGCTAACAATTTTGAGAACATAGTGATTCCACTGTATTTATGGTGAAATTTTTTCTTCTTCTAAAATGTAATCTAAAAATAGAAAATTACTCATTGAGCTATGACGTTTTCCGGTTTTAGAAATGACAAACCCTATACATTACTATACAATCAATATACATAATTCCCGTTGTCTGTATGTATGGATGTAATTATAATGCTGTTAGGTGGCGCTGCGAAATTTGTAATGCTGTTAGGTGGCGCTGCGATCGATTTTGTATAAAAATAATTTATGACGTCATTGTTTTAGCTTATATTTTAATTTTTGAAAAGGGAACGATGTAAAAATAATATTTGAGTATTTATAATTATTATGAAACTAGACGCCCCGCGGCGTAGCATACGCCGCAGACTTGCTGATGGAGAGTGCAAAGAGAGTGGAGAAAGAACGGACACAAACTACAGCACGAAGAAATCAAAACAACGCGAGGGAACGTCGGTTAATAAATGGGAGGCGGGTAACAACAACCTCAGTGTGCATGTCTTTAAGTTTACTCGCAATTTTTTAATTACTTAATGCTGCTTTTTTTGGTTTCTGTAATCTCACAAACCGTTCTTTGCACTATCTACGATGAGCAAGTCTGCGGCGTAAGCTACGCCGCGGGTTTCTCCAGAGTTCATTCTTTTCATTCACTCACAGTCGTTTGCCCAAACCCACCCCATTTTGACAACTGTATCTAAATCATTAGCGGCGTATGCTACGCCGCGGGTCAGCTAGTGATGATATAAATAAGAAACGCCTTATTGCGGAAGTTACATCTCACATTAATAGGCGGACATCTTTTAATCCGGGTATTCAGTTGGACCAATAATTTTATTTTAATAACATATTAAGTATTAAGGTATTCTATGAGGACTTATCTCAACAGATATTTGTTATGTCTACTCTAATTTGAGTCAACTTAGCTGGAAATTTTTTTTATTGTTTACAACTTTATTTTGGAATAAAAAGTATAATATAATAAATTTGCAAATATATATATATATTTTTACTTCAACGGCTAATGATATGCTAAAAAACATTGTTTTAGGGAAACCTTGTCTTTAAATACTAACGCTACGTAAAGAGACATGGCGTTTTCCGGCCTGATAAATGAAAAACTATTGGGAATAATAATTAACTAGAAACTAAAACCGGTCAACTTAAAGATTTCAATTACAAATTTAATTTATATTAACAAGTGTATACATGTAATACACCCGCACAGACTTATTAAAGCATTTAAAGCTGTTCGTTATAAGTACTGGAACAAATAATACGTTAGAGCCTCTCACTTGGACAGCGGTTCCCAGCCTGTGGGTCACGACGGGTTATCTGAGGTTCACCAACTGTCGACTAAAATATTGACTATAATGCAAATTTGCTCTATTTTGTAAGAAATTTTTTTATTGAAGCATGACTTATTTTAATCTCATGGGGGTCGCGGGTCACATGTTTTTTATAAGATGGGGTCGTCACCCAAAAGAGGTTGGAAACCATTGCACTAGGACAAACACAATGGAACTGCCGCCAAATCTCACGTATGTCAAGATCAACAAACATAATCCGTCACAATAGTCGTCATATCATCAAAACGCGTCATTAAACAAATAGTGTGAAAAGCGTTCAATATAAACAAATTCGAACTCGCCTCAGATAGGCCTGAGTAGCACCGAGATTTAGCAAACGGCCTTTGTCTAACCTGAATACTGTACTAAACATGTACGTGCCGTGCCACCAGTGCGGAACGAAAATTTTCACGTCCCACTCCCAAGAAAAACTCGGCAGTTGGCAGAAAATGTAGAAATTCCATAAATAGAAGTAAAATAAAAAAAACAAATACGTAAAAACAAAGTTTTTGACTATAAATCCCTTATATATGAGACATAACTAACAGTATTGATTATTTTCAAACGCGACAAACATTTACAGACTGAATCTGTCTTAACTCAACTTTGCTTCATAACCCTGGGGGCGGGTGGGAGAGGGGAAAGGTCTGGTCACCGATCGCTGGACCGAGCTCAGCGTGACACGTAAAATGTAAACAAAAGCACGCCGGTACACCTGGTTAAAACACGAGATGTGTTCAACGATGGCTGGCGTGAAGTCAAGTGACCCGTAAAATGTAAACAATAGCGACTTCTACATATAGTTTTATATAGATAAACTAAAAATGCATTAATTTAATTACGGTACGTTCGATCGATCTGACATTTTAATACGATGCATTGTTAGGTGACACGGGTCCGTGTGCCAAATTTCAGCTTGATGGCTTCACGGGAAGTGGGTCATTTTTGACTTGTGTTTTTCCGCCCACCCAAGACAGAGAGACAGACAGAGATCACGACAGAGAGACAGAGACGGCGGTGAAGTTAATATAAGGGATTTAAATAATTTGGGCTTGATCTGAATTAATAATTATCATTCAATATAAGAAACAACAATCTTCCTGAGTTAAAGTCTGGAATAAGTGATTAGTCAGCAACAAACAATATTTTGTGCTTATGTCATTTCAACTGAGGCAAGTTAATGGCATCGCTCGGAATATTGTACGTGCTAAACGACCGTAATCTGAAAGAATTTCGCACAACTACTAGCTACCAGCCAGAATTATAGAAACTTATTAATTAAAATGCTTTTCAGCAGCATCATAACAATTAATGTTCAGTGTCACTATAATCATGAGTCTAAATGCACTGTTTCCATTAACAATTTTTACATATTTAAATTAGGGCTGCGAAAATTAACGATTATTAATCGATTAATCGTTAAAATTTTTAATAGATTAAAATTAATTTGATCGATTAAAATTCGATTAAAATTTAAGAAAATATTTCTTTTTTCCCCTCCAATTTATTAATATTTTATATTTTTTTGTTACTTGCATACTTTTCCCTTGTATTATTATTATTTATTTAGACGTTCATACGTAAACTAAAAGGTATTTCTTCCTAATTTCTTGCATAACAGAACGAACTTGCTTTGTTACATCACAAAATGGGGCAATGGAATTACCTCGACTTAACCTATTTCGCTAAATAATTAATTAAAACTTAACGGGATCTATATACGCGTTTTAAACATATAATTAATTGTAATTAATCGATTAATCGATTATTTTTCCCCGATTAATCGAACACAATTTTTTTAATCAGTACCAGCCCTAATTTAAATATCTGTAAACTGTGTAACTGTAATGCATGAATTTATTCAACATACAATTAGTGTTGACACAATTTAAAAGTTTAAAGTTTGAAACATTACACTGTGATAAAAAAAATTATTTTGTTTTTGAAAATACATGTAAATCATAAAAGGATCTTTTCGTTGCGTGTGGGGTCACGAACGATAGTCCTTCAATGCGGCTCTCAACAATCTTTTATATTTTTTAATATGGCTCTCAATTACCACATGTCTGGACAACATTGCTATATAGTTTATAATTAAAGGTATTGGTTTTAAACTTTAAACTCATTGCGAAAATCCCTTTGGATGAAACCTATTTTTTAATATGTATTAGCAATAGAAACAAGGATTTGAGCACTCAGACGAAGAATCGAAATCGAAAATCTGAACCAATCACCCCTTACACTAAATGTAACTTAGAAATCATTTGCCGAAAACGTGTTTACAAATTAATTGTTAAACTAGATATTTGTGCTATCATTTTTTTCAGACAAAGGGTAACCGGCTCAAACCTAAGCGCTGAAAAACAAATTATTTAAAATGTATTTATAATTTTAAATCAACTTTGTTTCGTTGAAATTATGTCTTCTCATTCGCGAAGAGTATGTGTTCCAAGTTTTCAGCTCCCTGAGTTACCCAGAAAAGTGTAGTTTACAAGATTCACGGCCGACATACAAACAAACAGGGTGATTAGTTGAATAAGTGTGTTGAAAACAAAATGAGTCGACGAATTTGATGAGATTTTGTCATTATCATAGTGTAACATACCTGTAACAGTATTGTTTGGACCAATGAATTATTTATTTGCACTTTATGCAACTAACATTGAACAACACAGTATGCCACTTATCTATCAATATACATAATTTGCAATGCATGAATGTATGTCACGTCCAGTCTGTCCTGTCCGTGACGCTACTAATTTTAGAAAGCAGCGTACCAAATTACTCCATCAAAAAATTATCCTTTTCGAACGTCCGCATAAAATTGTTCAGAAGGGAAATAAATGAATAAAATAAAATAAATAGAAATAAATAAAATAAATGAAAGTTCTGTATTACGTTATTTTTTAATCTGATGTGTATTTATTTTGAAAACGTCCGTCATTTTTGACGGCTGATACACTAGTATATATAATATATAATAAAACTATATAATTTGCAATAGTCACGCAAGTCAGTCAGTCTGTCCTGACGCTACTAATTTTAGAAAGCAGGGAAAACCAAATTACTGCACCAATGCATCAAAAGATGTACGACACTACCGTGCGCAGTAAAAAAATATAATATTGCGTCATTGTTTTCGCTTATATTTTAATTTTGGAAAAGGGATCAATGTAAAAAGAGGATTTGATGATGGTTAGTTATAAAATAAAATAACAAACGGGGCGCCGCAGGCGCCCTGCAACCCCTATTATAAAATACTTTGTGTACATTTCAGAAAGTTTAATATTTCGTATTTATCAAACAAGGACAAGTTAGTTGGGCTTTTGAAAAAGGTCGGTGCCATAGGCGCCCTAAAAATTGCATTTTTTATAAAATAAATAGATTTCAGCTGAAAACTTCCATCATTTTTGACGGGTGTACACTAGTAACTATATAATTTGCAATTGTCACGCAAGTCAGTCAGTCTGTCCTGACGCTACTAATTTTAGAAAGCAGGGAAAACCAAATTACTGCACCAATGCACCAAAAGGTGTGCAAATTAAAGATGCGCTGTAAAAAATATTATATGACGTCATTGATTTAGCGCATATTTTCATTTTGGAAAAGGGAACATTGTAAAAAGAGAATTAGATGGTGGTTAATTAAAAAATCAAAAAAATAAACGGGGCGCCGTAGGCGCCCTGCAACTCCTATTATAAAATACTTTGTGTACATTTCATAAAGTTTAATATTTCGTATTTATCAAACAAGGACAAGTTAGTTGGGCTTTTGAAAAAGGTCGGTGCCGTAGGCGCTCTAAAAATAGTGCATTTTTTAAATAAAATAAATAGATTTCAGCTGAAAACTTCCGTCATTTTTGACGGGTGATACGCTAGTAAACAAATAAATGTGTGCATTTGTGTCTGTCTGTACTTTATGCCTTACTTCAATGTTCATCTTGATCACCACGAAACTTTTAAAAGTTGATAAGTACACTCCCGCCATGGTAAATGGTCAAGAAATTAAACAATTACCATTGATTGGGAGCTGGGGATTCGAAAATGTCGGTTTTTGAGTACAACCGCTAAGGTTTTTTCATTATATGAGCTACATAAAAAGTACTTAAACTCAGTACTACTGATTTAATGGACGTATCTGACCAAACTTGGAACGTAAAAACTTGCTGGCCTATAGTAAAATATTATAGGGCATTGAACTCCTAATGTCAATTCCTTCGGGGCCGGGGTCCCCAAATATTTTTTTCGCACAATCATAAGACTTTGTTCCTAATTCGATTTTACATGATCTTGACGAGTATCCATTATAATGATCCAGATTGAAATGAACAGGTGTTTCGAACTTGAGGAATTGTACCGATTTGGCCCCGGGGCCATTAATGTCTTCTCTTCTTATATAATATATATATATACATATTATTTTATTAATTTGATCGCTATGAAACTTTGGGAAGTTGTTGAGTGCAATGGCAATATATTGTGTAAAATTATCACTCATTTGAGGTCGGCGGCTCTTAATGTCGCTTTTCCCCCTTATGTAAGCTATTTAAATATTAATTATTCACCCGATCGCCATGAAACTTTATTAAGTTGTTTAGTACACTTTAACCAAGGTTTGGGGCATATTTTTTATAAAAAATACTACTACTCATTGTTTTTTAAAAAAAATTTTTTTTAATAAGAAACATCTTTGTATCCAAACCCAAAAAAGGAAGGGAGCTTAAAAGTACAAATTAAGAAATCGCGATACCTAATTAATGAAATAGAAACCGGGTATTTTTCCAGTACGTTAAAGAATTAAAAAGACAGGTGTGAGAGTGATCACAATACAAACTGAACAGCAGAGGCCGAAGCTTAAAATAACTTGGTCTTTTCCTAAGGAGCACAATCTTCGCACATTTTTTTAAAATGTATTTTTTGTTATACCGAGAATCCCATTTTTCGGTCCATACATTTCTTTCACAGAGAATTCTTAGAAATCTTCTTGCTATTCTTTTTCATCCTTACCCCACTTTATCAAAATATGTTAATAATTCAAATATACCTTCCTCCCCCTTCTTCCCCATAACCTTCCCTCCTTTCCTCTCCCCTTTCGTTGACACCCCTCCTGTTGTATAATGACTCACCGCTCTTCTACTATAGCCCTATGTTCCACGGTACAGGGTTTCGTTTCCCTAGCCTCCTTTATTTGGTCTCCCTCTCGTATCACTCCCTTTCTAGAGCAGTCTCTCCCGATTCCTCCCTTTTACATGAGGCAATTAATTCTAACTTGGAAACAAACACAAAGATAATCTGATTCTACACATGGGTACCTAACACTAGTTAAGGAAATAAAGGCGGCTGGGTAATGCGTGGAACCCTCATAGCCATGGCCTATGAACGCTGCATCACTTGCCAACAGACCATCCGTCATGGTCTGTGGACGCAATAATCTTCTGTATAGAACGAGCGTCTGTATAGAACGAGCGTCTGTATAGAACGAGCGTCTGTATAGAACGAGCGTCTGTATAGAACGAGCGTATGTATAGAACGAGCGTCTGTATAGAACGAGCGTCTGTATAGAACGAGCGTCTGTATAGAACGAGCGTCTGTATAGAACGAGCGTCTGTATAGAACGAGCGTCTGTATAGAACGAGCGTCTGTATAGAACGAGCGTCTGTATAGAACGAGCGTCTGTATAGAACGAGCGTCTGTATAGAACGAGCGTCTGTATAGAACGAGCGTCTGTATAGAACGAGCGTCTGTATAGAACGAGCGTCTGTATAGAACGAGCGTCTGTATAGAACGAGCGTCTGTATAGAACGAGCGTCTGTATAGAACGAGCGTCTGTATAGAACGAGCGTCTGTATAGAACGAGCGTCTGTATAGAACGAGCGTCTGTATAGAACGAGCGTCTGTATAGAACGAGCGTCTGTATAGAACGAGCGTCTGTATAGAACGAGCGTCTGTATAGAACGAGCGTCTGTATAGAACGAGCGTCTGTATAGAACGAGCGTCTGTATAGAACGAGCGTCTGTATAGAACGAGCGTCTGTATAGAACGAGCGTCTGTATAGAACGAGCGTCTGTATAGAACGAGCGTCTGTATAGAACGAGCGTCTGTATAGAACGAGCGTCTGTATAGAACGAGCGTCTGTATAGAACGAGCGTCTGTATAGAACGAGCGTCTGTATAGATAAGTCAGTAATACACTCAGATTAACATGGGGATAAAAATGCTTTTTTAAAACCGCAATGGGCAAGAACAAAGACATACACATTTTCGTTCTTCCCGTTTTGGAATTCGAGCGTTGCATGTGTTTCCCGATCAAACCAGAAAAACCAACACACTGTCAATATTTTAAACGTCCATCTTCCACTCTTGTTTCCCGTCATCCCCTTTGTTCTTCCTCTCCTTCCCCTCCCATATAAACTCACCCCTCCTCCCACACACACCCATACACAACACACAGACACACACACGAACACACTGTACAGCCAAAACTCCCCTAACCCAGGAATGTACGTAGAAACGATTACGAGTGCATTATTTAAGCTCTTCCCCGTCCGGCACGACGGAATGCCGAGGGGGGAGAAAACTCTGACTGCAAACACGTCAATCATGTTTATTTGCATTCAGCTCAGCCCAGTGGCTTCTAGGATCTGTCACGTCTCCAGAAAAATGTTTGGGGGTCCCACATGAAAATCCCGGTGTGTACTAGACTTTCAGACGTGCAATGTTGCGCGGCTAACTCATTAAATGGGGAAAATAGAAATATTTTGTAGGGACAATTAAAAAAACCCCACCTCTTTCTTTCTTTGGTGTGTTTCGGATTTGTCATCAGTCAATTTTTAATTATGAGAGGGACAATTTTTTAGTATGACACGGATAAACATCTTATCTTAACAAGGTGTAATGAAAATTATGCTCGGGGTTGATATTATACTAATGGTTTTGAAAGGGGAGATTTTTTTGTTCGATTTTGAACACATCTTTCATCACCTGTTAAAATATCTTGCTCTTCCTACTTCTTCTTCGTCTATCTATTTATGCCCCACGATCAATACAATATTATGATTGCAATTGCGCCTTTGTGCTTTTCCCCTTAATAAAGTCAAGTACCCATCAATGCTGGGTGGAATCAGGGACACCTTTAAGCAACGTGAACAGGTCCTTTGCCTTGGCAGAGACTTGAACTCGCGACTCTCAGTTCACCAGCAGAATGATCTATCCAACTAACCATTGACAATCATAAAGCAATCACAAATTTCACCTACAAAATCAACTTTATTTAAACTATTCAACAAACGTATTTCTGAACTATTTTGTACTTACCACTTCAAAGTCGCGGCGACTTGATTTTCCTTAGGTGACGTCATATCATCTACTTCCGGTGTAGAGTCCATCCGGTTTTCCTCATTCTCCTCCTTGCAAGCTGAGGAAACAAGAAACAAGAATATATTATTGCAGTCATGTGTACCGCTATTGCAGTTAGGTTTAACACGGTAACAGCTTGGTGTAAAAGTGACAGTCAGAAGTAGCACTGTGACAATCAGGAGTAACACTGTGACAATCAGGAGTAACACTGTGACAATCAGGAGTAACACTATGGCAATTATATGTAACACTATTTTATTTAGATGTAACACTATAGCTGTTAGTTGTAACATTGTGACAATTAGGATTAATACTATGGCAGTTAAGTGTAGCACTGTGACAGTCAGGAGTTACACTGACAGTCAGGAGTTACACTATTGCAGTTAGATGTATCACTATGGCAGTTACGTGTAACACTGTGACTGTTAGGTGTATCACTATGGCGGTTACGTGAACACTGGCAGTTAGGTGTAACACTGTGACAGTTAGGTGTACAGAAGTAACCATCATTTGCATTTATTTATGGTTAAATTTTTCATTATTTCTTTCTTGTGTGTGTGTGGTTGGGGGGGGGGTGTAATAAATTGGCAAGCAAATTGTTGTCTTTGTGAAGTTCCCTAAACTGGCTCACATCTACGCTTAATTTACAGATATAATATGTTGAGGTAAGTCCACACATAATACTCAGATACTTTATTAACATCCCAACAAAATGGCCGTACTGAATGCCACGAATATTTCTATTAATATAAGATATAATAAAACGTCCTATTCCGCCATGAGCTTCTCGACGTCTGGTAACCACACAATTTATCGTTTTCTTAATTATGACTCAATTTTCCCCCAGATGGTATTGTAAGGTAAGTATTTTTAAATACTTTTTCTTTTGCGAAATAGTCCCTCCGTCCCCACCCTTTAAATATTTTTTTAATTTAAACAGCCCCCCCCCCGACTGACTTTATCCCGGTTTTCGCCCCGTGACCTAGATATTAACTATTTCAGGTAGAAGAACACCATGCATAATTTCGTCGAAGGCAGCTGCTACTCTGCCATGGTAGATAGCGGATTAAGATTAGTAATGGACTCATATGGATCTGCAGCAAATATAAAAATATACAGATACAGTAAATTTTTACTTTAAAAATGTAACGAAACAAACTTTTAATCGGCGTTAAAACTCATCTTTTAAATTTTCCGTGCATGACAAATTGATATCTATTATTTTTTTTTGACTTGGTCACGCGACGAATACGTGTGAAGTTGTCGCCCCGAGCCCTGGACGGGCCCCCAAAAACTGTTGACACATCGAACGACCGAGGAGAGGAAAACTCTTGATCAAATTACAAAGCGCTTGAGAAGATCGAGACGAAATGAACACGGATCTTCCCCCGGCGCTGGCCGGCCGCCGACCCACATATCCCGGATACCGCCGGTCGCCATTTGCTTTAGCGCCTCTCGTAGCCCAGGTTACGGGCGTTGCCCAGTGACCGAGACCAGTGGCGAGGTGTGAATGTGGCGAGACGTGCGCTCAGGATTCCGATACAAGATCGCGGGCCACTTTTAAAAGCAAAATGATATAGGGTTACGCAATTTAATCGCACAGGTTGATCATGTTTGTCAGAGAGTGAGAGCGTTACAAATGATTTGTTTTGAATACAGTCTTAAGTCCCGGCAACGACAGGGGGGTTTCAGCGACAAATGACAGCGGGCGGGGACACCGTGCTCTACCCCGGCGTCCACCCCTCCACCTCTACCCCTAATTGTGATTCAGGGACCTTACGTTTCAGGTCAGCACAACAGGCATTTTAAGCTACGATCTAATAAGCCTTAAGGGGATACAAAAAAATTAAAATAAAAAAAAATATAAAAAATTTCAAAATGTGTCCATTTCCAAAATGTTTGGGACAGCGTTGATCTACGCAGCACAGAGGAGATCATTGTGTTGTAGTAGAATCGTGGCTGCTGTTGCTGGCGCGACTTGTGCGGCAATTTGATTATCGATTATTAACTACAACTGATATAATCTGGCGTGCGTTATTTTTATTATTATCACACGCTTTTATTTAAGTCACACTGTTTGTATGTTGTATCCATCCACCCATCCTTCCTTCAAATCTTGAAACGTAAAATTAAACCACTTCTGATGGTCCTAGAGATCTCAAAATTTTACCACAGATAGATCTTGGATGACAATGCATTGTATCAAAATTTCAGATCGATCGAATGTGCCGTAATTAAATTAATCAATTTTTAGTTTATCTCTATTTATCACTATTTAGAATGTAAAGTCGTCTGATAGAGTTGACCTCCACGGCTCACTGGTTTCTCCTCCAGCCCTCGTTTACCAAATTCCCGTGTTTTAATCAAGGGCAGGGGAGATCAGCGCGTTTCAGTCTGTAAATGTTTGTAAATAAAAGCGTGTCTTTTAAAAAAAAATTTTTTTTTACATTTTACTTATTAGTTGTTTGTTTTTAACATGTCTATGCATATCCTATTAGATTCGGCAACCCGGACCTAAAACAAACCACGAAAAATGCAATAATGTTAATATTTTTTAATCTCCAATTAATTGTAGAATACAAGATGCAAAAATGAATTTTGCTTTTAAAGCTTTATTTTTAGACTAATACTAATTCACAAGTAGATCTACGCGTTTCGGCTAATGCCGTCATCAGTACAAATAATTAAATTATCATGGCTTACAATTAACGTTTTTAAGACCTTTGCAGCGTACCGAGCAATAAAAGGGAAAGGGAAAAAGTCCCAACGTTTACATCCTCTAAAAACAGTTAGAGGGTCACCGGAAGACATATATCTGACGTATTTGATGACAAAATTAAATTATTTTTAGAAAATTGTGACTTAAAACACGAAATTCCGAGGAACATGTAGAGCGAACTGTTCATTTTGCGAAAAGGTTTTTCTGTCAATTTTCGACATGCGCAGAACGATGCGCGAACGAGTATAGAAAAAAAAATGTATGTGGGCGCCCTTTAACGCGGCATGCCTTGCTTATGGTTTACATTTTCAGATTATCAGTTTTTCTTTCTTTTTTTTCCTTCTTCTTTTTTTTCTTCCTCTTTTTCTATTTTTCTCTGAATGGTTCATGCACCCCCTGGAACCTGCTCATGCACCCCTTGGGGGTGCATGCACCACTGGTTAGGAACCCCTGAATTAAATAGAAGTATCTACAATAAGTTTACATTATATATTACACTAGTGTATTACCCGTCAAAAATAACGAAGTTTTCAAAATGAATACATTTCAGCTGAAACCTATTAGTTTTGAAAAAAATACAGATCAGAATAATAAATAATGTAATACAAAACTTAAATTATTTTTTTAAAATTCATTTATTATCATATTGAACAATTTTATTCAAAACGTTCGAAAAGTGTTATTTTTGGTGAAGTAATTTGGTGCTCTGCTTTCTAAAATTAGTATCGTCACGGACAGACATGATAGACAGACGTGACAGAGATTGAAAGTTATGTATATTGATACTATACCATGGAACAAATAATAACTAAGTAGAGAAACGAAAAGAAGAAAGATGGGCACAAGTATTTAAGAAAAATACAAGACAGAAGAAGATGAAAGAATTATCAAAAGTTACAGTTGAAAATCAAAACTTGAAATAGATTACATAGTTACGTAAAATTGTGAACTTTGTTCAATCCATATGGAGCCAACGAACCAATTCGTGTAATAAATCTATTTTCATTATAGATCCTATCGGGGGGGGGGTGGGGGGTAATGTGCAATGTTCCTAGATTACGTTATATCATATGTAATTTTAAAAAAAATATTTCTTTTGTTAGATAGTTATATATTTCTTTTAATTGTATTTTTTAAATGCTTTAAATGCATATATATAGTGTTTAGATAAAAGCTTTTACCAGTATTTTCTTTTATTTATTATATTCCACCAAATCACATTTCAGCACACACCCCCTCCACCAGTCTCCAGTTAATCTTTCACCTCCCCTCCTCTTAACTATGACTCTGGTGAGTTTAAACAAATGAAGATCTGGGTGGCTGGGGCCTACAGAAATTTTATAAGGAAAAATAAGTTAATAAATTTAATTTTTTTTTAAAGCCGCACATATTTTTCACATTGTTGCATTCTGCTTTATCACCTAATAACTCGCCAGGAGGAGATCTGTAACGCCAGTGCTCTGGGCTCTTCTATGTGTGTTTTCTTCTGTATTGTATTTATGGGTGGACTCTAAAAGTTTTTTAAAATTAAATGCTATTAAAAAATTAATTATATTTTTAATCAGATCAGCTGGTTGCAATGTTTTTGTCTAGAGTTATATCTTTTTATTTAATTTTACCCCCCACCCCCTATCCCGGCTATAGCAGTGAATGTGTGTGTATTTAAAAAAATATATATATTTAAATAAATTTTTTAAAAACAAAAATTCAGAGCCCAGAACCACCCAGAAGGCCAAAGGTCAGGCTTCCGAAATAAATTTTTTTTAATTCCTATTGACACCACCCACACCCCCATAAAATCCAGCGCTGACACAGGACCAAACGATTTGTAAAATGACAATAAATCGTATGGAAATCGTTCAATTACATTTCAGTGTTTAATATTTTTGTAGAAAAAAAATATGTACAAATTGTACGCCCTAAAGCTGAAATTACGGTAAAGCTTTAATAATTATAATTTTCTACAATAACAATATTTTCCATTTTAAATTAATTTTATTTATTGCTATATAAATATAAATAATAAAACTATATAATTTGCAATTCGCGTGCAAGTCAGTCTGTCCTGACGCTACTAATTTTAGAAAGCAGGGAAAACCAAATTACTGCACCAAAGCATCAAAAGGTGTGCAAATTAAAATATGCGCTGTAAAAAAATATTATATGACGTCATCGTTTTCGCTAATATTTTAATTTTGGAAAAGGGATCAATGTAAAAAGAGGATTTGATGATGGTTAATTATAAAATAAAAAAACAAAGGGGCGCCGTAGTCGCCCTGCAACCCCTATTATAAAATATACTTTGTGTACATTTCAGAAAGTTTAATATTTCGTATTTATCAAACAAGGACAAGTTAGTTGGGCTTTTGATAAAGGTCGGCGCCGTAGGCGCCCTAAAAAAGTGCATTTTTTATAAAATAAATAGATTTCAGCTGAAAACTTCCGTCATTTTTGACGGGTGTACGCTAGTAAAACAATATAATTTGCAATTGTCACGCAAGTCAGTCAGTCTGTCCTGGCGCTACTAATTTTAGAAAGCAGGGAAAACCAAATTACTGCACCAAAGCATCAAAAGGTGTGCAAATTAAATATGCGCTGTAAAAAAATATTATATGACGTCATCGTTTTCGCTAATATTTTAATTTTGGAAAAGGGATCAATGTAAAAATAGTACTTGATGATGGTTAATTATAAATAAAAAAACAAAGGGGGCGCCGTAGTCGCCCTGCAACCCCTATTATAAAAATTAAATACTTTGTGTACATTTCAGAAAGTTTAATATTTCGTATTTATCAAACAAGGACAAGTTAGTTGGGCTTTTGATAAAGGTCGGCGCCGTAGGCGCCCTAAAAAAGTGCATTTTTATAAAATAAATAGATTTCAGCTGAAAACTTCCATCATTTTTGACGGGTGTACGCTAGTATATATATAAAAATTGTCAAAATTGTTATGGGTAATTTAAATTATACATTCTTTCCTTTCATACAAAATCTGCGGTATTCTTGCTGTTGACCTCTTTAATAGTTTGTTGTGTGTACAAATTTATTCTAGGAAACTCCCCCCCCCCTGAAAAAATGATGACATTATATATTGAAAGGCGTGCTTGGTTTTGTGTTAAGCTTTATTTTGTTATCGTATTTTTACGAGAAGGACTTGCAGTATTTCGGGATCGTGGAGGGAGTCGCAAAGTCATAGCTTACTCTGGTGGAGAAGAATATGTTTGAGCAGGCCCGGCCCTGAAAGGGTTTTCAGTGCCCATGATGATGCTATTATTATTAACCA